>JAKWJD010001760.1:30146204-30545032 GCA_027705065.1 Solanum peruvianum | reverse complement strand
TTTATTTTTAAAAAAGTTCTTTTAAACACTTCGCAAATCTTCCAAAGATCACGATCATGCTCTTAATAAATATACGACCTTCACAACTCTATTTTTTGGAAAAATTCTTTCTTAATCATATAACTTTTTTATGCTCGTTTTTAGTCTACCACTGTATTTTATCAATTAAAAGCGATAAAAAAGACTTGTAGCTTGAATTTTTAATACATAGTATTTCAAAATAAATAAATTGTGTGACCTTGTTAACTGAGCATAAAAATTAAGATAAAAATATAAAAAAAAATTTAAAGTTTATGATCTCTAACTTATAACAAATAAATTTTTTTATCTATATATACCATATCGAACTCAATATTACAAAATATAATAATATTTCTTTTTGTTTTACATGTATAAAGGATAAAAATGGACAATGCAGATGATCATGTTAGCTAAAGACACGTGAAGGGACAAATATACAATAATTCATTAAAAGTTAATTGTCACGATCTATATCATCGTAATTGGTACTTACACTAACACTTTGGTGAAGAATCACTATTACCATTCAGCTAAGTAAATAATTTACAATTAAGGTATTTAAGCTACGGAAGCAAGTTAAATAAATTAAAACAATGTGAAAAATACGCCAAGAACCTAAAAGTCAATGTACCAACACTCTAACAACGATAAGTCTAAGAACAAGAGGTACAACCCCGAAACTAAGAACAACTTAACAATAGTCTGAGTCCAAAAAAGAGTGGACTTAAACAAATAGAACTCAAGGTATCCCGAAAGAATTAGCTCACTCTTGAATTAGAAGCGATCACTGATCTCCTAAGCAAGGTCTATCAACAGTTGCGTGAAGATGTCCTATACTCAACAAAAATAAGAGCTTGTGGAGAATCAGTACACAATCACCGTAACTGGTAGGATCACACGCTATCTCATTAGTGTAACATAAACAAGCAATTACAACATTATAACACATGCATAAATGCCAACATATTCAATACTTTTATAAGAATCAACATCACAATTCACATGCTTCATCACATAGTTGAATTGGAATGTGGCAATCCAATTCAATTTTTATGTCGAAACATGGAAACCGATCCAAGTTAGTGTGCTGAAACGTGGCAAACGATCCCAATCTCACATCACAATAACATATCAAGATCATACATTCAAGTCATGATTTCATGGTATTGATATTCATATATCTCATTCAACATCTATGATCAATATTGCAACACACATACATATACTATCACAATGAAGCAAAGCAAGTGTATATCACACAATCATAAAATCATGTCACGACCCAAAATGAGTTGTGAGTGGCATCCACACTTAACCTTTTAGGTGGGCGAACTAACAAATCTAAACCCCAACATACACCAATAGTTCAACTATGAATAACAAAAAAATAACGCGGAAGCTCCAAGACTTATTAAGTAACCAATTAAATAAGCTTCTAAAGTTTAACACTTATTATCCCCTAAATCTGAAAGTCATCGCATCAAGGACATCTATTCTAATTACCAAGTCTAAGTGTATTTAAGAATCCAAAATAAGTAAAAGATGGTTCATGTCCGAAATTCAAGGACATCAAGACATGAATCAGAGAATCCAGCATGAGCTAGAAATAATAGCTCACCCTGAACGCTGATGTGCAGGAGACTGGCTAGAGCTGAGGGTGAGTCGAAGTCGATGGTATACTTGTTGCACTCCACAAAAGAACAACGAAGAATATAAAAGTAGGGGTCAGTACAAGGAACACATACTGAGTATGTATCATCGGCCAACCCAAAATAGAAACCAATATATATTGAATAATAATATAAAATCAACTACAATACTCAACAGGTGCAAGCAACAAACAACGTGAACCAGTGACAACAACACCATAGTAGGCACACCATCAATTACAATATCAAGTACACTTATGGGGACTCATGCCTCCACACCATACTCCTTTGAAAAATGGGTTCTTTGAGATTGAGTATATTAAGTTAATTCAAGATTCCTTTCCTTTAATGTTATCGTGTCGGAACATGACAATCCGATCCAATAATATCGTGTTGGAACGTGACACTCCGATCCAATTATCTCATTAATTTATTTTGTCAAGACGTCATTATTCAAGACGTCATTTTGATAGAAAGGATTCAAGATTATAAATTCAACAGTCTCAGAATTTTGGGTCAACCAAAAATCACACAACCAAAATATACAACCATACAATCAATTACATAGAAAACTTCACATTATCACTCAATACATATCAATTGCTATTGAGAGTTTATCTATCAAATAGAAATAAACAATAACCTACCTCCACCAAAAAAACGAAGTTAAACAAGCTACTTCTTCAATGATTTTCCTTTCCTCAATATCTCTGAATATTACGCAAGGATCAACAATCAAAGGTCTAATAATTCGGATTATAACAAACTCAATAACCCTAGATCAAACTCAAGATCATAATACCCAAATTTAGAGTTTTTTCTACCATAATTCTTAGATCAAAACCCTTCATCATCGATAATAACCCAAGGAAATATGTTTTACAGATCGAAAAATGAATTCGAAAAGTTAAAACCTTACCTTTAGCTTCAAAAATTGTGAAAAACTATTAAGAACTCGTCTGGGGTCGCCTCCTTAAACCTAAAAGATAAAAAAAAATACCAAATAGGGTCATTCAGGATTTATAAGTGACTTTAAAACACATTTGGACCGCTCCATCGGACCCATCCCACTATAGCAGCGGTGCACCAGCGGCCTAAATCCCGCTACAGCGACCTCAGCGTGGACAAAATTTATCCATTCACGGAAAGATCAATTCCGAGAGTTCTACTCGTTCAAATTCGATTTCATAAAGTGCTCGAATTCCTTATCGTCTTAGCTATCTACTTATGTAATAAAATTCTCAATTAGATCTCATATTCAGTACTAAATTTTTCCTGCACTTTAATGACTTCAATTTCTTTCAAATATGGACTAGGTTGGATAATTCTAAGTTACTGCGAAGGAGTTTCTGTCCCCAGTTTTCTCTTCATTGACTTTTTTTATAACTAGGGAATCAGATCATTACATTAATAGCAATCACTCCTAAATTAAGAAAAAGTGAATAAATTAATAACAATAACTAAACCAATAGAAATTAATAAAACAAATTAAATAAAGTTATTAATAACAATTTTAAAAAAAATCCTCCTTTGGCACTAGTTACGAACTGTTTCGGAAGACATGACATACAAAATAGGGCAACTTTCACATATAGCAAATAAAAAATTCATATTTGTATGCTATAGCAAAGTTTACATAATTGCGCTCCACAGCAAACATAGAAACTGTATAATTACCCATACATATACAATCGAAGCAAATTGTTTAAAAGGAAGTGTATAAAACAAGAAAGAAAAAGACACTTGAACAAAGAACTGTATAAAAACGAAGTGTATAAAAAGAATTGTATTATTATAAGTGTATAGAACGATTATATACAATTTGAATTTGTATAAAATGAGAAGAGAGAAAGACAAAAGAGACTTGACAAGGAATATACAATTGAATTGAATTGTATAAAATGAGAAAGAGAGAAATTAGATACAATTTGAAAATTGTGTAAAACGAGAAAGAGAGAAAGGTAAAAGAAACTGCGCAGGGGAGTATTTTTATTGCATAATTACAAGTGTATAGGACGAAAATATATGTACTTGCATGTGTATATACAATTTTCTCACGCTTTATACAAACAGAAACACAATTTATACATTTCGCTTTTGTTTGTATAAGTGAGAAAGGCGAGGGTGACGAGCGAGATTTGGGAGAGTGACGAGCGAGATCTGGAAGAGGGGAGAGAGGGGAACAAATATATATGTATTTATACATATTTCTCTGCTTTATACAATTAGAAATAATTTTTATACACTTGTGTTTGTATAAAAAGTGAGGAAGCGAGCGAGAGATTGGAGGAGAGTGGCAAGCGAGACATTTGGGAGAGAGGCGTCTGACAATTTTTTGTAAACGTTTGCTATGGAGCACAATCAAATCAAACCATAGCTACTCTATTTATTTTAGGTTATTAATTTGCTATATATATACAATTTTCCCTACAAAATGTACACCTCCTTTAAATATAAATATATGAGACATCGAGTAAAATTTTTCATTTAGAAATAAGTATCTCAATCAAAGTATGTATATTTTGATTTTGAATCGAAGTGAATGTCGATTCTCTCGCAATTTAAGTTTAAAATCTTATTATTTCTATTAAATTGTCACGACCCAAAACGGGGACGCGACTGGCACCCACATTCACCCTCCTATGTGAGCGAACCAACCCATCTAAACCTTAACATTTTAATACAATATCATCAAAAGTAATGCGGAAGACTTAAACTCATTAATAAAAACAATTCAAAACTATTATTATTATCCCCAAAATCTGGAAGTCATCATCACAAGAACATCTATCTCAAATTACTAAACTAAAATGTCTAAGAACAAAATAACTAAAAAGCTAGTCCATGCCGGAAGTTCAAGGCATCAAGACTTGAAGAAGAAGACCCAGTCCAAGCTAGACGCGTTAGCTCACCCTGAATTTCCGAAGGTAGTGAAGACTGGCTAGATCTACTGTTGAGTTGAAGTTGACGGAACGTTTGCTGCATTACACAAATAACAAGAAGAAAACATAAAGTAGGGGGTCAGTACAACCACACGTACTGAGTAGATATCATCGGCTAACTCAAAATAGGGAACAGTATATATCAATAATAATGTAAATCAACTACAATACTCAACATGTAGCAATAACAATATTAACTCATCAATAAATCCAACCGAGTTCACACATGAGGACTCAAGCCCCAATACCATACTCATTTGGGAATTAAGTTCATTAGATTGAGTATATTCATTATCTTTCAAGATTTATTATCTTTCTTCCTCTTGTGTCGGTACGTGACACTCCGCTCCTCATATTCATTCTATCCTGGTGCCGGAACGTGGCACTCCGATCCTCATATACTATCCTGGTACCGGAACGTGACACCCGATCCATATACTATCCTGGTGTCGGAACGTGACACTCCGATCCTCATATTCTATCCTGGTGTCGGAACGTGACACTCCGATCCTCATATTCATTCTATCCTGGTACCGGAACGTGGCACCCGATCCTCATATTCATTCTATCCTGGTGTCGGAACGTGACACTCCGATCCTCATATTCATTCTATCCTGGTGCCGGAACGTGACACTCCGATCCTCATATTCATTCTATCCTGGTACCGGAACGTGGCACCCGATCCCCTAATTCATCAGGCCTTCTTTTACACTAAGGCATCATCATTCTCATTATATAATTTATCAAGCCTTCTTTCATACTAAGGCATCATCAATCTTATTATTATAATATATCAAGCGAATTAGGGTTCTTTCAAGATTTGGGATTCAATAGCTTCATCATGCTTTGTTAATTCATCACAATTTCATAATCATAATCATGCAAGCATACAATTTAAGCACATAGCAGGGTTTACAATACTATCAACACATAATATTCACTATTAAGAGTTCACTACGAATATCGTAACATAAACCATAACCTACCTCCACCGAAGACTAGTGATCAAGCAAGAATTTCCAAAGCTTTGTTTTCTCCTCAGCCTCTCGATCGATTCCTCTCTCAATTCGTTTCTCTCTTTTCTCTCTTGTTCTTTCTCTTTTGTTTTATTCAAACCCTCCTTCTTTTACCCTAATTAACATATAATTAAGACTAAAAGAGGACAATAGAACCCACTAATTAACTTAGGGTTACCTCTTTTAACCCCCAAGTAATTAGACTTATTAATATTAACCCTCAATCTTTATAATTAAGGAAAGAATAGACCAGAACGACCCTTAAAACGTGTAGAGGAATCCTATTCTGACTGGGATCTGCGTGACCTGTGACGGGCTGTCGTGCCTGCGACGGTCCGTCACACCGGTCGTCGCAGCCTCCCCAAATTCCAGGTGGGCTGTGACGGCCCGTCACCCCTGTGACGGTCCGTCCTGCACCTCCGTCATGACGGTCAGAAACTCGTTTCTTGTACCAAATTCTCAAAAGTTGAAGTGTTTTGCAACGGAAACTCACGACGGTTCGTCGTGGATGTGACGGCACGTCCTGCAGGTCCGTCACAATTTACAGAGAGTCGATTTTAATATCCAAATTGAAGAATTCTAAGTGTCATGGAACGAAACTTCCTCGACGGGCCGTCGTGACCACGACGGTCCGTCGTGACACCCGTCGTCCCCGCCAGTTTTTCCAGAATTAAAAATCTGCTGCTCAAAACGACTAAACAGGTCGTTACATAAATATACTTAGATTTTTTAATTTTGGAAAATTATTTTAACGACGGACTTCATTGAATTTTAAATTTCTTTATATAGCAATACCAGCAATGAATCAATTTTTTCTTTTTACAATAACCTCTTTTTTGAGTTAAAAAATAGAAATAAGGTATTCAAACTAAATTCAAAAAGTGTAAAGAAAATATGTGATGTTATTAAAATTTTATATATATATATATATATATATATATATATTATATATATATCTATATATATATATATAATATATATATATTGAATAATTAATATCAATAGTATTTTCTATTGAAATAACACATAATAAAACTGAAGAACTAAAGAATAAAACTGAGATATACGGAGAGAGTAAAAATAAAAATTGAGGACAAATTAAAATAATTCTCTATTTATTTGGCCAAAATTGAAATAATGATTCTTATCCATGATTTGATCCAACAAAAGTACAAACTGAAAAAGCGACAAAAATGATTCCACACTCCATTCAACAATTAAAGAAAAGGAGAATCATGCAAGTGGAAGCACATTATTTTTTTTATAAATAAAAAATAGGAGAAACATGGGAGTAGCATGGGCTACATATATATTGAGCTCATATATTATCTCTCTTAATTTAATTATCTTATTTTAATTTAACAAAATATTAAGATTTATTTTTTTTTAAAAAAAATTGTAATTGTAAATTAAAAATATGTATAATATAATAAAATATTATTTAATTTTACAATCTTAAACAAGTTTCAAAATTTAAAAAATATGAATTAATATTATATTGTAGTATGAATCAACTTGTGACACGATGTGTTAATTTAATTGTTTTAAAAGTATCATAAAATATATTTTATACTTATTAATACTCTATCTATAACTTATTAGGGGCGGCATTATTTTGGATAAACCGAAAAACCAAACTAAATCAAATTGAATTTTAATTTGGATTATTGTTTGGATTATTTATACTTTTAAGTATTGTGTTTTACGTTTCACTTGTTAATTTTATATTAAAAGTATATTAAGATTTTAATTTAATATATATATATATATATATATATAGTTAATATATTATTCTTTCTATTTTTTTTTAAATTGCAATAATTTTTGTCATGTCCGATTAACCAAATCGAAAAATTCAAACCAAAAAGAGAAAAATCAAACCAAATTGAAAAAACCCAAACCAAAAAGAGAAAATTTAAACCAAACCGAATTTATTTTGGTTTGGATTGGGTTACACTTCTTCAAAACCAAAAATCAAAAATTCAAATCGAATAGTATAAAATCGAACCGGAAAATCGAATGCACACCGCTAATAACTATATATTATTAGCATAGATATATCTGTCTCTCAACTCTTTCCCGTTTTGTTTTTATATGATATACTCCCTCCGTCCCATTTTATGTGACAATATTTAACTTGACCGGAATTAAGAAATAACGAAGACTTTGAAATATTTACCAAATTGTCCTTCAAATTCTCTCTCCTCATAAATGTATTAGAAAATTAAGTGGGACTAATAAGGGTAAAATAGAAATTATACCTTTAAATATTTACCATATAAGGAATGTGACATTCTTGTTTAGACTGACTAAAAAGAAAATGATGCCACATAAAATGAACAATATATATATATATATATATATATATATATATATATATATAATATCTTTTTCATAATTAAAAATTTGAGAAGTCATTTGAGAATATCCAAATGAAAAATTATAAATTATGTTTTGGTTTAGAATAAAGAATATTAGAGAGTAGTTCCATCTTTGCTTTAATTAAAAAAAGTTTTTAAGATTTGTCACATTCCATCTCCACTCGTTGCCAACTTGCCATAATTATTATTTAGGCACCTAATTGGTGGTATATATGCAATGGAATATGAGGCAAGTTTCATCATGTATACATTGAGAGACAAATTTTCATTTGAATACAAAAGGAACCAATATCCAACAAAATTATACACAATAATAATGACTTCTAAAAAATATATACTAAGTCATCATCGAGGGTTGTGAATCCTAAACGTGAGTTAGACTTTATTCATATCATGTCAATTCATGTGCAAAATGTTATATAATTACATGAATCAAGACGTCAAATCAAAAGTTGCTAAATCCATAGGATTTGAAAATTGATAGAGAAAGGGAGCAACAAAGTTAGAAGTATGAGTACATATTTAAACCACATTCATCAACTTTTTTTTCAAATATATACTAGTTTCGTGGTGTGTATACAATCACATGCATTAATACGATGACATCTTTATAATATTGTAACTTCGAATTTTGAGTTTTTAAATAGACAACTTTCCAGGGTTCTAAATGATTATCTTGCTTAATCTTTTATTATTTTCTAGAATTTTAATTGGAATATTGTGGGATTAACAATTATGTATTCTAGCATTGCAAGTATTGATTATTATCCCAAAATTTAGCTGGTCTCTTTTCACCATTCTCTTTATAAGCTTAGAGTCATTTAGACATAGTTGTTTGAAGGCCAAAAATCTTTACTTTGAGAAAAAAAAGGTATTTTTATTGAAAAATTAATATTTGACAAATCAGTAAAAGTGTTTAGTTAGAATTTTTCTGTGGTTGAAAAGAACTTACAAATTTCTGTTTTTTTTTAATTTTTTAAAAAAAGCAGAAGTAGAAACAAAAAATATTTTTCTCAAGACTAAAATATACTTTTTCATATATACATATTTACCAATACATTAATTAATTGCATATTTTAGGTTAAAATTCATTGATAATTTTATTTTTACATCATAAATTTTATAGTTTATTTTATGTTTATGTATTATTTTATATATTATTTTTTAGAATTAGAAAAAGGTAACAACAATATTTTTATAACATTAGAGCAAAAAAAAAAAAACAATTAAAGATTTTAACCTCCCAAAGAGGGTGTAATATTGGTTAAAAAATTTAAACATGTAAATTTTAATTTAATAAAATAAAAATTTCATTAATTTCTTTATGACAAATAATTTTTTAAAAATATAAGTTGACTCTCAAAAAACTCTTTTTAAAAATATTAAACAAACATTATATGCTTATAACAAAAACACTTTATAAATGAATTTTAATCAAACATAAAGAATTTTTTTTTCAAAAAGAACTTTTCTAAGAAGTCATTTTTAAAAAGTCTTCTTAAAATAAGTTATTTGTAACACCAATACCAAACATGCTCTTAATATTTTTTAATTATTATAATTTATTTAATTGCATACACAACGTTATGAGTATCTAAACTTCATAATCAGATAAGGAGACCTAGAGAATGGCATTATCATACTTCACAATTTTTTTTTTATTTTCTGGCCAATTTTAACATTATTAATAAGCAAATTTTTTTTCATAATTTACAATACTTTCTGTATATTTCTTTTATCATCTATTTTTTTTTTAATTTAAGATATCGAATAATGTAATATAATTTAATTTTAAAAATTAATTAAATTAATTTTTGAAAAATTTAATATAACAATTAAAGTAAATAGACAGTATACAGTTCATTATTCATCCCTTTACTAATTTTTTTTTTCCCCTTTTTAGAGCTTCCTCCCTTTTGTTCCCTCGTTAATTACTCAAATTTGTGACCTTCGAATTGAAAGTGAAGGTTGATTACATTCAGATCAACTCATCTTTGTCAAAATTTTGTCCTCCCAAGTGAAAAGTTACAACCAGTAGATAGTGGGGAAATATGACCGCTGCACAACGTTTCTATATAATTAATTAATATTTCTCGCCAAAGCTTCCGTTTTGTAACTTCAAAATTTACTTTTAGGACTAATTAACACACAAACATAGAAGCATAACATCATATATTTTGAAATAAAATTGTGAACAACAATGGAAATTTCAGTGGGTCAAATCAATTTTGTAAGTTTGTTCTACTGCAAATATTCGAATTTGTTGGGTATTTCATGCGGTTTTTTGTTGAGATGTTGATTGATATCAGCATACTGATGTTCCCTTTCTTGCTCATTTCCCCAATTTCTGGCCACCCTTTGTTTTTAATTTTGTTCAATTTGAAGTGAAATTTCTTGACGGTTGAAAATATGGGAGGGGGCAATGTCAAGAATTTAGGGCGGAATTACCGAGAAGCTCAATTTTCTAGAAGACGGAATGTAGGATTGGAGGTGGGCGGTGTTTACCATCCGAGCGACTCCTCTTGTCTTCCTATGTGAACCTGATAGGGTAATCGGGTGTTTCATCTTGAAATGCAATTATCAAATGCACCAGAAGTTGTTTCTGCTTAGCATAGGCTGGTGTTGTTGCGATTTTCGTCTAATATGCCCTAGGTTTATCATAGTATGTTTGTGGTTTAATCACTCGTTTCTTGTTGCTCTGCTACAGCAGGGGATGTTTGTTTGCTGATAGAAATGGGAGCCAAGATCAGAATATAAGTGTACACTATGATGGTATAAATTTCATCACACACATACAAAATACATTGTTGTGATCTAGCTAGTTACTATTTCTTAGCTAAAAATTGTGTGCGCTCTGGTGGAAAGAACGGTATCTCCAAGGCACAGAAAAAAGGAGGAGGGATTGGTGGGAGAAAAGGGCTTAATGATATCTCAAACTCGGCAAAGCCTTCTGCTCTACTAGCATCAAAGAAAAATAATTCCGCCAATATGATTTCTATTGGGAAAGATGTTGATGCCTCTACAAAGAAATTGAGTGCAGGAACGGAAGATAACAATTCTAAAGGGTGGCAGGAAAGCATTAGCTGATCTTACAAACTCAAGCAAGTTGACGGCAATTGCAGAAGAGCAAATTCTCCATAATCATCAGAATTGCGTCAAAGCACAGAGAAAGGTGATGGACATGAGTTGTTTTCTGAAGGAAATTGGATTAGATCATGGTACGATCAATGCTGATACTTCTATCGTGTTATATCCTTTTCTGAAAAATATTTTGCTGATCCAGTTTTCCTTTGGCAGATGATGTCCCCGTGCATCTAGGACCATCTCCACATGCACTAAAACCATCAATGAAGTCGAAGGTATTAGTTGCATTCCAACACCTTTTCCTCACGTACACATTTAATGTTTTTGTATGTCAAATTCTGATTTGTTAAGTTACATTTTGTTTCTGAAATACAGTCATCAATATATCAGCCAGAAAGCCCAACGAAACATTATGTCGAAGTGGAAAGATGCCAGAACCGATGTTTTATGATGAGGTATGTCAATGTGAGCAAAATCGAGCTTGTGCATCTTTTTCCCCTTGTGTTGCATCTCCTAAATCACGATATGTCAGCTGGTCGGATGACAGTGTTCTAGATTTTGCATTGATTGGAACACCTATCCATTCAAATCATTGATGGACACTTCTTTGAGCAGAAGAATCACTCGCATCCTATTGAAAATTGTTAAATAGATCCGTTGTAGTCATCAGTCAGTCAGCTGTTTGACTGTTTACGTGTTTAGTTCTTCCTTGCTTCACATTCTATCACCTAGCTTATGCTTTTGTATTCTTTTCCTCCTATTGTTTTTTCTAATTTTTTTCTTCAGGTTAGATTGGATGTATTGTTGCTAATAGTTGTTTTCTAGACTGTTTCACTTGTCGAGTCTTTTATTAAAAACCAGCAACATGCTTGTCTTTGTCTAGGCTTTGCTCTCACCATGACTGAAGGTTATTCAAGGAGGGTGAAGGAAGAACATTCTTTCAACCTTTCTAATCCTTCAAAATAATGAATCAACTTAGGTTGTATGTATGGGAAAGAGGGATGGAGTAAGAGAAGAAAAGAATAGGACTACGGTGGATCGAACCTTGCAAGCAACCTTGCATCTATATAATGTAACATATAACGATACGTATAGTCTACGAAGACCTTATGATAGATCTCAAGATAAGCGTTTTCAAAAACAGGTTTGGAATATTACAAGAGTGAAGAAGCAATGATGGAAAGGAAAAAATCTAAAACCAATAATATTAGGATAAGCAGTAGATAGTAAGTACTAGAAATATATTAATAGTTTGACAAGGGAGAAGATATAGCAAATGTCAGCCATCATGGTGAAATATCAGAGACATTACGACATAAGTGCTATATTTCATCATATGTTTAACAGTTTGAACAGCTGAGACCATATGCAGTAGTCATCCAAAAACTTATGTTAGCATGTTATTACTCTACAAATTACATCATCACAAGTGGAACTCAAGCCAAATAGTATACCTTATCAAATAACTACAGTCAGCTTCCATCAATCTTTGATATAAGCAAATATATTGAGAAAGCTAAAGCCATATAATCAAGATGCTCGGAAAAGAAGAAGAATAGAACAAGAATCTGCGTGACAGAATGCATTCACTGTCTGGCAAAAATTTCCATGCCATAAAGCTGCTTTATACAGATTGTTCGAATCTATACACAAAATTGTTTTTGTTTTAATACTAGGGGCAGGTTGCCAATGTGGTTCGTATAATTCTAATCAAAGATGAATAATAATCAACAGTTTTTTCTTCTCTTCTTGTTGTTTAACAGTTGTTAGGTAGTGGAGCCTGATTAATATATATATAGCTCCCAAATTTTAGGCTTTACTATTTATTCTCCATGTATTCTCTGTAACTAAATACTCTGATATATTAATATAAATATACCCACCGCCGTGGAAGTTTACTCACGGGGTGTTACCACGAATTGCTTTCTCTCTCTCCAGATCTCTCATCTCTTTCTTCTTGAAATTCTTGTGTTCTTGAAACTTTAAGTGTGTGTGAATTAGATCCTAACAACAGTTTCATTGGTTTCAGCTCTGCACTATTGCATAGATCAACGAGCATAAACGGGTTGAGTTGCTTCCTCTTCCTCTGATGAACATCATTATTATCAGAGGAAAGGAAAGGATGATTCGACAAACGGTCAGCTGTCCATCGAGAATGCGGATCCCTATCAAGGCACTTATTCAGAAAATCTTTTGCCTGTTTGGACAACTTGTCGTCTTGCAAGTCCGGTGATTGCATTCCAATTTTGCACAAAAGATGAAGAGGATCATTAATTCCAGTGCAATCCCACACTTTCTTCCCAGTAATCATCTCAAATACAGTGCATCCGAAAGCCCAATTATCAGCGGGAGTTCCATATTCGTCATCAAGCACAGATTCTGGTGCCATATACATTGGTGTCCCCTTGAGCTTTCTTTTCTTATCCTCATTACCAACCTTGTTTGCGAATCCAAAATCTGCAATTTTGGCGGTCTTTTCAGTACCAACGAGTAGAATATTGTGCGGTTTAATATCACCATGAACAAAACCCCTTCCATGAACAACACCAAGTCCTAATAGAATGGATTTTGAGTATTTTTTAACCTCAAAATCCGGCAATCCTGATTTTTTAGCAATTCGATGGGCTAAACTTCCACCAATAGCATATTCCAGCAATATATTATAGAGAATATTGTTATCTTCTTCAGTGACATCCGCTCCAAGACATCGAATAATTTGGGAACAATCTTGAAATTGGTTAAGGAATTCTCTCTCCCTCTGTAACGATTTGGAAGAGGAAAAGAGAGAAGATTTGACAGCGATAGAGAAATTGTTGTGTGTAGTTGCTAAAGTGACAATACCTTCAGCCCCTTTTCCAATACTTCTTCCTCTGCTCCATCTAATGGAAGCCATTGATTCTCTCTCTGAGTTTTAGATAATTGGGGTTTTTATATAGCTCTATAATAGGGACGGTGTGTTTCTCAGTTCTACCATGTTTATGGGCCGCGTTACTACTAATATTTTTTCGTCATTTTAAAAAAATATTCTTATTAAATAAATTTGAGCGAACATCATGTGAATTTTTTTTAAATAAAACATGATTAAAGAACAATTTTTTTTTTTTTTAAAATACTCATAATTTTTTAAAAGTAATTAAAAGTGAAAAGATAATTAAATAATTAAAAAAGTTTTGAAGTGAAAAGAAATTAAAAGAAATATTTTACAAAGAAAGAAATAAAAATAATTAAATATATATAATTTTAATATCAATAAATATGTGTTCTAACTAATTGTAACGTTATTAATAAAAAAATGTCTCATATTCATATTTAATTGGTGTATTTATTCCATATCAAATGGCGCAATCTTAGGATAATAACTTTTTTTTTACCTTAAAAGTGTGTTTGGTTCGAAGAAAAACATTTTCTAAAAACTTTTTCAATTTTCTCATGTTTGGTTGGGATAAAAGTTTTGAAAAATGTTTTCCCAATCAACTTATTTTCCTCAAAATTAAGGAAGATTACTTCCCTTCAAAAATTAAAGAAAACATTTTTCAAAACTCTCCAACAATTTTAAATTTCATTTTTTTTGGGAAGAACAACAATTAAAAAAAATCAATTTTACAATTTTATTTTTTTTTCGATCCCTGAGCCCCCATCCACCCACCACTGGCCAGCCCCTCTCTCTTACCCCACTTCCTCCCAAAAAAAATAATTTTATTTGTAAAAAAATATTTTTCAACTTCGAATTTTAATTTTTAAACTCATATCCCCCTACCCCCTACCCGCCCCGGCTAGCCCTCACCCACCCCAACCTCCAAAAAAATTGATTTTGTATTTTAAAAATACCATAAAGTTCAAATTTTATTTTTTTTCACCCTTCCCCTCCTTCCATCTCCCTGCCCCCTCCCCCACACCATCCCAAATAAAAATTGATTTTTAAAAATTTTCAATTTCATAAATTATTTTCTACTCTAGTAAAAATAAAAGACGTCTCTCAAAAACATTTTTCATTCATAAATCAAACACTAAAAATTATTTTCGGAAAAAATATTTTCTACTCACCAACCAAACCTGAGAAAATAAGTCCAAAATCTACTTGTTTTTCAAAAAAACATTTTCTACAATATTTTCCATGGAAAACATTTTTCTTCATACCAAACACACCCTATATCAAGTCATGAGAGTCACTTCTAATGAGTCCAATCTTGGTGGAAACTATGGGAAAAGAATGTTAGAAATGTTAATAAGTTTCCCACATAGAAAACAAATGGCATAATACAAATTATTTTTTAATTTGGTTTCAACTCTCATTTATGTCTCTTAATAAGAAAGTTGATCTTCACTTGTTTAATTTTATACAAATTTATATATCTACTTGTGCACACTCAAAATTGAAAGACATAAATATCAGTTAAAGCCAAGTTAAATAATATCATACCAAAACAAATTGATAAGTTTTCTTTTTACTATTTGCGTTGAATAGATAAGTAAAACGCGTACTTCTTCCCCCTTTTGAATTAGCAAAAACATATTCAATAGTTCATTCACAGAAAGCATAATAACTCTCTTTGAGAACAACTCAAAAATACTTCTCAGATGCACTGAATTGATATTCCTTTCATGTTTCAAAGCAATCTGAGTATGAATCGGTTCTTCCTTCACTTGACAATTATGAGCACACAACTTCTCAAGTTCCTCCGCATGTGTACGACAATAACTCTATAACTTTGCCATACTTCAAAACAATGAGACTTTAACAAATTGATAACCCTCCTGAATTCTTCAAAGGAACACCTAAAAACAACGTGTTTCTGTTTATTTGAAATTTAACGATAAATAATTTGAGCAACACTTTGTATTATTATAAAGTTCAAACAATACAACGATTACAAAGTTATGTAATCTAAGGAATTATAAACTCTAATTCCTAGAGGAATTATAAACTCTAATTCCAAGCTAAGAAATTATGAACTCTAATTTCTAGCTACCCAAAGACACAGAACCCCCCGATTTTATATCTTCTAATGTTTTTCAAGTTATACAACTTGATGAACAAATCCTACTCACAAAACTCAGATTGTAAACAAGACTCTTGAATACAATCTTACAATTTTTCCTCACAAATTGTAACACTCCCAACAAAATCTCAAAACTCTCTCAAACCTCTTGATTGTGTTATGATCTTCTATCTATGTAAGTGCGCAATTCTTTCTGATGAAAATAGCTCCCTATTTATAGATCACAATTTCAGCAAGTTCTTGTTTGATTCAACTTTGTCTTTACCTCTACAAATCTGTGTTGAACTCAATTTGAACTTCTTCTTTTCCTTTTCACAGCTCGTCAACTTCAACTTGGTTTTAACAAAACCTTTTCCTTAAATAGATAAGAAAACACAGTCTTGTTTGATAAGAAAACATAATTTCCTTAAATAAATTTCTGCGTTGTTGAACTTGTACTTAGCCGCCAATTCAAACGCGTTTGTAAACCAAACTCTACTTGGACTTCTTCATCACTGCCGCCTCAAAATTCGAAGTCCCTCTTCACGTAGAACTCCCTCCTAATTAAACAGGAAAACACGTTTTGAACTTTAGGAAACCATGTTAAATTTTTTCTACACGCTTTGCCATATAACGTTTCTCGATTGAACTTGGTTTTTCAACCTCGAATTCGCTGGAACACGTTGACGTTGCCTGTTCGATGCAACTTTGCCATCTTTCAAAATACGTCTTTTCACAATTTCCCCCTTTTGACAATGAAAAATATTGGTACTACTTGCGTTGAATAGGTAAGTAAAAACACGTACTTCTTCCCCCTTTTGAATTAGCAAAAACATATTCAATAGTTCCATTCACAGAAAGCATAATAACTCTCTTTGATAACAACTCAAAAATACTTCTCAGATGCACTGAATTGACATTACTTTCATGTTCCAAAAATATTTGAGTCTGAATCAATTCTTCCTTCACTTGACAATTCTGAGCACACAACTTCTCAAGTTCCTCCGCATGTGTACGACAACAACTTCATAACTTTGTCATACTTCAAAACAACGAGACTTTAACAAATTTCCCCTTTTTGAATATGACAAATATTATCTGCCTGCATTGAATAGGTACACATAACTCAGATACATCTGCTTTCCCCTTTTGACATTAGGCAAAAATAAAACATTGTGAAGGCATACACCACACTAAGAGAAACAAATTCGATACTCATAACCACGAGCTATCACCTACTCAAACACTTAAAAAATCAAGAACTCAGTTAGCTATAACAAAGCGTTTGCACAAACATATGAGATAGACATGAACTTGAAACTCAAACCCAACATTAGCATTAACCAAAAAGCATATATACCACAAATGTAATCAAAATTAAACATAGAATCAAACACTTGTGATGAAAAAAATTGGAAGTCAAAGGCTAGAGTAGCTAGGTAATATCAAAAGATGAGAGGATAAATAAAAGTCATTTTTCAGCAGCAAAAAATATCTTTTGGATTAACAAAATTAGCAGTCTTCTCAAATTCAAAGGTAATCTTGGTCTATGCATGCACCCAAGTTGAGCCTAATATTAGCTCTTTCCAGATCAGTTTTTATCCAAGATAATTAAAGATTCATTCTCCTAGAATTTTCCTTTTTAGAAGATAGTTCATTGTTTAACCTCATTAGTTCTTGGTCACATATGATTTGGTCACCACTAATTTTTTCGTTTTCATTCTCAATAACACTATATTTTAGAATTTCAGATTTGAGAGCCAAAGTGCAGGAACCAAGATGTTGTACATGTTCCTTTAGGAGTTTATTTTCTTTCTTGAGATCAAAATTAACTTTTTCAAGATCAATATAATCAAACTTTAAACTAGTCATGGAAGCAAGCAATTGATTCTTGGTTTTAACTAGTTCTTGAATTGTATCTATGTAATTGAGTAATAAGAAGGATAGTATTCTTAGAGAATTTTACTAGTTTATCTTTTAAATCAAAAAGATTTACCTCCATTCCTTCAAAGTCTGATTCAGGTTTAGTTTCTGATTCTTCTAAGCTCATCAACACGAGGTCCTCATTATCTTCGTCATGGAATTGAGTAATAATAAGGATAGTTATTTCTTAGAGAATTTTACTAGTTTATCTTTTAAATCAAAAAGATTTACCTCCATTGTTTCAGAGTCTGATTCAGATTTAGTCTCTGATTCTTCTAAGGTCATCAACATGAGGTCCTTGTTATCTTCGTCATACCTCACTGAACCTGTTCCCCGGGCAGCATACATCACTTGCTCCTTCTCTTTATTTTTTTTTAATTTTTGTTTAAAAGTTCTCTTTTCTCCTTTTCAGCTCTTTCTTTTCTCCATTTTACCTCCCACATAGGACAATTCTTAATTTGATGATCAGTTTTTCCACACTTGAAGCATTTTTCACTTTGTGTTTTCGCTGTATTCTTTTCTTTAGTGTGTGTTACCTTTTCTTTAAGAATTTAAGCCCCTTTTGAAGAATTTCTTGAAGTTTCTACTTATCAGTGTCAATTCATCATCATCCATATCTGATTCATCACTTTCAGTTGCTTTAAATTCAAGATTTTTCTCTTTGTTTCCTTCACCTCTTTTGTCAACATTCGTCTCATAAGTTTTTAGATTTCCTACTAATTCATCCAAAGTCATATTGGTTAGATCCTTCGCTTCTCTGATTGCACTAACTTTTATTTTCCATGATTTAGGCAGAGTCCTTAGTACTTCGTCTACCTGTTCCTCAGTGGTGTATACTTTGCCCAAGGATATTAACTTATTTGCAACAGTGGTAAATCTGGTAATCATATCTTGAAGTGATTCTCCGGATTTTATCTTGAAGGCTTCATATTCAAAACTAAGTCTAACAATTCTTAATTTAAGAACTTAAGTTGTACCTTCGTGAGCGTTTTTTAAAGTATCCCATATTTGTTTTGCAGAGGTACAACTAGAGATGCGGTTAAACCAATCAGGTCCTAGTCTACACACGAGAATGCACTTTGCTTTTGCATTCTTTCCTAGCATCTTGTAGTCAGCTTCTCTGTACTTTTCTGTTGGTTTAGGTACCTTATTATTTTCACTATCAGTAATAGTAGGAATTAATGGTACATTAGTAATTCTGACCTATAGTTCGTAATCTTCAGCTTGAATGAAATCTTTCATCCTTGTCTTTCACCAAGAGTAGTATTCTCCATTAAATAATGGTGGTCTGTTGATGTGTTGCCCTTGGCCATGCCCAAGAAGAGGTGCATAATTCATAATGATCTTATCTTGAGTTATTAAACTATTCAAAGATAACCTGCTCCAATTGTTGGAATTCAACCCTCCTGAATTCTTCAAAGGAACACGTATAGACAACGTGTTTCTGTTTGTTTGAAACTTAACGATAAATAATTTGAGCAACACTTTGTATTATTTATAAACTCCAAACAATAATACAAAGATCACAAAGCTATGCAATCTAAGGAATTGTAAACTCTAACTCCTAGAGGAATTATAAACTCTAATTCCTAGCTAAGAAATTATAAACTCTAATTTCTAGCTATCCAAAGACACAGAACCCCCCGGTTTTATATCTTTTAATGTTCTTCAAGTTCTACAACTTGTAGAACAACTCCTACTCGCAAAACTCAGATTTTAAACAAGACTCTTGAATACAATCTTACAATTTTTCCTCACAAATTGCAACACTCCCAACAAAATCTCAAAACTCTCTCAAACCTCTTGATCGTGTTTTGATCTTCTATCTATATAAGTGCGCAACTCTTTATGATAAAATCGCTTCCTATTTGTAGATCACAAATTCAGCAAGTCTTTATTTGATTCAACTTTGTCTTTGCCTTTACAAATCCTTGTTGAACTCAACTTGCACTTCTTCTTTTCCTCTTTACATCATGTCAACTTCAACTTGGTTTTAACAAAACCTTTTCCTTAAGTAAATAAGAAAAAACGTTCCTTGTTTGATAAGAAAACATAATTTCCTTAAATAAATTTCTGCATTGTTGAACTTGTACTAAGCCGCCAATTCAAACGCGTTTGTAAACCAAACTCTACTTGAACTTCTTCATCACTGTCGCCTCTAAATTTGAAGTCCCTCTTCACGTAGAACTCCCTCCTATTAAACAGGAAAACATGTTTTGAATTTTAGGAAACCATGTTACTACATGCTTTGCCATATGACGTTTCTTGATTGAACTTGGTTTTGCAACGTTGAATTTGCTGGAACACGTTGACGTTGCCTGTTCGATGCATCTTTGCCATCTTTCAAAATACGTCTTTTCACAATTTTTGAATATTATCTCCGACTAACTAGTAATAGTAAGGAACTAGTTGTATGTTTAGCCCATTTATCTGCTTTATAGTTCAATATTTCTTCGTGTTGCAGCTTCGTGATTAAAAGGAAAGGCTTCTGGAAAATATTAGTACTCATTAGTACAAATTAAAAACATGACATAATATATAAATATAACCTTTTATTTGGTCACATCTCACATTTATATCCTTCAATTTTGGATGTACACAAGTATACTTTTGAACTTGTATAAAGTTGAACAAACAAGTAGACGCACGAGTTCTACGCAGTATAATACACATAGGACATTAGGTAGAATACAAATTGTCGTGTAGGATGCTACATAAGACGGTATGTTTATTTGTTCAACTTTATGCAACTTTAAGTGTCTACTTATGCACACTAAAAGATGAAGAGCATAAATATGAGTTGAGGTCAAGTTAAAAGACGTATTTATGTATTAAGCCTAACCTGTAAATATCTCATACAAACAAAGTGGGACAAAAATGTTTAGATGTATTCAACAACAAAGAAATGAGGAATCTTAATAGCTCAGCTGTTAGGATTTGATTCTCCGCCTTATAATTTCGTCCTCATTTCCCCTTCCCTTTGCCAGAAAGTGTCATTGATCTCTAACAATTCAAGCATTCAGATGATTTAGTTGTATGTGAAACATGTTTACTTAGAGTTTCGAACAAATCATCTTAGGTGACAGTACTACTGATAAACCAAAAACTCAAAATCATGCTTGTGATTGATTGACATGCATATTCAGGGATGGACCCACGTGGATTCACCCGACCCTCAGTAAAAAATTATATTGTATATATATGGTAAAATTTTTGTATTTCTGTTGATATATAGTTTGAACCCGTAATAACAAAGAGAAATTGATGGCGCAGTGACTAGACCCTCTAAGATTAAGTTGTACGTCCCCGATTTCTATTTTTAAAGGCTTATTTACACGTTTATATTTTTATTTTCTGAACCTCTTAAATGAAAATTCCGAGTCCGTCACTATAAATATTGAATGTAAGAATTTGGAAAAATGGATAAGAGAACATCAAACCTTACAAACATGATTTCCAGGAACAAAAATCATTCATAAACAATGGCCAAAAAAATCCCTTTATTATACCTCAAACTTAAATTACATCATTATACTATATAATGAACAAAAATCATCCCTAAACTATCCAAAAAGAATTTAACTTACATCCCTTTGTCAGATTCTTCCCAGAAACTAACAGCTTCAATAAAAAAATTTCTACATTTGTTCTTCACCTTAGCCATGGATCAGTGCATGTGTTGCACCAAATTCAACAGGTCACAAAAATTTATTACTTGATCAATAGAAAATTGGTAATTATTGAGCATATATTTTCTCTGAGTGTTGCAAAGGGTGCATATATTAAAAGCAATATAGACTTGCATTAAAATTAACAATGATACATGTTATGCATGAGTCATGAAACATCAAGCAAGTATGGTGATTGGTGATTCGATGTTCAAAATTTTGAGATAATTCTATCTTTTCAATGATATCCGCAAGAGTGGTTGAGCTGGTGGACAGATGAACCGAAATGGGGGTCATAAGTTCAAAGTCCCCTACATGTTTGCTCGATCAAGCTCGTCATATGAGACTTGCTTAGTGTAGTTTATCTCTTCAGTCTGATTTTGCGGGCTATTACATTGAAGCGAGGCTTATTCTATATACACCTGAACGCTGAAAGATTGTCACGACCCAAAACCGGGGACGCGACTGGCACCCACATTTACCCTCCTATGTGAGCGAACCAACCCATCTAAACCTTAACATTTCAATATAATATCAACAGAAAATAATGCGGAAGACTTAAACTCATTAATAAAATAATTCAAACTATTATTAATATCCCCAAAACCTGGAAGTCATCATCACAAGAACATCTATCTCAAATTGCTAAACTAAACTGTCTAAGAAGCTAAAACAACTACTAGCTAGTCCATGCCGGAAGTTCAAGGCATCAAGACTTGAAGAAGAAGACCCAGTCCAAGCTAGACGCATTAGCTCACCATGAATTTCCGATGAAGTGAAGACTGGCTAGATCTACTGTTGAGTTGAAGTTGACGGAACGTTTGCTGCATTACACAAGTAACAAAGAAGAAAACATGAAAGTAGGGGGTCAGTACAACCACAAGTACTGAGTAGATATCATCGGCTAACTCAAAATAGGGAACAGTATATATATCAATAACAATGTAAATCAACTACAATACTCATCATGTAGCAATAGCAATGTTCTACAACCGAGTTCACACATGAGGACTCAAGCCTCAATACCATACTCATTTGGGAATGTAGTTCATTAGTTTGAGTATATTCATTATCTTTCTTTCTCTTGTGTCGGTACGTGACACTCCGCTCCTCTATTTCTATCCTGGTGCCGGAACGTGGCACTCCGATCCTCATATACTATCCTGGTACCGGAACGTGGCACCCGATCCATATACTATCCTGGTGTCGGAACGTGACACTCCGATCCTCATATTCTATCCTGGTGTCGGAACGTGACACTCCGATCCTCATATTCATTCTATCCTGGTACCGGAACGTGGCACCCGATCCATATACTATCCTGGTACCGGAACGTGGCACCCGATCCATATTCTATCCTGGTGTCGGAACGTGACACTCCGATCCTCATATTCATTCTATCCTGGTACCGGAACGTGGCACCCGATCCATATTCTATCCTGGTGTCGGAACGTGACACTCCGATCCTCATATTCATTCTATCCTGGTACCGGAACGTGGCACCCGATCCCCTAATTCATCAAGCCTTCTTTTACACTAAGGCATCATCATTCTCATTATATAATTTATCAAGCCTTCTTTCATACTAAGGCATCATTAATCTTATTATATAATATATCAAGCGAATTAGGGTTATTTCAAGATTTGGGATTCAGTAGCTTCATCATGCTTTGTTAATTCATCACAATTTCATAATCATAATCATGCAAGCATACAATTTAAGCACATAGCAGGGTTTACAATACTATCAACACATAACATTCACTATTAAGAGTTCACTACGAATATCGTAACATAAACCATAACCTACCTCCACCGAAGACTAGTGATCAAGCAAGAATTCCAAAGCTTTGATATCCTTTTCCCTTGTTCGACTCTCTCTCTCAATCGATCAATCTCCCTCTCTCTTTTCTTTTGTTTTGTTTTACTCCAACCCTCTTTCCTTTACCCTAATTATCATATAATTAAGAATAAAAGAGGACAATAAAACCCACTAATTAACTTAAGGTTACCTCTTTTAACCCCCAAGTAATTAGACTTATTAATATTAACCCTCAATCTTTATAATTAAGGAAAGAATAGTCCAAAACGACCCTTAAAACGTGTAGAGGAATCCTATTCTGACTGGGATCTGCGTGACCTGTGACGGGCCGTCGTGCCTGCGACGGTCCGTCACGGTGGCCGTCGCAACCTCCCCAAATTCCAGGTGGGCTGTGACGGCCCGTCACACCTGTGACGGTCCGTCCTGCACCTCCGTCCTGACGGTCAGAAACTCGTTTTTTGTACCAAATTCTCAAAAGTTGAAGTGTTTTGCAACGGAAAATCACGACGGTTCGTCGTGGTTGTGACGGCACGTCCTGCAGGTCCGTCACAATTTACAGAGAGTCGATTTTAATATCCAATTTGAAGAATTCTAAGTGTCATGGAACGAAAACTCCTCGACGGGCCGTCGTGACCACGATGGTCCGTCGTGACACCCGTCGTCCCAGCCAGTTTTCCCAGAATTTCAATCTGCTGCTCAAAACGACTAAACAGGTCGTTACAATAGATACCAATTTACCCATCGTTCGTCCCCGAACGATCAAAAGAAGAAAAACAGTGGCGAAAAGGAGTACCTGAATCTGTAAACAGATGTGGGTATTTTATTGCATATCTGCCTCCTTCTCCCAAGTAGCCTCTTCAACCGGTCGATTCTTCCATTGGACCTTGATGGATGCAATTTCTCTCGACCTCAACTTGCGAACTTCTCTATCTAAAATAGCAACTGGTTCCTCTTCATAAGTCAAATTCTCATCAAGTAAAACTGAATCCCAACGGATGATGTAGTTTCCATCTCCATGGTATCTTTTCAACATGGACACATGAAATACCGGATGTACTCCGGACAGCCCTGGGGGCAAGGCTAATTCATAAGCCACTTCCCCTATTCGCTTAAGCACTTCGAATGGTCCAATATACCTTGGACTTAGCTTACCCCTTTTTCCGAACCGCATCACCCCTTTCATGGGTGAAACCTTCAACAAGACTTGTTCACCTTCCATGAACTCCAAGTCTCTAACCTTTCGGTCTGCATACTCCTTTTGTCTACTTTGCGCCGCTAGAAGCTTTTCTTGAATAACTTTCACCTTCTCCATAGAATCTCTCAACAGATCAGTCCCCCAAGGTCTAACTTCAAAGGCATTGAACCAACCGATGGGAGATCTACACCTCCTCCCATACAATGCTTCAAATGGAGCCATGTCGATACTAGAGTGATAGCTATTATTGTATGAAAACTCTGCCAAAGGTAAGAAGCTATCCCAATGGCCACCAAACTCTATCACACATGCGCGAAGCATATCCTCCAACACTTGAATCGTTCGCTCAGACTGACCATCGGTCTGAGGATGAAATGCAGTACTAAGGTCCAATCTAGTACCTAATTCAGCATGCAATGTTCTCCAAAACTTAGAAGTAAACTGCGTACCTCTATCTGATATGATGGAGAGGGGAACTCCATGCAACTGAACGATCTCTGAGATGTAGATCTTGGCTAACCTCTCTGCATTGTAGGTCACCTTGACAGGAATGAAGTGAGCCGACTTAGTTAACCTATCAACAATCACCCAAAGAGTCATACTTACTCAAGGTCTTTGGAAGACCAACCACAAATCCATTGCGATTCTCTCCCACTTCCATTCAGGAAAGGGCATTCTCTGAAGTGTTCCTCCGGGCCTCTGGTGTTCATACTTTACTTGTTGACAATTTGGACACTTGGCAACAAACTCAACAATATCTCGTTTCATTCTACTCCACCAGAAGTGTTGCTTTAGGTCACGATACATCTTGGTTGCACCAGGATGTATAGAATATCCGGAACTATGAGCTTCTGTAAGAATAGTGGTGATCAAATCATCGATGCGGGGTACACATACCCTTCCCTTAATCCTCAGAACACCTTCCTCATCAATTATTGCTTCCTTAGCCTCTCCTCGCAACACTTTATCTCGAATGCGACCTAGTTTCTCATCATCAAACTGTTTTCCCTTGATCTGGTCAAGGAAAGAAGATTTTGCCTCTACACAAGCTAACAATCCTCCCTTCTCATTTATTTCTAACCTCATAAGGTCATTAGCCAGAATCTGCACTTCTCTAGCCAATGGGCGTCTAGAAGCTTGCAAGTGAGCTAGACTTCCCATGCTTCCCGCCTTTCTACTCAAGGCATCTGCCACAACATTCGCCTTCCCGGATGATACAAGATAGTGATGTCGTAGTCCTTCAGTAGTTCCATCCATCTCCTCTGTCTCAAATTCAAGTCTTTCTGAGTGAAGACATACTGTAGGCTACGATGGTCCGTATAGACCTCACACTTAACCCCATACAAATAGTGTCTCCATTGCTTTAGTGCAAATACTACCGCGGCCAACTCCAAATCATGGGTCGGATAGTTACGTTCATGCACCTTTTATTGCCTCAAAGCATAAGCAATCACATTCTTCTCTTGCATTAACACTGCACCCAAACCCGAATAGGATGCATCACAATAAACAATGAAGTTCTTACCCTCTACTGGCAAGGTAAGGATAGGTGCGGTAGTCAACAAGTCTTGAGTTTCTGAAAACTTTCCTCACACTCATCTGACCATACAAATGGAACATTCTGCTTAGTCAAGTTCGTCAATTGGGAAAGCAAATAGAAGAGAATCCCTTGACGAATCGGCGGTAGTAGCTAGCTAACCCAACAAACTCCTTATTTCTGACACATTAGTAGGCCTTACCCAGTTTTTCACCGTCTCTATCTTAGATGGATCCACCATCACCCCATCTTTAGAAACCACGTGCCCCAAGAAGGACACTGAATCTAGCCAAAACTCACACTTGGAGAATTTCGCATAAAGCTTTTTTTCTTCTCAACACTCTAACACCATTCTCAAATGCTCCTCATGTTCCTTCATACTTTTAGAGTATACCAATATATCATCTATAAATACGATCACAAAGAGATCCAAATAGGCTTAAATATCCCGTTCATCAAGCTCATGAACGCAGCAGGGGCATTCGTAAGACCAAAGGACATCACTACAAATTCATAATGCCCATACCTAGTCCGAAAAGCAGTCTTTGGCACATCCGTTGCCCGTATTTTCAATTGATGATAACCGGATCTCAAGTCAATCTTAGAAAAGACACAAGCACCTTGTAGTTGATCGAACAAGTCATCAATGCGAGGAAGAGGATACTTGTTCTTAATAGTTACCTTGTTCAACTGCCGGTAATCTATGCACATTCGAAAACTCCCATCCTTCTTCTTAACAAACAACACCGGAGCACCCCAAGGAGATGCACTTGGTCCAATGAAGCCTTTGCTCAACAACTCTTGAAGTTGTGCTTTTAACTCTCTTAACTCGCGGGAGCCATTCTATAAGGGGTATAGAAATGGGGCGAGTGCCCGGTTCCAAATCAATGCAAAAGTCGATATCCCTATCCGGTGGCATACCAGGAAGATCTACAGGGAACACATCCAAAAACTCACGGACTACCGAAACTGACTCAATCGAGGGTACTTGGGTAGTGTCATCCTTGAGATGTGCCAAGAAAGCTAAACACCCTTTACTCACCATTTTCTTAGCACGAAGAAAGGAAATGATGCGCACCGGATTGGAAGTGTAGTCACCCTCCCACACTAACGGATCTGTCCCAGGCTTGGCTAACGTCACCGTTTTAGCATTACAATCCAAGATCGCAAAATTAGGAGAAAGCCAAGTCATACCCAGAATTACATCAAAGTCAACCATCTCTAAGATAACCAAATCTACATAAGTGTTGCTCCCCACGAAATTCACCAAACAAGACCTATGTACCTTTTCAACTACCACAGACTCACCCACCGAAGTAGAAACACGAATAGGCATGTCAAGTAATTCTTAATACAATTTTAGACCATTAGCAAATGATGAAGATACATATGAAAACGTGGAGCCAGGGTCAAATAATACAGATGCCATGCAATCACAAACCAAGAGATTACCTGTGATAACAGCATCAGATGCCTCCGCTTCAGATCTCCCAGGGAAAGCATAACAATGGGCCTATCATTCGTCTGTCCGTTGCCCCTACCATGTTGTGTAGTAGTGGCTCGTTTTGCCCATCACCTCTGCCGTTTTGGTGACCACCATTACCTCGACCACCACGTCCTCCAGAAAAACGGCCTCTACCATGACCACCCCTACCTCTAGCTAGTGGGGCTCTGTAACTCTGGTTTGGACAATACCTCTTAATGTGTCCAATCTCTCCACATCCATAACACTCTCGGGGTTCACACATCGGCCTTTCAGAGAAGTGTTGACCGTTCTGAGGTGGACCCCCAACTACAGTCTGTAGTGAAGACTGGATTGGTCGAACTGAGTGACCTCCGGAGCTCTGTCCTCTAGAGTAAGAACCATTAAACTCACCTCCCCTTCGAAACCTTTTTGATGTCGATGTCGTAGTGAAGTCATCTGGTTTCACTCCTTCCACCTCTATCACAAAGTCTACCACCTCTTGGAAGGATGTTGCCGTTGCCGCTACCTGTAAGGCTGAAATCCGCAACTCTGACCTCAACCCCTTCACAAAACGGCGAATCCGTTCTTGTGGACTGAAACAAAGTTGGGTGGCGTATCTGGATAGTGCGCGAAATTTAGCCTCATACGCGTTAACTGTCATCCTCCCTTGCTCTAGACTCAAGAACTCATCCCTTTTTCTATCTCTCAAAGTCCTTGGGATGTACTTCTCCATAAAAAGTGTAGAGAATGATTCCCAAGTCATAGGTGGTGCCTCTGTTGGTTGGCACTAAACATGTGACCGCCACCACATTTTGGCGTTTCCTTGAAACTGATAGCTTACGAACTCAACGCCAAACCATTCTACTATACCCATCTTGTGTAGTAGCTCGTGACAATCAACCAGAAAATCATAAGCATCTTCAGATTCTGCACCCTTGAAGACTGGAGCTTTCAATTTCAAGAACTTACTGAAAAGTTCATGCTGATCATTTGTCATAATAGGCCCAGTAGTCAGATGTGGAAATGTGCCTATTCCCAATGATGCATCCATGCGGGGAGCCATAGTAGCCACATGTCGTATCTCTGAAACCGGAGGTGTAGGTGCAGAAACCACTGGGGGTGCCTGACCCTGATCGGATAACCCGCTAAGATAAGCAAGTACCTGGTAGATCATCTCTGGGGTAGGTTGGGGTGGCATTTCCTCATTCTGCCCTTGTTCAGTTTCCCCTTCCTCACCCTCTCTAACTACCTCCTCAGTCAGTGGAGGAGTCACCGCCCTAGCATCAGATGGGCTAGGGGCTCGTCCCCTCCCTCTAGAGGACGTCCTCCCACGACCTCTCCCACGGCCTCTTGCCGTTGTTCTTCCTCGAGCCACAGCCCCAGTGGCTGGCTCAGTCATTTCTTGTCTTTCCGTTGTTGCTGCTGGTGCGGTCGTTGCTCTAGTTCTAACCATCTGCGAAATAGAGTGAAGATGGTCAAATACCAATTTGTATCACCTAGATACCAATTGGACTCAAGTAGTAGCACGAAAGAAAGAATGAAAGAATGGAATTTTCCTAAAGTCTTATAGTCTCTAAAAGAAAAGTAAAGGCGTCCCCCTACCGTTCCTTAAGACTCTACTAGACCTGTTCTTGTGTGATGAGACCAACGAACCTAATGCTCTGATACCAAGTTTGTCACGACCCAAAACCGGGGACGCGACTGGCACCCACATTTACCCTCCTATGTGAGCGAACCAACCCATCTAAACCTTAACATTTCAATATAATATCAACAGAAAATAATGCGGAAGACTTAAACTCATTAATAAAACAATTCAAACTATTATTAATATCCCCAAAATCTGGAAGTCATCATCACAAGAACATCTATCTCAAATTGCTAAACTAAACTGTCTAAGAAGCTAAAACAACTACTAGCTAGTCCATGCCGGAAGTTCAAGGCATCAAGACTTGAAGAAGAAGACCCAGTCCAAGCTAGACGCATTAGCTTACCCTGAATTTCCGATGAAGTGAAGACTGGCTAGATCTATTGTTGAGTTGAAGTTGACGGAACGTTTGCTGCATTACACAAGTAACAAAGAAGAAAACATGAAAGTAGGGGGTCAGTACAACCACAAGTACTGAGTAGATATCATCGGCTAACTCAAAATAGGGAACAGTATATATATCAATAACAATGTAAATCAACTACAATACTCAACATGTAGCAATAGCAATGTTTAGTTCATCAATGAATACAACCGAGTTCACACATGAGGACTCAAGCCTCAATACCATACTCATTTGGGAATGTAGTTCATTAGTTTGAGTATATCATTATCTTTCTTCCTCTTGTGTCGGTACGTGACACTCCGCTCCTCTATTTCTATCCTGGTGCCGGAACGTGGCACTCCGATCCTCATATACTATCCTGGTACCGGAACGTGGCACCCGATCCATATACTATCCTGGTGTCGGAACGTGACACTCCGATCCTCATATTCTATCCTGGTGTTGGAACGTGACACTCCGATCCTCATATTCATTCTATCCTAGTACCGGAACGTGGCACCCGATCCATAGACTATCCTGGTGTCGGAACGTGACACTCCGATCCTCATATTCTATCCTGGTGTCGGAACGTGACACTCCGATCCTCATATTCATTCTATCCTGGTACCGGAACGTGGCACCCGATCCATATTCTATCCTGGTGTCGGAACGTGACACTCGATCCTCATATTCATTCTATCCTGGTACCGGAACGTGGCACCCGATCCCCTAATTCATCAAGCCTTCTTTTACCTAAGGCATCACCATTCTCATTATATAATTTATCAAGCCTTCTTTCATACTAAGGCATCATCAATCTTATTATATAATATATCAAGCGAATTAGGGTTATTTCAAGATTGGGATTCAGTAGCTTCATCATGCTTTGTTTCATCACAATTTCATAATCATAATCATGCAAGCATACAATTTAAGCACATAGCAGGGTTTACAATACTATCAACACATAACATTCACTATTAAGAGTTCACTACGAATATCGTAACATAAACCATAACCTACCTCCACCGAAGACTAGTGATCAAGCAAGAATTCCAAGCTTTGATATCCTTTCCCTTGTTCGACTCTCTCTCACAATCGATCAATCTCCCTCTCTCTTTTCTTTTGTTTTGTTTTATTCCAACCCTCTTTCCTTTACCCTAATTATCATATAATTAAGAATAAAAGAGGACAATAAAACCCACTAATTGACTTAAGGTTACCTCTTTTAACCCCCAAGTAATTAGACTTATTAATATTAACCCTCGATCTTTATAATTAAGGAAAGAATAGTCCAAAACGACCCTTAAAACGTGTAGAGGAATCCTATTCTGACTGGGATCTGTGTGACCTGTGACGGGCCGTCGTGCCTGCGACGGTCCGTCACGGTGGCCGTCGCAACCTCCCCAAATTCCAGGTGAGCTATGACGGCCCGTCACACCTGTGACGGTCCGTCCTGCACCTCCGTCCTGACGGTCAGAAACTCGTTTCTTGTACCAAATTCTCAAAAGTTGAAGTGTTTTGCAACGGAAAATCACGACGGTTCGTCGTGGTTGTGACGGCACGTCCTGCAGGTCCGTCACAATTTACAGAGAGTCGATTTTAATATCCAATTTGAAGAATTCTAAGTGTCATGGAACGAAAACTCCTCGACGGGCCGTCGTGACCACGACGGTCCGTCGTGACACCCGTCGTCCCAGCCAGTTTTTCCCAGAATTTCAATCTGCTGCTCAAAACGACTAAACAGGTCGTTACAAAGATGGTGACTATGGGCTTCCTCGTTAATAACAAAAAATCATATCTATTTCAATGACATTACTATTACATCAGTTCCCTTTTATACAACACGATTTGATCCATTGTACATCTTTTTCCCAATCATAACATTGTCGATCAAGAAACATAATTTCTAAGACCTGTAGAATTCAACGCGTGCATTGGTCCATGGCTGAAGTGAAGAACAGATGTAGCAGTTTTTGGTTGAGGGCGTTAGTTTCTTGACAGATTCTAAAATAGTGATGTAAGTAGCAAGTTTTGATGATAGTTTAGGGATGTTTTGTGTTCATTATGTAGTATAAAGTATAAGGATATATATTAAGTTTGAGGTATAAATGAGGAATGTTTTTGGCTATTTACTCTCTAGCGGTTTACTTGCTTTTACTTTGGAAAGACATTATTTGTAGATCTTCTTTTTTAACTTTCTTCTTGGATTTTGAACAGTGTCAACAAATGATTTAGGTGACACAAATATGGCAACTGTGAACTTCGTCTGGAGTTTAACCAAGAGTTGTTTCACCTGACAACACTGATTGTTATGCTAGTATTGTTCATGTTGGTGGCATTTCGATATCTCCCACATTTAATCAATATGATAACAGTGAGATCCTTGACTCATAACTACTTATTTTAATTTCCTCTCTTTAAGTTTTTAATATTTTTCACTGCAAACAAACATCAAACTCTAAATCAGTTGTTGTGATGCAGGGTACTTTGTTATAGTGGAAAAACTTTGTCTACAAAAAATACAACTTCTCCTTCGGCGATGTGGTTGTCTTCAGGTAGCTGCTCTTATTTTTGATGATATAGCTCCTGTGACTTTCATAGATTTCCAATAGCTCACCTACTACTAAAAAGCTCCTAGGATTGAGTTTATGCTCTTGCATTCATATAAAAAGTAATTAAAGCAAGTAATTGTTCATGGAAAGAAGTACATATGTATATATATTGAGTTTATGTAGAATTTCTTGTAAAGAGAAAATCTAAAGTAAGATCAAAATCTCTGTTATTTTCATTACGCTAATGGTGAAATACTCATTCTTCATTCTTGAGCTAGTGAAGTGCATTTGAAACTATACTTTGTGATACTTTAAGGGTTTTCGCGTGTTGCTCTTCTTTGAATGTTATGTTCTTGGTGGCCTTTGAACAATTACTTTAGTATATCTATCCATATTATAAGTTGACATACATTTTAGCTCTCCAACTAATCATAAAGAGAAAAATATAGAGAGAATAACGGCCTTACCAGGTGATTTGGTAAGTACCCCTTGTTATGATGTAGTAGTGATCCCTGAAGGACATTGTTGGGTTGAAGGCAACAATCAGGCTAGGAGCTTGGACTCGAGAATGATTGGCCCTGTACGTTACATAATAGTCCATACTCCACTGCTAATTGAAGAGGAATTTAGTATCAAGAGAATCACTTTCACTTGAGTAAAGTTAATACAAGGTTACATTAGAACAACTTCAGGTAATGTAGCTAGATCTTATGGTTCAAATTCAAATAAAAGTGAAGACCCTTTAGTGTATAGTGACATTCTAATGTTAAATTATTTGCAATAAGTTCATTTGATTGACTTGAAAATGCTTTCATTTTTCAGACCCCTCTGGGTTTGGTTTGTGGAAAGGTTACTCATGTTCTCGGGCCTCCTCAACGGGTTGCTAAAGTTTAAAGAATCACACCAAAGAGCCCAACACCTTTCTAATTCTATTTTAAATAGATCATAATGTGTGTATTTGTGTGTGTGAAAGAGAGAGAGAGATACCAGTTTCCGAGATTAGCCTAATGTAATACTTTCTGTATACTAATTTATATTTATATGACACACTTTTCTTTTTAGTCAATTTTTAAAAGAATGACACATCTTATTTGACAAGTATTTAATGACACTATCAACATTTCACTCGTACCCTAAAGAAAAATATGTTTTAAGAAGATAGGTAATTGATCAAAGGTTAGACAGCTCTAAGCGCAACAGCTATAAGGTGACTCAGCCATCTATTGTGCATTAAGGAAAGTAAGGGGAAGCAACTATTTACTCCTCTGCAAATTGTATACTGGTCATATAGTGCCCACTCAATTTGGCATTCTCAAGTAACATCGTAACTTCACACTTCCCCCTCACTCATGTGTGCCAATTCCTCTTGATCGAACTCGAAAGCCTTTCGAGCTTATTTCAGATCCTCATGGATGGTCAACAGTTCTCTACACCGGTTAAGTTTCACCAAATCCTGCACAGTACAAACAATAGAAAATAAGGCCAAGGCAGCACCACAATCTCCCACCCTAATTCTCCCTAACCAAAAGTTGGGGGCAATTTGTTGTTTTAGTGATCGACATCTAAGTTGCTTTGGAATTCGGTAAAATCTAAATTTTAAGATTCAAGGGTACATGTCAAGCATAAATTGAAGATATTGACGAAATCAAAATCTCAAACCCCCCCCCCCCAAAAAAAAAAAGTGTCCATGCACTCTGATCAAACTATCCAGGGTGGGTTGACCAAATCCAGCAGAAAAATTGAAGAGTAGAGCAACTTAAACCAACATAATAAGAAGCTGACTATTCTGAGCATTTCTGGTTGGCATGGAAGCATTGAACTAGGCCAAAAGAGAAGATATTTATCATGCACAAGCATACATGAAATTGATTTCATTATGGTGATACATGTTAAACTATGCTATATCATAATAAAAACAACTACTCAGTGTGAGAACAATATTAACACACATGAGGTAAGCCAAAATAATTGCAACAAATAAAACCTTGAACTAGTAATTAGGCTTGAGATGAGCAAACTAGAAAGCGCAACTTCTGTCCAACTACACTTGGGCTATATATCAAAAAACTTGTATATGGGTTTGTAACACTAATCAGCAGGTCCTAATATTTTCCTTGAAGTTCAATTGAAAATAATATAGAAAACTCACTGACCTCTCATTGAGCAAATTCACCGTATTGCTACAAACGAACAGTCAGATGCATATATGCGTATTTGTATGCATGTTGAGTACATGAGAAGACCTACCTTTCTAATTAAGAACAGAAAGTCCTCTGTCAAAAGCTTTCCCCCTTTGGCTGCAATATCCTGAGCTTTGTGCGCCTACCGCAAATTGAAAGCTAAAATGGTAGGACCAAATGCATGTTTCATCTACAATCAAATACTACTAGAAACTAAGTTGTGTAAAATGCAAAGCTTCATGCAAGAGGAATAGCACTGGATACTAGTAAATTTAACTCACCATATTAGTGACATAATCCACCACAATGTCTTCCACAAGTTCCACAGTTTTCGGAATTGAATGACAGTGCAGCACTAGAAGCTTAGTAAAGATCAAGTGATGAAATAATACCAATAACTCATAGAAAAACAGAATCAGTGCAACTTTCAGACTAAAATTTTGATATTTTCAATATATTACTAAATAAGAAACAATAAACTTAAAGCCACATGAGGAAAATAGCAAGAAGAAATTCTTCCAGCAAAATAATCTCCATATTATAATGGAAAGCAGGGTAAGCAAGATGCAGTAAAACAGAAACAGGATCGTACTCCAGCAAAGAAGGTTTATCTTTTTTTATTAATAACCACACGATATCATTACAGAACTCCCAACTCGTGAATTTTTGTTCTTTCTAAGAATTAGCACAGGTCCTCAGTCCTCCCAAAAGCCCCTCCAAATATTATTGCTACTTGCTAGAACCAAGACACAAGTTTAGAATTGTTATCTAAGAAGATTAAAGTATTTCACATAGATAGAGAATGATGTTATTAGCACGTCGTTAAACAGAAAGCATTAAGCAAAAGCCATATTCAATTTGGACACACAAACTGCAAATTTCCCCACTATCAATGCGTGATAAAAAAAATTAGGCAACAACAACATGTGATAAGCATAACCATCCACGAGGATAAACACCATGAACATACACAGATGAAAACAACGAAAAGATGAACATGTGAAACAGAGAGGCATCTTACATTGAAAACATTTTCCAAAACCATACATCATGCGTTGCACTGTGTAATAAAAAAGAAATGTTAAAAATTAAACACAGTGAAGTGATTTAATATTATTATCACATCTATATATAGTCACTGACGGTATTTCTGAAACATCCGCGTTTCCTTTTTAGTGAACTTTCTGAAGGTTGTGATGCTCCTACTCTTGCTGCTTTTGGCCCTGCAGAAGTGTTGTTCATTTTCTATTTGTTATAACATCCACTTCTCAAACTGCCAAAGTCATGTCATTACCATCGTTAACAAACACCATCAATCAAACACATCATATTATCAAATAGATTCATCATGCAACCAAACAATCATTGCAAATAAACTATAAACTGAATGCATAAAGAATGTCCGACCTTAGTTATTGTAATGGTTATCACCAACTTAACTGGTCTACAAATTAACTCAAAATTTATTTCGGTATAATACGGAGCTCATTAATCATCATATAAGTGGAACATACAGTCTTTTATGCAGCACCCAAAAGAAGTAGACAATACATACACAATCCATATGATCAACTATACAAAAGCATTATTTTACAGGATATTATCATCAAATAAAAGACGAAACTTATACATATTGTCTGAGCTAATAGCTCATAAACATGCTTATTTAGCTCATTTTTGGATATACTTATTTTAAGCCAAAATAATTTTTAATTACTTTTGTAGTGTTCGATTAAATAGAAAAGTGATTTATCTAACCAGTAAGAGTGCTTAATAGTTAGGGTTTTGGCTTAAAAATACGTAAAATAAGTCAATTTTTAGCGCTTTTTTTCGTAGTAGGTATACTGCGTCGAAGCCATTATTGAATAAACAAGTTCATCAAATGATCAACTAGCAGGAATATGAAGGTGTTGATGAAAAAGTAGAAAGATACAACAACACGGAAATACACCAAACAGTAATTTCGACAGTCGCAATTACATATTCTTTAGGAAATTGTAGGAATACGGAGCTGAAAAGAGATTGAGAAATCTGATGAGAAACATGCAATGGTGTCGACGAGCAAGAAGACAAAATCCCTAAAAAAGGGTATTCACTTGAATTTATATGGGAAATTATTATTTTTTATTGGGATAATGCTACCACCTCAATCTATGCCCGAAATCTCAGAGGCACACTTATACTATACTAAGATCCTATTACCCTGAACTTATTTTATTAATAATTTTCTATCTTTTCGATCTACGTGACACTACTTTTTGGGTCCAATGTTGATTGACTTTTTTTCTCTAGCTAGTGTCACGTAGGCCGAAAAGGGGTAGAAAATTACTTATAAAATAAGTCCAGGGGAATTTCAAGTATATATTGAGGGGGTACTTGTGCATTTTTCCTTTTTTATTTTTATTTGGTAACAAATCGCAGCTTCCTTTTTTTCCTTCGAAGACTATTTAATTTAAGATATAATAAATCTTAACAACGAAAATTAGTAGTACTATTTTTATTCTTACTGAAACATTTTTAATTCAAATATATTAAAAGTATTATATGTGAATTTCATACATTTCACTGCTATTTAGATTAGTTTATGTTGTTACAAAGATATTATATTTGTTCTAAAATAATAACGTTGAATTTATAGTAATATATAATATTGAATTCGAATTGTGTTACAACTATCATCTATATATTTTCATAAAGTTTTAATACAATTTCTCAGAGTTTCAATCACGGACTAACTCTTCATGTATTACCAGCTAAAGCTAATGGATTCAAAATGAAGGTTGGTGGCCACAGAGGATGAACAAATGGTAGCTATTTCTTGCTTCATTCTTCTTGGACCACTAACAAAACTGCAACATTTGATTCTTCACACTCTGTAACTATCTCTGCAAAACAAATATCCCTATGCTTTAGTAATGAAAATATCAGATAATTCATTGAAACAATGTACTTGTGCTGAAAGAGGAAGGAGAAGTTCCAGCATGGCGAGATCCATTGATTTCATGAAAGCAGCAACAAGGAGAACTTTTGGGATCTTGCAGCTTGTTGAACCAGCAATATAAATCAGCTCTCTGATGATTGATATAAAAGGAGTTATGCCACTGCCTCCACTCACCATAATTAGCATATCATTTTACAAGCAATTTTCCACATCAAGTAAGAATTTCTCTAAACCAAAAGTAAATGTTCCATCTACAGTTTGATATCTGGTAGATTTTCACTCAACTAATAGTCATTTTCTCAATCATCATTCTTCTTGATTTCAATTTTCTTCAACAAAGAAAGTGACTCTCTTTATGAGATAATAATGGTTAGTTGAGTGACCATATGAGAAATTAATTTGTTTGATACCTCAAGAATTGGGTTGAACTCGGTCCATGAGGACCCTCTATAGAAACTTGAAGATGGTGTCCTGGTGTAGTTGATGAGAGCTTTTCAAACAGTTTCTGAGACCATTTCCCTTCACTTTTTATGACAATGCTGAGTTTCTCAGGTTCCATGTTACTGTTCGAAGTCACTGTAAATGGATGCCACTGCAACTTTAAAATACTAGGTACATTTATGAAAACTGAACTCGTTGGATTGTACCTTAGCCCTGAAATCAGAATAGAAAAATACACCGTGAGAACGACAGATTCAAATTCCATTGTACCATAGAGTGAGTTAATCACCTGGACTTTTAGAGAAGTTCAGCTCCACTGCTTGGCAAGGTAAAACACGTGCAGAAACCAAGGAAACACATTGTTGGGATTGTAAGAATCTCAAATATTGGTCAATTAAGAAGAGGTAAAATCCAGGAAGAGTGATGCAGGAGTAGGTAAATCCAACATGTAATACAAAGAACACCAGGAAGATAATGTAGAGATGATGTATATAGAAAAAAAGCTCGCAGGAAACTTGTCATCCACATAGATATTCCTGCAAGCAAAGACACTTCTCCAGCAACAATGGAACTTCCAACTTTATTCCACTCCATCATCTGCATTTTTAGTAAAACAAATTGTAAGTAGGTCACCTATGTACTGCTCTATTTTCATACTCAAGCTGATGAGTATCATCCCAGAAGATTATGAAACATAAACCATGAGCAGTGAAGAGAGCCATGACAACATTCCCAAGCCAATATGATACTTAACACTGGACTCTGATGTAAGTCTGAAGAGTCGCAAAATGGATGATCCTCTAGTTACTGAAAATAAGATAAAAGCTAGACAGATGTTTCCTACAAGGCCTAGCATGAGAGCCACTTTGTAATTTAGCTTGCCATCTGCTCAATCATCAATTTCACTTGCCATTATGATAAAAATAAGAAACAAAATTCAAGATTTCAGTAACATATTACATTTTTACTCCCATCATTGCTGCAGATTATCTTAAACATGCCATGTGTATAAGATGAGATTGACCAAATGAGAAGGGCAGTGAACATGAATAAGAAACACAAATTATGTCTATGAAACAATGCCTAAAGGACCTTTTGTAATTGCTGGTCGACTCCATAAGGCGAAACGAGTACCTTTTGAGGTTCTGTTACCTTAAAACAACAATGAAAGTAAAAGGAATGCATCATATGAGACATAATAGAGTTAGGTAGTGGAGCCTGATTAATATATTCCCTATTTATTCTCTATTTATTCTCTGTAACCAAAAATACTCTGATTTATTAATATAAATATACCTCACCGCCGTGGAAGTTTACTCATGTGTGTTACCACGAAATATTGGGTTTTCTCTTTCTCAATCTAGATCTCTCATCTCTTTCTCTTAAAAGTTCTTGTGTTCATCATTAATCTAGTGTGTGTGCGTGAATTCGATCCTAACAACTGGTATCAGAGCTATGGAGGTTCAACACGATCACTGAAGATGGATAGTTCGAAGCTTCGAATCGATAAGTTTGATGGATCTGATTTCAGTTTCTAGAAGATGCAGATCGAAGATTATCTGTACCAGAAAGATCTTCACGAACCGTTGACCGGGGTGAAGTCGGAATCCATGACAGAAGAGAAGTGAAAACTCAAGGATCGCCAGGCTCTAGGGTTGATCCGGTTGACTTTGTCAAGAAATGTGGCGTTCAACATCGTGAAGGAGAAGACTACGTCCGGTCTGTTGAAGGCACTGTCAAACATGTATGAAAAACCATCGGCTATGAACAAGGTATATTTGATGCGTAGATTGTTCAATTTACAGATGTCTGAGAATGGATCCGTTTCTGATCATATAAACGAGTTCAATATGATTGTGAGTCAACTCAATTCTGTGGATATTAATTTCGAAGATGAAATTAAGGCGTTGATTTTGATGTCATCTCTGCCCGAGTCTTGGGATACTGTTGTTGCTGCGATTAGCATTTCCCGTGGATCTGAGAAACTGAAGTTTGATGAAATCCGTGATGTTGTTCTTAGCGAAAGTATTCACAAACGAGAAGTGGGAAATTCATCGGGCAGTGCTCTCAATGTTGATCGAAGGGGAAGAAGTAAGATGAAAGGCCAAAATCAACATGGTCGATCAAAATCAAAGAATCGAGGAAAATCCCTGAACAGATCAAACGTGACTTGTTGGAACTGTGGAGAAAAAAGGCACTTTCGGATGAACTGTACAAAGCCAAAGAAGAAACAGGATCAGAAATTTGGAGATGACAATAATTCTGTAAATTCAGCAGAGGACATTGGGGATGCTCTAATCCTTAGTGTGAACAGCCCGGTGAATCATGGATTTTGGATTCTGGGTGCATCTTTCCATTCGTCTCCAAGCAAGGAGTTGTTCCAAAATTTCAAATCTGGAAATTATTGGAAAAGTATATCTTGCTGACAATAAAGCCTTAGAGATTGAAGAAAAGGGGGATATTTGCATAAAGACCACCTCAGGAAACCAGTGGAAATTGGAGGATGTTAGATATATTCCTGGGATCAAGAAAAATCTGATCTCTGTTGGTTAGTTGGATAGCACGGGATATGCAGCAGAGTTTGGGAAAGGTTCATGGAAGATCGTGAAAGGTGTTATGGTAGTAGCTCGTGGCACCAAATCTGGAACCTTGTACACCACTGCAGAGTGTATAAACATGGCCGCTGTTGCTGAAGGTGCTTCTGGTTCATGTCTGTGGCACAACAGACTTGGACACATAATTGCTAAAGGAATGAAGATGTTGGTTGCAAAAGGAGCATTAGAGGGTCTGAAGTCTGTTGATATGGGTCTTTGCGAGAGCTCTGTTATGGGCAAATGAAAAAAGAGTAAGCTTCACAAAGATTCCTAGAGAGCCAAAGAAAGTGCAGTTGGAAAAGGTCCATACAGATGTTTGGGGACCATCTCCAGTATCATCACTTGGAGGATCCAAATTCTATGTTACCTTCATTGATGATTTCAGCAGGAAGGTATGGGTTTACTTCTTGAAGCATAAATCAGATGTGTTTGCAACTTTCAAGAAGTGGAAAGCTGAAGTTGAGAATCAGGCCGGTTTGAAAGTCAAATGCCTAAGGTCTGACAATGGAGGAGAGTATGACAAATCAGAGTTCAAGGCATTTTGTGCAGCTGAGAGAATCAGATTGATGAGAACAGTTCCTGGTAAGGCAAGGCAGAATGGAATTGCTGAGAGGATGAACAGAACATTGAATGAGCGTGCAAGGAGTATGAGGATACACTGTGGGCTGCCCAAAACACTTTGGACGGATGCTGTGAGCACAGATGCATACTTGATCAACAGGGGACCATCAGTTCCTTTAGGGTTGAAGATTCCAGAGGAGGCGTGGACAGGATAAGAACTCAAGTACTCACACTTGAGGACTTTTGGTTGCACTGCTTATGTTCATATTGATCCAGAAAAGAGAGACAAGCTTGATGCCAAGGCTGTGAAGTGTTACTTCATAGGCTATGGTTCTGATTTTTTTGGTTACAGTTTTTGGGATGACAAGAACAGAAAGATCCTAAGACATTGTGACGTGACATTTGATGAGTCTGTCCTGTACAAGGACAGAGAGCAGAAGGTTCTAGAGATTACAAAGCAAGTGGGAGTTGAGGTTGAGTTGGAGAAGAGTAACCCCAGAGATGTCGAAGCAGATACTTAACCAACTCCTACTGAAGAATCTGAAGTGGAGAAATTTACACCTGAGCAGGTGTTAAGGAGATCATCCATATCCATCAGGGCACCAGATAGGTATTCACCTTCATTACACTATCTATTGCTGACTGATGAGGGGGAACCGGAGTCTTTTGATGAGGCCCTACAAGTGGAGGATTCGATCAAGTGGGAGCAAGCCATGGATGATGAGATGAGGTCACTTGAGAAGAACGACAAATGCGTGTTGACTGAGTTACCTGCAGGAAGAGAGCTTTGCTGAACAAGTGGGTGCTCAGAATCAAGACTGAACCAGATGGCAAAAGAAGGTTCAAGGCTCGTTTAGTGGTTAAAGGACATTCACAAAGGAAAGGTATTGATTATGCTGAAATATTCTCTCATGTTGTGAATTTAACCTCTATTCGAATTCTGTTGAGTGTTGTTGCATCGGAGAATTTGCATCTAGAGCAAATGGATGTAAAAACAACATTTTTACATGGAAATCTGGACAAAAAGATCTGTATGCAGCAACCAGAAGGATTTGTGGTTCCAAGCAAGGAACACATGGTGTGCAAGCTCACCAGGAGCTTGTATGGACTAAAGCAAGCACCAAGGCAGTGGTACAAGAAGTTTGACTCCTTCATGACCAAGAGTGGGTTCTGCAAAGCTGAAAAGGATCCTTGTTGTTACTTCAAGAAATACACTGATTATGTCTTTCTACTCTTGTATGTGGATGATATGTTGATTGCAGGATATAGTATGAGGGAGATTAACAATCTGAAGACAAGGTTGTCTGCGACGTTTGAGATGAAAGATTTGGGTCCAGTAAAGCAGATTTTGGGGATGAAGATTTCTCGGGATAGATCTGCTGGCACTTTAAATCTATCTCAGGAGTTGTACATTGAGAAGGTGATGAGCAGATTCAGGGTTAATGATGCTAAACCCAGGACTACTCCATTGGCAAATCACTTTAAATTGTCAAAGGAGCAGTCACCCAAGACTGTCGAGGAGCATGATCACATGGCACTTGTTCCATATGCTTCAGCAGTTGGTAGTTTGATGTATGTTATGGTCTGCACTGGACCTGATATAGCACATGCAGTGGGAGTTGTTAGAAGGTACATGGCGAACCCTAGGAAAGAGCATTGGGGAGCTGTGAAGTGGCTTCTGAGATATCTGAGAGGTACATCCAGTACTTCACTTTGTTTTGGCAAAGGCAATGTGACTCTACAAGGTTTTGTGGATGCTGATCTTTGTGGGAATGTTGACTCGAGCAAGAGTACATCTGGGTACATTTACACCATAGGTGGAACAGCAGTGAGTTGGATGTCCAGGCTTCAGAAGTGTGTTTCTCTTTCATCTACTGAAGCTGAGTATGTGGCAATAGCTGAAGCTGGGAAAGAGATAATATGGCTGGCAGATTATCTTGAGGAATTAGGCAAGAAGCAGAGCGAGAAGATTCTTTACTCAGATAGCTATAGTGCCATACAGTTGGTGAAAAATCCAGTCTATCATTTGAAGACAAAGCACATCAGAAGGCGATACCATTTCACTCGTAGGGCAGTGGAGGATGGTGATATGTGCTTGGAGAAGATAGAGGGTGCAAAGAACCCGACAGACATGTTGACGAAATGTGTTGATGTTGGGAAACTGAGGTTATGTATAACCTCGGTTGGTCTTCTGTAGTTGTTGTTACAGATGTTGCGGTGCGGTGATGTTGATGATGAAGAGATTTTTTTTTTTTGAGAATGTATTTTTGGATGACTGAGTCAGTCTCCAAGTGGGAGAATTGTTAGGTAGTGGAGCCTGTTTAATATATATAATTGTTTACGCGGTAGTGGGAGAATTGTTAGGTAGGCTTTCCTATTTATTCTCTATTTATTCTCTGTAACCAAAAATACTCTGATTTATTAATATAAATATACCTCACCGCCGTGGAAGTTTACTCACGGGGTGTTACCACGAAATATTGGGTTTTCTCTTTCTCTCTCTAGATCTCTCATCTCTTTCTCTTGAAAGTTCTTGTGTTCTTCATTCATCTAGTGTGTGTGCGTGAATTCGATCCTAACAAATAGAACAATAAATACCTAACTCTCATCATGTACATTACCATGCTTGACTAAATAAAGGAAAATACATCCCAACGTAGCAATGAACAGAACTGGAAATGTATACATCAGAATGTTTGAACCTGCAAAGCAAAAAAACACATGAAGTCCTAAAATGATTGAGTAATGTATTGAATATTGAATGTTACATACCTAATTACATAAAATAAAATAGTCACACAATTTAACATGAGATGTAACAAAACTAACACAAAAGATCCTTTTTTCAAGTTTCACTACCATTCCTCGTAAAAAAGAATCAAGCACGCATGTTAAATAAATAAAAGGGTATGAAACCTTGTTGTACAAAGTAGGTGGAATTGAGTTTAACATGAAGATGAGGTAACCAATGCAAATAAAATGTGCTTGTTGGCATCATTATCCAAATCATGAAGTAGCCCATTAAAATCAACAAAACAAAAAGATTTATTGCTTGTTGAATATTCCAACTCATTTTTTGAGCAAGAGTTCCTCTGGTATCCATTCCTCTTTTCTTTATTAGTCTTTTGGCTCTTCACTCTTATATAAAAATGGATGAAATTCAATACAAGTTTAAATAAAGGAAAAGAAGACTCCCATATGATTTTACAAAAGAACAATAATGGAATGGTTTAAATTATATTCTTAAATGTTTTTCTAATAGGTATGCATTGTCTCACAAATTCAGTTAATGTGAAATTAAAAAAATATAATTTTACACCTTAAATTTAAACATTGCACGGGTTTTCAATTTGTTATTATTCAAATGAATTGATTTTAAGTATTTGCTCTCTTTGATAATGGAATTTATTTTTAGTGGTACACAAAATCTTTAGAAATTGAGAATATGAGTGCGCATAACTTAAAAAATATTATAATTCAAAAAAATAAATTTATTCATGTAAATAAAATATTTATTAACACAAAATAGAGAAAAAAGTGGAAATATCCCCTACCCCTCTTTTTGGCTTTTTTTTAGTCTGGCAATGAACTAGCCTCTTTTTTGGTATGTTCTATAACTATAAGCTCGTTTAATATTTATTGGGGAAAAAATTAAGTATTGATAAATCAATAAAAAAAATTAAATAGAACCAGAATCAAATTTTTTTACTATTCAGAAGAAGGTAAAAATTGAATTTTTACATTTTTATTAAATGTATACACAAATAAAATAAATTTTTATAATGGATACTTAAAACTTAATCTTATTATTAAAAGTATATTATATTTGTCCAAAGTTGTAACAACATGTTTAGTCGTTTTGAGCAGCAGATTTTATTTCTGGAAAAACTGGCTGAGACGACGGATCCCACGACGGACCGTCATGGGCACGACGGACCGTCGAGGGGGTCTCGTTCTAAAACACTTAGAATTCTGAAATTTGGGTACTGAAATCGACTCTCTGAACTTCGTGACGGAATGGCAGGACGGACCGTCGTGGGCACAACAGACCGTCACACATTTTCCACAGAAATTAACTCTCTGAACTTTGCGACGGACCTGCAGGACGGACCGTCACAGCCATGACGGACCGTCACAGGTTGCGTAACCCAGGCTGGGTTACATTTCTATTAAAAGTTTTAAGGGGCGTTTTGGACTATTCCTGCTATAATTATAAATTTAGTGGGTTAATGTTAATAATTTAACTACTTGGGGTTAAAAGAGATGACCTGGAATTAAATAATGGGTTAATTCATCATCTTTTATACTTAATTATATGCTAATTAGGGTAAAAGAAAGAGGGTTTGAATAAGAAAAACAGAAAGAACAAGGAGAGAGAGAACGAACGAACGAGAGAGAGGAGAAACGAAGAGGAAAGCAAAGCATTGGAAAAGTAGATTGCTTGATCACAATTCTTCGGTGGAGGTAGGTTATGGTTTATGCTATTCGTAGTAAATTCTTAATAGCGAATGATATGTATTGGGTAGTATTATAAAGTCCTCTATATGCTTAATTGTGTGCTTGCATGATATGAATATTCTAATTATGATGAATTAGCATGATGAGGCTGTTGAATCTTAAACCCTAATCTACTTTGTTAATGATGATGCCTTGGTATAAAAGAAGGCTTGATGAACTAAAGTAGTGAGATTAGGGGATCGGGTGTCACGTTCCGACACCAGGATAATATATGAGGATCGGAGTGTCACGTTCCGACACCAGGATAGTATATGAGGATCGGAGTGTCATGTTCCGACACCTGGATAGTATATGAGGATCGAAGTGTCACGTTCCGACACCAGGATAGTATATGGAGCGGAGTGTCACGTACCGACACGAGAGGAATAAAGATAATGAATCTTGAAATATGTTAATATACTCAATCTAAAGAACTAATTCCCAAATGAGTATGGTGTGGAGGCTTGAGTCCTTATTGATGTGAGTAGTGTTGTTGCAAATGATTCTTATGCGTAATGCTATCAACTGTTAAGTATTTGATTGGTTTTATGTTATTATCTGATATATACTATCTTCTATTTTGAGTTGGCCGATGTTACCTACTCAGTACTTGTGTTTTGTACTGACCCCTACTTGTATTCTTTTTCTTTGTTAATTGTGGAGTGCAGCAAACGTACCGTCGTCTTCAACTCAACCGCAACTCTAGCCAGTCTTCATTAAGCCAGATTTCAGGGTGAGCTATTGCTTCTAGCTTGGACTGGATCTTCCTCTTTATGTCTTGATGCCTTGAAATCCGGCATGGACTAGCTTTTTACTTATTTTAGAATCTTATAATACTCTTAGTTTAGTAATTTGAGGATAGATGTTCTTATGGTGATAACTTCCAGATTTTGGGGGATAATAAGTGTTGAATTTTAGAAGTTATTTAATTGATTTCGTTAATGAGTTTTAAGTCTTCCAAATTGTATATTGAATTTCATTATGTTTAAATGTTAGGGTTTAGATTGGTTGGTTCGCTCACATAGTAGGATAAGTGTGGGTGCCACTCGCGGCTCGATTTGGGTCGTGACAAACTTGGTATCAGAGCATTAGGTTTGTTGGTCTCATCACACAAGAACGAGTCTAGTAGAGTCTTAAGGAACGGTAGGGGGACGCCTTTACTTTTCTTTGAGAGACTACAAGACTTTAGGAAAATTCCATTCTTTCTTTCCTTCTTTCGTGCTATTACTTGGATCCAATTGGTATATAGGTAATACAAATTGGTATCTGACCATCTTCACTCTATTTTGCAGATGGTTAAAACTAGAGCAACGACTGCACCAACACCAACACCGGCAAGACAAGATGCGTCTGAGCCAGCCACTGGGGCTGTAGCTCGGAGAGGAGTAGTGGCAAGAGGCCGTGGTAGAGGCTGCGGGAGGACGCCCTCTAGAGGAAGAGGGCAAGCACCTAGCCCAACTAGTACTAGGGCGGTGACTCCTCCACCGACTGAGGAAGTGGTAAGAGAGGGTGAGGAAGGGGAGAATGAACAAGTGCAGAATGAGGAATTACCACCCCAACCTACCCCAGAGATGATTAATCAGGTTCTTGCTTATCTTAGCGGGTTATCTGATCAAGGCCAGACACCTCCAGTGTTTTCTGCACCAGCACCTCAGGTTCCAGAAGTACAACAGGCAGCAGCTGTGGCTCCCCGCATGGATGCCTCATTTGAAATAGGCACGTTTCCTCGTTTGACTACAGGGCCTATAATGACAAGTGATCAGCACGAACTTTTCAGTAAGTTCTTGAAATTGAAACCTCCAGTCTTCAAGGGTGCTAAATCTGAGGATGTCTACGATTTTCTTGTTGATTGTCATGAGTTACTACATAAAATGGGCATAGTGGAACGATTTGGCGTTGAGTTCGTAACCTATCAGTTTCAGGGAAATGCCAAAATATGGTGGCGGTCACATGTTGAGTGTCAACCCGCACAGGCACCACCTATGACTTGGGCGTCATTCTCTAGCTTATTTATGGAGAAGTATATCCCCCGGACCTTGGGGGATAGAAGGAGAGATGAGTTTTTGAGCCTAGAGCAAGGTAGGATGTCGGTTACCGCGTATGAGGCTAAGTTTCGTGCATTATCCAGGTATGCCACCCAGCTTTGTTTCAGTCCACAAGAACGGATTTGCCGTTTTGTGAAGGGGTTGAGGTCAGATTTGCGGATTTCTGCCTTACAGGTAGCGGCTATGGCAAAATCCTTTCAAGAAGTGGTAGACTTCGTGATAGAGGTGGAGGGAGTGAAGCCAGATGACTTCACCATGGCATCGACATCAAAAAGGTTTCGTAAGGGAGGTGAGTTTAATGGTTCTTACTCCAGAGGACAAGGTTCAGGAGGTTACCCAGTCCAACCTATTCAGTCGTCACTGCAGACTGTAGTTGGGGGTCCACCTCAGACCGGTCAACATTTCTCCGAGGTTGGAGGTTATTCCCAGACTTCGTCATTCTCACAGAGACCGATGCTTGAATCCAGAGAATGTTATGGATGTGGGGAGACTGGTCACATTAAGAGGTATTGTCCAAAACAGAGTTACAGACCTCCCATAGTCAGAGGTAGAGGTGGTCATGGAAATGGTGGTCACCAAAACGGCCGGGGTGACGGGCAAACTGGAGCCACTACAGCACAACATGGTAGGGTCAACGGGCAGACAGGCGATAGAACCCATTGTTACGCTTTCCCCGGGCGGTCTGAAGCGGCGACATCTGATGCTGTTATCATAGGTAATCTTTTGGTTTGTGATTGCATGGCTTCTGTATTATTTGATCCCGGCTCCACATTTTCATATGTATCTTCCTCATTTGCTACTGGTCTTAATTTACCTTGTGAATTGCTTGACATGCCTATTCGTGTGTCTACTCCGGTGGGTGAGTCTGTGATAGTTGAAAGGGTATATAGGTCTTGTCTAGTGACATTTGTGGGGAGAAATACTCATGTAGACTTGGTTATCTTAGAAATGGTTGACTTCGATGTAATTCTGGGTATGACTTGGCTTTCTACGAATTTTGCGATCTTAGATTGTAATGCAAAAACTATAACATTGGCCAAGCCTGGGACAGATCCGTTAGTGTGGGAGGGTGACTACACTTCCACTCCAGTTCGTATCATCTCCTTTCTTCGTGCTAAGAGAATGGTTAGTAAAGGGTGTTTAGCGTTCTTGGCACACCTCAGGGATGATACTACTCAAGTAGCTTCAATTGAGTCGGTTTCGATAGTCCGTGAGTTTCTGGATGTATTCCCTGCAGATCTTCCTGGTATGCCACCGGATTGAGATATTGACTTTTGCATTGATCTGGAACCGGGTACTCGCCCCATTTCTATACCCCCTTATAGAATGGCTCCCGCTGAGTTAAGAGAGTTAAAGGCTCAACTTCAAAAATTGTTAGGTAAGGGTTTCATTAGACCAAGTGCATCCCCTTGGGGTGCTCCGGTGTTATTTGTGAAGAAGAAGGATGGGAGTTTTCGGATGTGCATAGATTACAGACAACTGAATAAGGTAACTGTTAAGAACAAGTATCCTCTTTCTCGCATTGATGATTTGTTCGATCAATTACAAGGTGCTTGTACCTTCTCAAAAATCGATTTGAGATCTAGTTACCATCAATTGAAAATACGGGCAACTGATGTGCCCAAGACTGCTTTTCGGACCAGGTATGGACATTATGAGTTCTTAGTAATGTCTTTTGGGCTTACGAATGCCCCTGCTGCTTTCATGAGCTTGATGAATGGGATTTTTAAGCCATATCTGGATCTCTTTGTCATTGTATTCATTGATGATATATTGGTATACTCAAAGAGCAAGAAGGAACATGAGGAGCACTTGAGAATTGTATTGGAAATGTTGAGGGAGAAAAAGCTTTATGCCAAATTCTCCAAGTGTGAGTTTTGGCTAGATGCAGTGTCCTTCTTGGGGCATGTGGTTTCTAAGGATGGAGTGATGGTGGATCCTTCTAAGATTGAAACAGTGAAGAGTTGGGCAAGACCCACTAACGTTACAGAGGTGAGGAGCTTTGGTTGTTTAGCTAGCTACTACCGCCGTTTTGTCAAGGGGTTCTCTTCTATCGCTTCCCAATTGACAAGCTTGACTAAGCAGAATGTTCCATTTGTATGGTCGGATGAATGTGAGGAAAGCTTTCAGAAGCTCAAGACCTTGTTGACTACTACACCAATCCTTACCCTGCCAGTGGAAGGTAAGAATTTCATTGTCTATTGTGATGCATCCTATTCGGGTTTGGGTGCAGTTCTAATGCAAGAGAAGAACGTAATTGCGTATGCTTCAAGGCAATTAAAGGTGCACGAACGTAATTACCCGACCCATGATTTGGAGTTGGCCGCGGTAGTATTTGCATTAAAGCAATGGAGGCACTATTTATATGGGGTTAAGTGTGAAGTCTATACAGATCATCGTAGCCTACAGTATGTCTTTACTCAGAAAGATTTGAATTTGAGACAGAGGAGATGGATGGAACTACTGAAGGACTACGATATCACTATTTTGTATCATCCGAGAAAAGCTAATGTTGTGGCAGATCCTTTAAGTAGAAAGGCAGGAAGCATGGGAAGCCTAGCTCACTTGCAAGTTTCGAGACGCCCATTGGCTAGAGAGGTTCAGATTCTGGCTAATGACCTTATGAGGTTAGAAGTAAATGAGAAGGGAGGAATTTTGGCCTGTGTGGAGGCAAGATCTTCCTTCCTTGACAAGATTAAGGGAAAGCAGTTTACTGATGAGAAACTAAGCCGAATTCGGGATATGGTGTTGCGAGGAGAGGCCAAAGAGGCAATAATTGATGAGGAAGGTGTTTTGAGGATTCAGGGAAGGGTATGTGTGCCCCGTGTTGATGATTTGATCCACACTATCCTCACAGAGGCGCATAGTTCCGGATATTCTATACATCCTGGTGCAACCAAGATGTACCGCGACCTAAAGCAACACTTTTGGTGGAGAAGAATGAAGCGTGACATTGTTGATTTTATTGCCAAATGTCCAAATTGTCAGCAAGTGAAATATGAACACCGGAGGCCTGGAGGGACCCTTCAGAGAATGCCCATTCCTGAATGGAAGTGGGAGAGAATTGCAATGGACTTCGTGGTTGGCCTTCCAAAGACAATGGGTAAGTATGACTTTATTTGGGTAATTGTTGATAGGTTAACTAAGTCTGCTCACTTCATTCCAGTCAAGGTGACTTACAATGCAGAGAAGTTAGCCAAACTTTACATCTCGGAAGTTGTTCGATTGCATGGAGTTCCACTTTCCATTATATCAGATAGAGGTACGCAGTTTACTTCTAAGTTTTGGAAAACATTGCATGCTGAGTTAGGTACTAGGTTGGATCTTAGTACCGCATTTCACCCTCAGGCCTATGGTCAGTCTGAGCGAACGATTCAAGTGTTGGAGGATATGCTTCGTGCATGTGTGATAGAGTTTGGTGGTCATTGGGATAACTTCTTACCCTTAGCGGAATTCTCGTACAATAATAGCTATCACTCAAGTATTGGTATGGCTCCATTTGAGGCGCTGTATGGGAGGAGATGTAGGTCTCCCATTGGTTGATTTGATGCATTTGAGGTTAGACCTTGGGGTACTGACCTTCTGAGGGAATCGTTAGATAAAGTGAAATGCATTCAAGAAAAGCTTTTAGCGGCTCAAAGTAGGCAGAAAGAATATGCAGATCGAAAGGTTAAAGACTTGGAGTTTATGGAGGGTGAGCAAGTTTTGCTGAAGGTTTCGCCCATGAAAGGGGTGATGTGGTTTGGTAAGCGAGGTAAGCTTAGTCCGAGGTATATTGGTCCCTTTGAAGTCTGAAGCGCGTGGGCGAGGTAGCTTATGAATTAGCCTTGCCCCCAGGACTGTCAGGAGTGCATCCGGTATTTCATGTGTCTATGTTGAAAAGATACCATGGGGATGGGAACTACATCATCCGTTGGGATTCAGTTCTGCTTGATGAGAATTTGTCTTATGAGGAGGAGCCTGTTGCTATTCTAGATAGAGAAGTCCGCAAGTTGAGGCAAGGGAGATTGCATCTATCAAAGTCCAATGGAAGAATCGGCCGGTTGAAGAATCCACTTGGGAGAAAGAGGTTGATATGCAAGAAAGATAACCACACCTGTTTACAGATTCAAGTACTCTTTTTCGCCCTTGTTTTTCTTCTTGTGATCGTTCGAGGACGAACGATGGGTAAATTGGTATCTATTGTAACGACCTGTTTAGTCGTTTTGAGCAGCAGATTTTAATTCTGGAAAAACTGACTGAGACGACGGATCCCACGACGGACCGTCATGGGCACGACGGACCGTCGAGGGGGTCTCGTTCCAAAACACTTAGAATTCTGAAATTTGGGTACTGAAATCGACTCTCTGAACTTCGTGACGGAATGGCAGGACGGACCGTCGTGGGCACAACAGACCGTCACACATTTTCCACAGAAATTAACTCTCTGAACTTTGCGACGGACCGTCACAGCCATGACGGACCGTCACAGGTTGCGTAACCCAGGCTGGGTCGGATTTCTATTAAAAGTTTTAAGGGGCGTTTTGGACTATTCCTGCTATAATTATAAATTTAGTGGGTTAATGTTAATAATTTAACTACTTGGGGGTTAAAAGAGATGACCTTGAATTAAATAATGGGTTGATTCATCATCTTTTATACTTAATTATATGCTAATTAGGGTAAAAGAAAGAGGGTTTGAATAAGAAAAATAGAAAGAACAAGGAGAGGGAGAACGAACGAACGAGAGAGGAGAAACGAAGAGGAAAGCAAAGCATTGGAAAAGTAGATTGCTTGATCACAATTCTTCGGTGGAGGTAGGTTATGGTTTATGCTATTCGTAGTAAACTCTTAATAGCGAATGATATGTATTGGGTAGTATTATAAAGTCCTCTATATGCTTAATTGTGTGCTTGCATGATATGAATATTCTAATTATGATGAATTAGCATGATGAGGCTGTAGAATCTTAAACCCTAATCTACTTTGTTAATGATGATGCCTTGGTATAAAAGAAGGCTTGATGAACTAAAGTAGTGAGATTAGGGGATCGGGTGTCACGTTCGGACACCAGGATAGTATATGAGGATCGGAGTGTCACGTTCCGACACCAGGATAGTATATGAGGATCGGAGTGTCACGTTCCGACACCAGGATAGTATATGGAGCGGAGTGTCACGTACCGACACGAGAAGAATAAAGATAATGAATCTTGAAATATGTTAATATACTCAATCTAAAGAACTAATTCCCAAATGAGTATGGTGTGGAGGCTTGAGTCCTCATTGATGTGAGTAGTGTTGTTGCAAATGATTCTTATGCGTAGTGCTATCACCTGTTAAGTATTTGATTGGTTTTATGTTATTATCTGATATATACTGTTTTCTATTTTGAGTTGGCCGATGATACCTACTCAGTACTTGTGTCTTGATGCCTTGAAATCCGGCATGGACTAGCTTTTTACTTATTTTAGCTTCTTAGAATACTCTTAGTTTAGTAATTTGAGGATAGATGTTCTTGTGGTGATGACTTCCAGATTTTGGGGAATAATAAGTGTTGAATTTTAGAAGTTATTTAATTGATTTCGTTAATGAGTTTTAAGTCTTCCGCATTGTATATTGAATTTCATTATGTTTAAATGTTGGGGTTTAGATTGGTTGGTTGGCTCACATAGTAGGATAAGTGTGGGTGCCACTCGCGGCTCGATTTGGCTCGTGACAACTTTTTAAAACAAATTAGTCTAATACAAATTACTTCTCTTCAAAGCACATTTCTAAAAAAACTATTTTGGAAAAGTACTTCTAGACATGTTTTTTTAGTAATTATTTCAAACAAGCTCCAAGATGGATTGCTTTTACTATTTAGTTCTGTTTTATAAAAATGATCTTTATAAGGAGTGACTTTAATTAATTTTTTTTTTTGACTTAGATTAACGATTTATAAAATAACCTACACTTCAAAAATTTAACTTCTGCGTATGAATTTTAGGAAAATTAGAACTTAGATATGCTCCATCAAATACAAGTACTAATTTTTGCCCATAAGGTAAATATTTAGGACATTTTAAACCCACTCAATTGAGCAGAAGTTTTATCTTATAGACAAAAATTAAAATTTAAACATGTTGTCCATCATATATAAGTTTTAACTTTTATTTGTAAGCTAAGATAGATGTTCAATATATTTCAAGACAATGAATTTGTTCAATTAACTACAAGTTTTATCATTTTTTAAATATGATACAATGTAAAAATGTATATAATATGCATCTTTTGTTCGCTTAATCACCACAAAGTACGTAATCATCAAAAAGAAAAAAATAACATTACAGTCTTTGTAACGACCTGTTTAGTCATTTTGAGCAGCAGATTTCATTTCTGGAAAAACTGGCCAAGATTACGGACACCACGACGGACCGTCATAGGCACGACGGCCCGTCACAGATGTCTCGTTCCAGAACACTTAGAATTCTGAAACTGGGCACTGAAAAATCGACTCTCTGAACTTTGTAACGAACTTGCAGGACGGACCGTCACAGGTGTGACGGACCGTCACAGTCCACTTGAGTTCTAAGGGGCTGCGACGACCTGAGTGACGGACCGTCGCAGGCATGACGGCCCGTCACAGGTTGCGCAAATCCCAGGCAGAATCGGATTTCTTTACATGTTTTAAGGGACGTTTTGGACTATTCTTTCCTTAATTATAAAGTTAGAGGGTTAATATTAATAAGTCTAACTACTTGGGGGATAAAAGGGGTAACTTTGAGTTAATTAGTGGGGTATTATTGTCATTCTTTTATTCTTAATTATATGCTAATTAGGGTAAAAGAAAGAGGGTTTGAATAAAAGAAAACAGAAAGAAAAGAGAAAGGGAGATCGATCGAATTGAGAGAGGATAAACGAGAAGAAGAAACAAAGCTTGGGAAATTGCTTGTTGATTCCAATTCTTCGGTGGAGGTAGGTTATGGTTTTAACACTATTCGTAGTAAACTCTTAATAGCGAATGATATGTGTTAGTAATATTGTAAACCCTTCTATATGCTTAATTGTATGCTTGCATGAATATGATTATGAAATTGTGAATAAATAAGCATGATGAAGCTATTGAATCTCAAATCTTGAAAGAGAACCCTAATTCACTTGTTAATGATGATGCCTTAGTGAAAAAGAAGGCTTGATGAATTAGGGGATCGGGTGCCACGTTCCGGTACCAGGATAGAAATAGAGGATCGGGTGCCACGTTCCGGTACCAGGATAGAATGAGGATCGGAGTGTCACGTTCCGACACCAGGATAGAATTATGGATCGGGTGCCACGTTCCGGTACCAGGATAGAATGAGGATCGGAGTGCCACGTTCCGGCACCAGGATAGAATATGGATCGGAGTGTCACGTTCCGGTACCAGGATAGAATGAGGATCGGAGTGCCACGTTCCGGCACCAGGATAGAATATGGATCGGAGTGTCACGTTCCGGTACCAGGATAGAATGAGGATCGGAGTGTCACGTTCCGACACCAGGATAGAATTATGGATCGGGTGCCACATTCCGGTACCAGGATAGAATGAGGATCGGAGTGCCACGTTCCGGCACCAGGATAGAATATGGATCGGAGTGTCACGTTCCGGCACCAGGATAGTATATGGAGCGGAGTGTCACGTACCGACACAAGGGGAAGAAAGATAATGAATCTTGAAAGATAATGAATATACTCAATCTAATGAACCCAACTCCCAAATGAGTATGGTATTGAGGCTTGAGTCCTCATGTGTGAACTTAGTGGAAATTGTTAATGATATAGTACTGGTTGTTGCTACATGTTGAGTATTATAGTTGATTTATGATATTACTTGATGTATATTGTTTTCTATTTTGAGTTGGCCGATGATATCTACTCAGTACTTGTGGTTGTACTGACCCCCTACTTTTATGTTTTCTTCTTTGTTATTTGTGGAATGCAGCAAACCTTCCGTCAACTTCAACTCAACAGTAGATCTAGCCAGTCTTCACGACCTTCGGAAATTCAGGGTAAGCTAATGCGTCTAGCTTGGACTGGATCTTCTTCTTCAAGTCTTGATGCCTTGAACTTCCGGCATGGACTAGCTTTTATTTGTTTTAGCTTCTTAGACGTTTTTAGTTTAGTAATTTGAGGATAGATGTTCTTGTGATGATGACTTCCAGATTTTGGGGATAATAATAATAGTTTTGAATTGTTTTATTAATGAGTTTAAGTCTTCCGCATTATTTTCTGTTGATATATCTTGAAATGTTAAGGTTTAGATGGGTTGGTTCGCTCACATAGGAGGGTAAATGTGGGTGTCAGTCGCGTCCCCGAATTGGGTCGTGACAGTCTTCTAGCTTTTCAACTCTAATAATAATCATATGACAGGTATACTAGTATTTCGTGCAATATGTATTCGGGCCTTGGGGTGAAAAGGATAAATAAATAACAAAAAATTAAATCTAAAAAGCAAACAAAATAGACCAAATATAATAGAATCTATAAACAGAACATAATATATGTATGCATATGTAGATTTTCTTTCTTTCAACATCACTTAAACCTTGAAAAATGGTAACATATATCAAATAATACAAGAAACAAAAGAAAATTAATATCAAAATTAAAGAATCAAGAGATACAATAATAAAATGTGATTAATTTTTTTAAAAAATAATCTTTTGTTTTTCATTATTCCTCATACCTTGACAATGAAGCTGATAAAAATTCTTTCATATCATCAGCATTTTCATGGTTCATTATCTTAACAAAACAAGCAAAAAAAAAATAACTAAAATTACTTAATGACAAAGTTTACAGAAAAGTACATTTTCATGAAGCACACAAGTTATTTATAAGTTAATAAATACATAATGTCATACAGAAACTCAAAAGTCATGCAGAAAAAAAATAAAGTTATACAAATAACTCTTAGGTTCGTCACCACACATGCACTTGCAATTAATTTGTGATTGGGTTTTATACCGTACATGCATTTGCATTTAATTTGTAATAATTTCTTTTGGTTAATTCATTATACAATATAATTAATAATTATTTAATTTTCATGCTAATAAATAACTCATAATTTGAAAAATAAATGAAATATTATTACTTAATATTTAATTGATTAGGTTTTAAAAATATTTTAATTAACAATAAGGGCAAAGCTGTAATTCAACTTTAAAGACAAAACCTTCCATTCCCACTTATAATGATCATTCATACTAATTATGTTCATTGTTATGACTTTTTAGAGAATATTTTTATTATAAAATGATACTACAAACTTTAGATACTTTTAATAATTTTTGAAATTAATGGTATAAATCATAATTTTTTTTAAAAGTCAAATATTTATGTCCAGATCTATAGTCAAATCGTAATAAAACTTCATTCAAAAATAACTTACCAAAAATATTAAATAATTATGATCAAACTCTAGCTCAGTTAAATAAGAAAATATAAGAGTTGATTACAATTTTAAGATATTTATAGTACCAATAACACAAGTCACATATTTCGTCCTCAGCGATTCGATTGCTTCCGTATACAATACTAGAGTATTTCTTTTCTTCCTTTTAGTGTAGGAATAATTTTTAGAAAATATAATCTCTTTCTAAAACCTACGATCTATGTAAGTTGTAGAATATCTATTCTTTTTTATTTAGTTAGAATTTATAAGAAAAAATAAAACATATTTCTTCCATTTTATTTCCTTTTAGTTTTATCCCTAATTTTCATGCGATAATTATTGATATTGTGGTCGACATACCACCAATAGTTACTGTTACTGATTTACGTCATTGTACCAAATTAAAGTTTATTAGTAAATATACTCCTCCATGAAATCTGTATTTATGAAGAACTACTAACTTTATCGATCAAGTTTTCAATGTCCTAGACAAATTAACACCTAGCTTCTCATTTTTAAACGTGAGATTTCATTTTTATTATTATTATTACTATTGTTTATTTTCTTGTTTTGATTATTATCTTATTTATTGACGATATTTTTTTTTTTTTATAAGACTGCGTACACATCATTCTCTTTCAAATTTTATTAAAGATATGTTATTGTTGTGTACTTGTTTTATGGGTATATGATTATCCAAATTAATAAGTAGCCCATTAGTCGATTCCCTTTCAACGAGTACATATATTCTTTTTCATTATAGCAATCAAATTATTATAATCTTGATCTAGAAACAATGAGCTACAACACTATTAGTAAAGATCAAATCCAAATGCATTAAAAAAAACTTTAACAAAGTGTATAATATACTTGAAACAAGCATGTCGTTGTAGTATAGTGGTAAGTATTCCCGCCTGTCACGCGGGTGACCCGGGTTCGATCCCCGGCAACGGCGTATTGTTTGTTTTTATATATTTTATTTTAATTTGTTATTACAAATTTCTCGTTATAGTGGTGAGTATTTAATTTCCTTCTAAATGATGATCCTCTATTGTTTACTGTACTTTATATGTTAATGGAGTAAGCATTTGAGCAAACTGTTAATGTTTTATCATAATACGTCATCCGTCTCATTTTATGTGAGATAGTTTGACTCGACATAAAGTTTAATAAAATGGTCCAGAATGAATAATAAAAATTTGTTTGGCTGTAAATCAGTTCATTATATGTAAAATAGACACTTTATGGTTAAATTGTTACTTAATATAAAAACGCTTTTTTTTTTAGACTGACTAAAAAGAAAAGTAAGTCAACATATATTAGGACAGAGGGGAGTACATAATTGAAACAATCTTCAAGTGTTATGTTTTTTTTTCTAAAGTAAGCACCTCTTAATGCATCTCAAATGTTGATAATACTGACAAAGCACCTACAATTTATTAACAATAGATTATGACATTATGTTAATATAAATTAACACATCATGGAACAATTTATAGGAACAAAAACAAGTTACAATTACAATGAATAATTACTTTTTATGTGTTATCGGATTTGTGGTAATAAGCATTGGTGAATGGGGGAGAAACTCTCCGGATATGGAAGCTATGAAATTGATTCCATGTGCAGAAGCAGCATCGGATGAGAGGAGCTGTTGTTTACAGATACAAAAACTGGGGAAAAAGCCCCAAATGTCTTTGTGCTTTCAAATACTGCTAAGCTCTCTGGAGCTAATCCTGAAGTTGCGATAACTACTCCTAAACGTTGCAACCTTGCTAATCGTCCTGTTGGCTTCAAGTGTGGACGTATGTTCTTAAATTTGTAAAAATTGTTTATATCTATGATCTATATATATATATATATATATATATGCTGCTTGAATCACATATTGTCCTGTTTTGCAGCTTACACACTGCCTTGAAGAAAGAAGACTAGAGACTACTTGATGTGCTGTTATGTTATGTACTTGTATGTTATTGTATGCTTCAGTTATTGTGAGCTTAACTTATAAATCAGAGATTATGTCATGTATGATTTCTGATTAGTGTAATAATAGTTGGAGTTTTCTCTTGTTAAGATGATTCTGTTATCCTTTTTATTAGTGATTTGCAACTTCTCTATTACAAAAATAGTTTATGACTGCTACTAAGACAAATAGAAATTTCCACTACACCATTTTCGGCCTACAGCAACACCACGTAAGTGTAGCCTAAACTGGCAAAAAGTGTGGCCTTTGATAAAAGGCTACACTTTTGGACATTCAGCAACACTTTTTAGGGGCTGCCCAAAAGAAGCGTAACCTTTGACATTAGGCAACACTTTTTAAATGTTGCCATCTTTGGCTACACTTAAAAGCGTTGCCTTTTCAGATTTATTGGTCACACTTAAAAAGTGTTGCCTTTTATTGGTCATCTATTGCAACACTTTCAAAGTGTAACTTTTTATCTACCTAGAGCAACACTTACAAAGTATAACTTCAACATTTATAAGCCTACATGTAGCACAAATATATATAATATATTTACATACATACAAGTGACCTAAAACACAAAATGAACTAATTAATCATTTAATTGAAGCTATATATTTCAAATAAACTTCGAGAAATATTTCATGTACAACCAAAAGATAGTATGTGTTGTGTACATGATACCCATACTTATACATCGATATTCTAAATGTGTACACAATAAATCAAATATGTATTTAAACTCTTACAATAGTTCAAAAACTCTTCATCATCCACTTCAAATTTGATCACCTCCATTTCCCTACACAAATAAGATATTGCATTAGGGTTCAAACTTCATAAGAAACAATATAAAATATTTGGTGTTATACAATAACCATGATGCACGCAAACTAACGCAAACAACGTTAACTGCTTGAATATCAATTCCTCTAGTAAACAAATCTGTTCCATCAAGAAAGAACACAAAATTAAGAAATTTAACAATTAATCAATTTGAAATTTCATCTGTAACGGAAAGCGTGACGGACCGTCGTAGCCATGACGGTCCGTCCTGCATGTTCGTCATGAAGATCAGAGAATTAGCAGAAGAAACTTGTTCAGCTGTAACGGAAAGCGTGACGGACCGTCGTAGCCATGATGGTCCGTCCTGCATATTCGTCATGAAGATCAGAGAAGTAGTAGAAGAAACTTGCAAGTATGGGACGACGGAGTCCACGACGGCCCGTCATGACCATGACGGATGACCACCACGGCCTGTCATGACCACGATGGATGACCACGACGGCCTGTCATGACCACGACGGCCCGTCATGACCACGACGGTCCATGCTCCATGATAGAATTTACTAAAGGAAATCACTCAAGTATCACAGTTACAAGGTACTTTATGTAGAATTGTTCAAATATAAGTAGATTTTCATAGATAAGGTTATTCTCAACGTCCTATCTAGATTTAGCAGAACAAGTATTTCATTGGATATAAGATACAGAGGATGAACAGAACAAATGATAATGGTATTACCTTTCTCAAGATGTGATCTCGAAGGGGATAAAGTTTTCTCTTTGTGCACTTTTACTTGATGAAGTAAACTTGATAGCTACATCAGAAAGACACATCCTTCACTAACTGCATCAACAAGAGGAGTTAGTAACTAATAAACCCTATTTAAACAAAATCATTTCAATGTGATAAAGTTTCTGTGAGAATATGAAGGAACAACTCAATCTGGGAATGATTCAACGAGAATATGATGGAACAACCTCTTCACTGCGGAGGGAGGAAAACTAGCGGCACCGACGTTTTAGGTGGATTTCGCGAAATGCGATTGTTGTGGATTGACGGAGGAATGTACTCTGGCTTACATAGAGACGATCCGCGAGCGGTATCAAGGAAAATGGATATGCGGACTGTGTGCGGAAGCAGTGAAGGATGAGATGATGCGATGTAAGAGGTTGATTAACGCAGAAGAAGCCTTAACTCGTCATCTCAATTTCTGTAAGAAGTTCAGTTCGTCCACTCCTTCTCCAGATCCGACCATTCACTTGATCGCTGCAATGAGGCAGCTTCTGAGGAGGAGCTATGGAGATCGTGTTCTTCAATTTGGGGAAAAGAGTTTAAATGTTTTATTAATAATTTTTTCAAATAGAAATGGGAGGGAGAGTTAAAAATGTTTGGAGGGAATATAATATTTTAGTGAATTTTAAGGCCACACTTATAATGTGTTGTATTTTCAATTGTAAAAATAAAACACTTTAGAAGTGTGGCCATATATATAAATAGGTGTTGTCAATTATATCATATTTAACAACACTTATAAAGTGTAGTTTATCCCATTAAAGAGTACACTTTAGAAGTGTTGCCAAAATTAATGTAGCTAAAAGTCAAAATCATTGGCTACACTTTAAAAGTGTTCCAAAAGTATTTTAGGCAACACTTTATAAGCGTTGTCAAGATTTAGTGTTGTTGTAGACCTAAAATGGTGTAGTGTTCACTTAATAAATGAGTAGTCACTAATTTCATATATTGAACATCAACCACGTAAATGACTTTTTTGGCTTCATTTTTTTTTTTTGGAAAATTGCTCTCAATAACAAATACGTAAATCATATTAAATATTGTTAAGGGAAATTTTAATTTGTAGCTATAGTTTCACCCAATCTAGTTATTAGTTTGATTTGTATAATTTGTCTGATTTGTTTAAATTTAGAAAATTTGTATAATTCGATTTCTGAGTATATAAATTCAGAATTTCGTATATGTTTACCCTAACTATTTGTATATGATTTATGAAAAAATCATAATAAATTACCTTACTTGTATATTTGCAAGCGAAATATACAAACGGGGTTCTGAAAAGTTTCTAAATATATAAATGCATGATGTATATATTCATCGTATTTGAATATTCACAATTGAAATATACAAACGGATAAAAATATACAACCGTAATTTCCATAGCAAACGTAACTTTAACGGTTATTTTTGAAATTTTCTCTTTTTTTTATTGTTTGTATATGCACAAGTGAAATATACAAATTGATAAAAATATACAATCGCAATCTCCATAGCAAACGTAACTATAACTGATATTTTTTATTGGGAAAATTGTATATAATAGCAAACTATTAAGTCAAATTAAATTAAATGTTATAAATATACTTTGATTTTATTGTACCCTATAGCAAACTATAGCTATTTTCGCCACTCTCCTTGGTGGAATCTCACTCGCCACTCTCGTTTGGTGGCAGCCTCACTCCTGCTCTCGTTTTTTATACAAATACAAATGTATAAAACGTGTTTGTGTTTGTATAAAGCGAGAGGAAATTGTACAAATACATATATTTTCGTTCCACTCACTCCCCTCTCCCAGATCTCGTTTGCCACTCTCCCTAATCTCACTCGTCACCCTCGCCTCCCTCGCTCATACAAACAGAAACAAAATGTATAAATTGTGTTTCTATTTGTATAAAGCGAGAGAAAATTGTATCTACACATACAAATACATACATTTTTGTCCTATACACTTATAATTATACAATAAAAATACTCCTCTGTCTAGTTTCTTTTGTCTTTCTCTCTTTCTCGTTTTATACAAATTCAAATTCTGGATAATTTCTTTCTTTCTCGTTTTATACGATTCGCTTCAATTGTATATTCCCTGCCCAATTCTCTTTTGCCTTTCTCTCTTTCTCATTTTATTACAAATTCAAATTGTATATAATCGTTCTATACACTTATAATTATACAATACAAATATTTTCTTGCCCAAATCAGTTTTGCCTTTCTCTCTTTCTCGTTTTACACAAATTCAAATTGTATATAATTTCTCTATTTCTTGTTTTATACAATTCACTTCAATTATATATGTATAGCGAATTACACATATATATGTTTGCAATAGAGCGCAATTATGCAAACTTTGCTATATTATATATAAATATGAATTTTGTGTTTGTTATATGTGAAAGTTGTCCCTTTTTATTTATTTTTTATTTTTTTTTTTGAAATAATCGCTTGCTTTTGGGCCTTTTTAAGGAAAAGCAAAAAAAAAATTCTCTATTTCTTAATAAATTTTTCTCTTTTTTTATGGGCTTTGCAAGGAAAAACAAAATAAAATTAAAATGCGTCTGCCGGGAGTCGAACCCGGGTCTATTGCTTGGAAGGCAATTATCCTAACCGTTGGACTACAAACGCTGATATGTCTCTCTGAGCAATCATTAATTATATATTTTTTATTAACTTTTGAGTTCTTTTAAATAGAATTTTAGTTGGTTTAATTTTTATATTATTGCTAATAATATGATTTTGTTCATCCCATAAATTCCTTCATATCACCATAATATGCGATCAGAAAATTTTTTGGTAATAGCCTAATTAATTATACTTCGTATGAGGTTGTTAAGTGTTGTGACCTGATTTAATTGAAGTTCATAAAAAAAAAAAAGAGAGAGAGAGAACTTTTGAAGTTGAAATCATGTTTTGACATGAATTTCACTTGAAAATCAAATTATAACAACTTTTTCATGTTAGCCTGTTTTTTCAAACTTCAAACTTGAAATTGAAATAATGAATCAGATTTTGTAAATAATCTCCAAATAAATAAAAACAAGTATGGTTCATGAAAACCAACATGAATTGTGGTGCACTGGTGGGAGTGTTTCACCGTTAAATAGAGGTCTCGATTCTCGAATTCGAGCCCTGGTATGGAGAAAATCCTGTTGAGAGCGCTACCCCTGAATGGGCTCTCCAGTGAACAAGTTGTAGATGGCCCTAGCCTACTCTTGACTTGCCTCATTAAGCAACATATATAACAGTTCCTAGCATTCAACTTGATTTCGATATTCACTTTTTCTGCAGTTTCCAATTGAAGGTACTGCTAGAGACATTTTAAAGGTGAGCAACGCCCGATTGAGTAGTACAACTGATATGATGTGTTCTCACTATCTTCTCAAGAAGAAGATGATGAAGAGGCATTAAAATGGGCTGCTATATATAGAGAAACTTCCAACGTATCTTTGTATAAGGAGAGGTGTATTAACTGAACAAGGACAGTCTAGAGAAGTTGATATAACTGATCTTAGAAAGACTTGTCGAAATTGCAGAGGAAGACAATGACAAGTTCTTGTTAAAGCTCAAACAATCATATTGATAGGTAAAATGTTCTCTCTATAATGTCATGTTCAACATTTCAGACTTTAACATTCTGTCATATCAAATGTTTAAACGTACATTTTCTTATGAACTGTGATAGACATCAAAATAAATTAATGGTCTTTTTTTTATTAGTGTAAGTTTCTTATTACCTCAATGAGGTGTTTGTTGTCTTTTGCTTTTTGAATGATACAGAGCTGATCTTGATCTTCCAACAATACAAATAGGGAGCTTCGATCAACTGAGTGTAGATGCAGAAACTTGTGTTGGCAATAGAGGTGTAACTACAATATTAAACTTCACAATTAACATCTTAAAAGGGAATTTAATCTGAACTTTTATCAAGCATAAATAGTATTGAAGATATATGTCATTACTTCATACAATGTGCTGATCATGCTGTTTACCTTTGGCTGGCAAACTAGATGGAGATCATAAAATAAGAAACATAAGTCACATACTGACTAGAAATTTAATTCAGGCAATCTCAAATTTCATGTCGATAACTTTATGCATTCTTTCTGAGGCTTTCATGTGTCCGGGAGTGTGACATACAATGGTCATGGGATGGATGAGTTTGTACCACAAAGGGCATCTGCTTATATAAGTCAAAAATGATCTTCATATCGGAGAATTAACAGTCAGGGAGACACTAGCCTTCTCTTCAAGATGTCAAGGAGTTGGACCCAGATATGGTCGGAGACATTTTCTCATCTTATGAACTGTGATAATTAAGCAAGTTTCACCTCTAGAATTGGACTGCTGGACATTTTCTTTAAAAAAAAACTATGTGGAAATGTTAGCTGAGCTGTCTATCAGAGAGAAGGAAGCAAACATTAAGCCTTGATCCTGATGTCGATATCTTTATGAAGGTAAAGACGTCTTAATGAATATTCAGTCTTACTCTTTGTCAATTTTGATGAGAAATGACTCGAATATTGGTTTTTTGTCCAACAGGCAGGGCAGGATGCTAGTGTTGTAACAGACTATATTCTCAAGGTAAGAGTCATTTCCTGAATTACAAGTTCAATGAAGAAATGTTTCCTGCAAATACAAAGTTTCATTCTGCAAATTTTGCAGAATTTGAGACTTGACATCAGCGCTGATACCCTCGTTGGAGATGAAATGTTTCGAGGCATTTCAGACGGATAGTAAGCGAGTTACTGCAAGTTAGAGCAAAACCTGATGATCCAGAACCCAGCCGTAGTAATTAATGGTTGAGGGAATAAAAATGATGATAACATATCGTACAGGGGAGATGACGGTTGGACCAGTTATATCACTATTCACAGATGAGATTTCAACTGTCTTAGACAGTTCAACAACATTTCAGATAATGAATTCAACAGGCAATCAATCTACACTCTTTAAGGAACTACTATGATCTCACTCTTGCAGCCTGCACGAGAAACTTATAACTTAGTCGGTGACATAGTTCTTCTATCAGATGGACCAATTGCTTACCAAGGTTCACATGAAAACATCTTAGAGTTCTTTGAGTACATGGGATTCAGATGTCCTGAGAGGAAAGGAGAAGCTGATTTCTTACTAGAAGTAAGCCTCATTCACAGCTGAGTTTGTTTAGTATTCCGAATCGCGGAACATTTCAGATTTCTGATGAAGTCTTTTTGTGTTAATATCAGGTGACATCACGGAAGGATCAAGAGCAATACTCAGTTAATCGAGATGAACCTTATAAGTTTGTATTTGTCAGACAAGTTCCAGTCTTTTCACATTGAACAGAAGCTAGGGGATGAGCTTGGTGTTCCTTTTGACAAATCCAAGAGCCACCCTGCTGCTCTAACCACACAGAGGTCTGGTGTAAGCAAGAAGGAATTACTGAAAGCTTGCTCAGCGAGAGAATTCCTTCTTATGAAGAGGAATACATTCATCTGTATATTCAAGATAGTATACAAGTGAGTAACATTTCAAAGGATTGAAAAAAATTTACCCTTTAAATCTGTTGAATGCTAATCTTGCGGTAAACAAAATATTCTGTTCTACTTTCCAGCTTATCATAATGGCTTTCATAATAACGACACTAATCCTACGAACGGAGCTGCACAAGAATAAAGCAAGGGATGGGGGTGTTTACTTGGGTGCACTGTTGCTGCAATGATGATTATGTTCAATGGATACTCAGTATTGTGAAGCTTCCAGTCTTCTATAGACAAGGTGAATTTCTGTTCTTTTCTGCTTGGGCATATTAGTGTTATCAAAGGCGTGCTTAAGCCCTGGAGCGAGCCTCAAAACGTGTTGAGTGCCTTCGCCTCATTTTATGTGCGCTTCAGTGTCGTCATCAAGGTTCTAAGACAAACTTTTCTTTACCAATGAGCTTTATGAAGATTGTGACACTAAACAATTGATATTTCACTTTACCATTTCTTTTTCCAATTTCTTTTGTCATATATTTGTCATTCTTGCTTATAATTATTAGTCTTGGACTAAACATATACATTTGTACTTTTTTCTCCTTTTGCGCCTTTTTTCATTAAAGCTCACGCTTTATTTGCACTTAAAGCCCCTAAGGACCTTAGAGTTTTCTAGCGCTTTTCACCTTTGATAACACTGGTGCATATACTCTACCTACATGGATTCTTAAGATGCCAATCACACTTGCAGAAGTTTGTATTTGGCTGTGCATGACTCATTATATAGTAGGATTTGATGCAGATAGTGGGAGGTAAAAATCAGTCTTTTTCATTCATACGCGACAATGTTTTCAGTTCCCAATCTGATGGAGATGGATTCACAATTTGCAATTTTTTCAACAGATATTTCTTCTTATATCTGTTGACTAGATGGCCTCAGCACTATTTTGCTTATTGGCAGCTCTTGGAAGAAATCTAATAGTTGCAAACACACTCGGATCATTTGCACTACTAACAGCTATGGTTATGGGTGGATTCATTGTATCTAGAGGTAACATTTTAAGCAGTGTTGAGAAACTGCAAGTACAATATACAACTTATATGTTCACCCTGTCAGAATGGTGGATATGGGGCTACTGGTTTTTGCCTTTGATATATGCACAAAATGCCATTGCTGTCAATGAATTTCTCGGGAAGAGTTGGGCGCATGTAAATAAGAGACTATGAACTTCTATTAAAACGAAAAAAAAAAGCTGTCGAGGCTGCATCATTGAAAGCTTACCTTTTCTTTGGTTTGTAGGTTCCTCCAAACTCCACAGATACCTTAGGTGAAACACTCTTAAAATTGTGTGGACTCTTTCCATCAGCAAGCTGGTATTAGTTAGGAGTAGGAGCTCTTCTTGGATATGTTTTACTCTTCAATTTCCTTTTTTCAGTGGCCCTAACTTATCTCAACCGTAAGGATTCAGAAACCCGTGTTATGCAACTTATTCTCTATACCATCTATAATAGGAATACACATTGACTATGTGGGAGAGCTATTTGTGCAGCTTTTGGGAAACTGATATACCGTGGTTTCACGGTATAATTAATACTTTTTCCTTAAGTTTAGTGTGTCCGAAAGTCTTTTTGTGCTAATTTTTATATAAGTTTCTCTTTGTTTTGCAGGAAATCTGTCCAACGCTGAATGCGGAGATTTTGAGCGAAGAAATACAGAAGAGACCACCTACGGAGCTTATGACGGTCCGTCGTGATTGTGACGGTCCGTAGGTGGCAGCGTAGTGAAGCTGCTGAAGGAAGATGGGGAAGTTTGACCAAGTGTGGGGTTACGAAGCTTGTGACGTTCCGTCGTGGCTATGACGGTCCGTCCTGCAGGTTCGTCATGATGTTCAGAGAAGTAATTCCAGTACCCAGATTCCAAGAATTGAAGTGTTTTGAAACGAAGACCCTCGACGGACCGTTGTGCCTATGACGGTCCGTCATACTTGCCGTCGAGGGGAATGAAGAGAGCAGAAATTGCACAAGTATGGGGCGACGGAGTCCATGACGGTCCGTCGTGACCACGACGATCCATCGCGAGGTCCGTCGACCCAGCCGCGTTTTGGCAGATTTCCAGCAAACAGTTGTTTAATTAGGTTTTTATTTTTTATAAATAGTTCGAAAAAACCTCATTTTTGGGGTTAGACTCTTAGATTGTTAAACTCCGTATTGGTAACATTGTATTGTGAGATTCTTGATTATCATTAGACCTTTTGTGAGATTATTGATTACTTTGAGATTCTTGCAATTGATTTTTAGAGATTAATCAAGCAAACTTTGGATTTTACTCTTTCTCATTGAAGTAAGTACATGAATTCTTATCTACTATATTTGAATATTGTGTTTATGGCTATGAGTAACTAAACTCCATAACTAGGGTTGTGGGAACCATAGGCAAATAATGAGATAAACCCTAACGAAAATAACAATTCTAGAATAGTGTCTTGCATGTATTAATAATTCTTTCGCTTAGAAATCCTTTTAACGGATGGCCAACGTTAGAACTCGCCTTAATGCTACTTGCCGTACCAAGGAGGTAGATAATAGGAAAAGAATTATTAACATAGATTTAGTGTATACTATCTAATAGGCTAGTATTGATTGGTACAAGGTAATGACTTAGTCAAATATCGAATACGATACTTAATATGAGGTAAGAATAAGGGTTTAGGATAGCAACACACATAGCCGGACCAAGGTGCGGAGTGAGATTTTCTAGATGCCGGACCAAGGATTTAGAAATACATAACTTATCACTTTGCATGCAAGATACTAGGAAAGAATTGTTATAGTTAGAATTATCAAGTTATGAACCTATGGGGAACACGTAAACCCTAGTTACTTTGATTAATTGATTAAAATCAAACTGTTAAAATTGTTAAGTGTCTCTTTCAAGTTCGTATTTATTTTTACTCATTTAGAAATAGAAACCCCCCTTTTAATGTTTTTTACTTTCCAAGGAAATCATTGACCAAACAATAGTAATAACAAGTTGAAGTTAAGTCTAGACTATTTTCCTCGTGGGAACGATCCCAACCTCACTAGTTGGGTTATTTACTTGACACGACCGCTTTACTTCTTATTTGAGAAGTAAGTTTGAGCGTATCAGAAACCTCAGCCAATTCTATCAGAAGAAACTGTGACAGACAAGGATAGCCAACACAAGGGGTGAGGCTACTGAATTATCAACAGGAGAAAGGAGATCTTTTGATATAGTTTACAAAAAGGCAGGAGGAAATGAAGTTCTACGAAGTGTATCTTCCAGGTTTATGTCCTCAAGAGTAGGAAGCATCAACGAGGCCGATACAAACACGAACAGGAAAAGAGGAACAATTCTTCCTTTTGATCCCCTTTAAGTTGCAATATTACTCATTGAAAAATTTACAGTGATATACCTGTTTGAAACTACTTCTTAAGCGAATGCTGCAGACAATAAAAGCGCTACTTGTTTTGATCTGATCTCCTATCCTGCACAAAATAAAAATAGTGTTGTGACTCCAGGAAATGAAAGATCAGGTTTACTGAGGATCGGCTTGAACTCTTGAAAGGTGTAAGTGGTGCTTTTAGGCCTGGAGTTTTGACAGCTCTTATGGGTGTTACTGGAGCTGGTAAGACCACCATGATAGATGTCTTAGCCGGAAGGAAAACTGGTGGACATATAGAAGGAATCATCACCTATATGAGGGTACCCCATGAAGCAAGAAACATTTGCTTGAATAGCAGGACACTGTGAGCAAACTGACATTCATTCACCACATGTGACACAGTAAATGAATCCTTGCAATATTCTGCTTGGCTTCAGTTGCCTCAGGAAGTTGACACTTGACAGTGCAACTAGAAGGGTAAATTTAAGAAATAAGAAAAACCACTCAGGTAATGCTTATAGAAACTAGCTCCTAAACTAGATATTGATGCTGCAGATGTATATTGAAGAGGTCATGGAGCTTGTAGAGTTAACCCCATGAAGATAATTAGAAGTTGGCTTGCCTGGAGTGAATGGTCTATCAACTGAATAGCGAAAGAGAGTTGAGCTTGTTTCCAGTCCTTCCACAAGATTCATGGATGAACCAATCTCAGCACTAAATGCTACGGCAGCTGCAATAGTGATGAGGATAGTGAGAAATGAAGTAGATACTGGTCGAACAGTGGTATGCAACCATTCATCAAGCATCAACATATTTGATGCTTTTGATGAGGTGAATACATTTTCTTTGTTTAATTTTTATTTAGAGACAAACAACCTAATTCTTCTACAACTAACTGCAGCTGCTACTTCTAAAATGGGAGGTGAAGAAACATATGTCGTTCCATTAGGACACCATTCTTTTCATCTTATTAAGTATTTCGAGGTGAGAAAATGTAGATAAGATAATTGACATCATAATGCTGGCTAGGTACTAAAACTAATGGCTCTTTAATTTTGGCCTCGGGGAATTGATAGAGTACCTTAGACAAAAGAAGGTTATAATCCTGCAACATGGATGTTGGAGATCACTACTGCAGCACAAGTAAGGAACTTCTTGGAATCGACTCTGCAGAATTGTACAAGAACTCAGAGTTGTATAAGTATGAAATTCTTTTTGAAAAGAAATCAAACTTTAGTTGAAACTGAACAGAACTTGACATGTTTAATCATGATTCTAAAGTAGACTCATTTACCACATAATTCAGGAGAAACAAAGCATTAATCAAGGAACTAAGTGTGCTAGCCCCAGGGTCAAAAGATTTATTACTTCCCTACAAAGTATTCTCAGTCTTTCTTCACACAATGCATAACTTACCTCTGGAAACAGCACTGATCAGTGACCATACTGGAGAAATCCTCCATACACAGCAGTCATGTTTCTGTTTACAATCTTCGTTGCTCTGATGTTTGGAACAATATTCTGGCATCTGGGCTCCAAGGGGTAAAGAGGGAAAAAATAAAAAGGTACACTACAAGAACTGCTCCTGATTTTGAAGACATTTGTTTCTCTTAGTTTCAGGTCTAATGTTTTGCTTGCACCAAATTTCAGTGGGAAGGCAACAAGATCTTTTCAATGCCATAGGTTCTATGTATGCTGCTGTTATGTTTCTTAGTGTGCAAAATTCTTCAACAGTTCAGCCAATCATCTCCATTGACAGGACAGTTTTCTATAGGAAAAGAGAAGCTGGGATGTATTCAGCTCTACCTTTATGCTTTTGGGAAGGTACAGATTCATATTCCTTGATGGATTGGCACGGATTCCTTCAAAATCTTGGAAACCTTCTGATGCCTAAAGGACAAACTGTCATGTCCTGCAGTCGCGGAAGTATCTTATATTAAGAGGTGTCATTTAGCCATACACCACTTGAAAATAATACTAAGTAAAAATCAATTTGTGACAGAAAGTAAACACTTAAAACCATCGAAGACCCTGACATTCACACATTTGCAAGGCGAACCTTTACATATAGATGGGAACTTCTTGTTGAAAATTTTGTGTACTCCACTGATATTCTGTGTGCTCCACTGATATCATGGAATAATTGAGCTCCTTTACCTATTCATCCGGACAGTGATATATGGAGTCATAGTATATGCCATGATAGGATATGAGTGGACTGTTACCAAGTTCTTTTGCTCTCTCTTCTTCATGTACTTCACCTTGCTATATTTTACGTTTTCTGGGAAGTAAGCATATGACAGAAGTTCCCTTTTTTCTTTTCACCATTTTTATTTAATAATGGAAAACTTTATCTCATATGCATTTATTTACTCTGTATACAAACATAAACATTACTTTCTTGCTCAATAAGACCAAAGGAAAGTTCAAATTCCTACATGCTCTGTATAATCTGTAGTCTAATGAAACTCAGCTGTAGATTCCCATACACAAGAAGATATTATCATTCGAAGTGTGACAATCATTCAGAATCCATATAGTGAATTCCAAAAGCTCCAGCATGAACATAGCACAAGCATACAAACTCGCACACAATGCGGTTTCAGTTATCAATTGAAATATATACATGGGATTATTCAAAAAACACAAAAAAAAAAAAAGCATCTCATAAGGTACTGCCAACTGGATGATAGACTTAAGTTCTTCAATTCACTACCGCAACATCCGATCGAAGACATATGAGTCCACTGGAGCATCTCCTGCAATCTGAAGTGATGAGACAGCCTGTGCTGCAAGAAGATCAGCAGAAATTCTTTGAACCTCCCAATTCCCATCATCAAACCATTGATGGTGATTCCCTACCCAAGGTACAGAAGACACCATCCATGCGGTATTTTCCTGCTCATTCCACATGCATCCATCCCCGTTGGGACCAGACACCCACCGTGTTCCTTCAACTGAATATATTGAGAGGTCTTGATGAGGAAGTATTGCTCTTTCTCCACCCATAAAAAGGTCAAAATTTCTAGCAAGATCCCATTGGTTGACTTCTTTATCCTTCTTAAGCAAAAGCTCACATGAATCATCTGATTCTTCACCTACCAAGACATGCAGAGCAACTGCCTCGGCAATCGCAGCACCTTCTTCATCAAGCTTTTGCTGTTCTTCTTTCTTTTTCTGTTTCTTCTTTTCCAATTCTGAGCGAATGGCAGCTGAAGTAGCCAAGGCTTTCTCTAAGCGCCTCTTTTTTTTCTCAGCCTGTTTAATTCGATCCATCTCATCCTTTACTTGCTTCTTCTTTCCTTTTCTAACAGCAGGCGAAGCTTTAGCACATTCCATCTTATTGACAATTTTTGAGATCTATTGCCCCTAGACCTTCTCGAATTTCCTTTTGTTTCAAGTTTCTTTAAGAGGTATACATTATCTCTACAACTATTTATTTTTCATCCCTTTTATATCCTGTTATTAATACTACTATAGCGAAAACTAATGATTCCAAATATGAAAAACTATTATGAAACCAGTATACTAAAATTATACCTACACCCACTCAGGTATGCTGGAATACCTCATTGTGCGCACAATACAATCCCAAACAGAAACAACGGGAGAATGAAGAAGAGAAGACAAGACTGGTAAGCATTCACAAGCCTGTCTCTCACCATTTTTCCCGGTTTCCCACAACCCTTGCATTTACCCATACCCCAGCAAGGCAGCAAATACCAAACTAATATCGTGACTGAAATTTGATAAAGTATCCGTCCCACTCCTTTTCAAACGACTCCCATGGCCTACCCTCCTACAAGCAGACAAAAGAAACTTAGTATGTAAACATAAACTGTATTAGAACGACAATATTTTCACAACACAATTAATAAAGTCTATACCACATCATATGTCTCACAAAAAGAACTACACAAGTGAAATATCATCAAGACGCGTGAACCTTCATAAGCAAGATGCTTTGCAACACTCTTTTTTTTTTTTTTGATAATGTGATAGATGCTTTACAGCAATTAATTTGCTTATCACGAGAACTCTTTAACTAGATATAACTTACATCTCCTCAACCACCAGAACAACAGAGAGAAAGATAGGACATGAAAGCTTAGTAGCAACATTAACAAGTGATTCTTTCTTGGGTGGAGCAAGTGCAGGTAGTCAACCAAACACAGCCATTTGAGTATATTTCAAAATTGACGGTCCGCATTAACATTCCCCCAAGATATGTAGCTTAACAAAGCATTAAAATCCACATACAACCAAGGAATCTGGGTAAAATGAACACAAATTATCCTTAATACTCCAATTAATTCACTTTAATCATTTGCAGGGACTAAATCCTCCATAATTCCACTGTTGAATGTAGAGAATACCGGGAATTTCATGAACTTTGGTATCAGCTAACTATGTTTAGATCTCATCAGGCATTATAATTAAACCCTTTCAGTGAAAAAGAAAGGAAAACCCACTCCTACTTTTAACTTAGTTGTTTTATAAAACAACAATTTATTCACTCGTTCTGGAGTAAGCACTGAAGAGCGGTTTGGAAAAATCCCAAACTTTCCTGTTTTCTTTATAAGAGGAAAGACCCAATTTGTTTTCACACAACAATAAGCTAGCAATCAGTAGCTGAATTAGTACTATCCTTTCCAAAATGAGTTAGCTAGCCATATGTAGCTAAATCAATCAAAAATCTCTAATTGTTCCACAAATAATTAGATATCACACATTTTCCTAAAAGAAAAAAAGAGGCCTGGGGCTCAGTAAGTAACTTGAGAAAAAACTGATTGTTTCATCACAGCATAAGTTAGTATTCGCAGTTGGAACTCGCACACTGTTTTCCCAATCAAGAACACCATTAGTGAGCGGGGCAAGGAAGTAATTGAAGAAACCCCAATTTCACAAAATTGGATCATCTTAAGATGCTACTGGAGATCCAATTCAACATCAATAATCATACATAAACAACAAAAATAAGAAAAACCCAAATTCAATTTAGTTCATATCCAAATTAAAAATGTAATTTTGATAATCCTACTCGACCCACATCCAAAAGTCTCAATTTTCACCAAAACCAACCATTTTTACACGATAATATGACCAGATCGAACATACCCACGAGCCACACAGATCTTAATTCAACATAAATCGTAGATACTCTATAAAAAAAATTAAAAAAAAAACAGACCTGTCGGAGATAGCCACCAACCAAAAACTCTGCCAGCGCAGGTACAACAGAAATAAAAAGACGATGATATATATATAATATATGTATAGATCTAATGGTAAGGCACTCAAAATACAACAGAAAGGATGAAGAAAAAAAAAGCTCTATAAGAAATGAAAGTGAAATTTCAGGAGAAGTGGTAGCATGAAATTGCTAAGAGAAGAAAGAAGGGTAAAATCGTAAATATAGATAACGAAGGATGGACACGTGGAAGATAATGTATGGTTAATTTAGAATTTGTGACCTTTCTAGTGAAGAATGGACACATGGAAAAACAGCTATTATGAACTGTATCACCGCGCAGAGCGAATAGAGTTTCTCTTTCTTTCTAAGCTTTAAATATGAAAAAAATTTAGAAAGAATTATTTTGAATGAAATTATATTTGTCGTGAATTTAAAATAAATAACTTTAATATAGAGATTGATTATTGAAAGAGAAAAGAAAATCTATAATGGAACATATGAAATCTGAGCCGTTGGATTTTGTTGATATTTCTTAAGTGGGACCTATAGAAGAAAATTATTGTATGTTTCATCTTATCTTAATAGTATTTGTTAAGTAATTTGCGTTTGATTTGAATTTGGAAACATTGCACCTACACATTCTAATAGTGTTTAAAGCAAAATAGACAAGTCAAAGAGTGCAAGAGAAAAAAGAATTTTCCAACACAAATGTCACATTGTAGTAATGACGGTCAAAATGAAACAATACAAAATTACAAATTTTCTATGCAAGTCTACAAAAGTTGTAGAGAACAATAATAACATTTGCTAACTACTAACTAGTAAGATTAGATTTGCATCATCTTACCGAAACCAAGATCCAAATATATTACTAGTAGTTATTCCTCTTTTTTATAACTTAAAAGTCTTATCCCCTTTATCACAATTTCGTGTCTTCTCTATCATTAGTTACTTTCTTCAACCCCCTTCTCGAACTCAAAGTAGCTTAACTATTTTATCTCTTCATTATCACAAAAATAATAATTTCATTTTTCATCCACTCACATTCGACGATTTTTAGAACTCATCTTTCATAGCAATTCAGTCAGTGTTTAATAATTATTTAGTTGAATATTTTACAAACATCTATCAAAAATAATCATGCAACCACCATTAAGATGAAAAACTTTACAATAACACAAAAAAACGATCATTATAATATATTAAATATTAATTAATTATACATTACATATATAATAGTATATGCACTTGTGTACTTTTTCGCTCCTATTATCATTGTATATAATGTGCATAGTTTATTATATGTTCAATATATACTCATCAAGCATACAACGATGATATTAAAGATATAGTTTGAATACAATCATCTCTTCATTTCACCACAAAACATCATTATTCAAAAAGAAATTATAAACATGATGTTTACCTTTTACACCATTGTGAAATCGTAGTGTCTATTTAAAAAGTGTTACTATCTTTTTTAAGAATTAGCTTGTCATAGATGATAGTTAATATATGAACACGTAGTTTTAGATGATTGGCAGATTATTATGCTAATGAGTCAACTCCAAAAATAGTTAAATAATCCTTGTTTTTCAACAAATAATGTCATTGGATGGAATGAGAAGGTTTAAATGTGAAAACGGCCTTTGTTGGTGTCAAAAGTTCTTTAATTTTATTCATACTTTTTGGTAACAAGCTAGAGTCATGGAACTAATAAATAATAAATATTGTAAAGTATTTGTCATAGGTTGTGTTGTATTTGGCACTTGTTGGTTAGATCATGGAGAAATGAGGAGGATACCATATCAAACATTATACTAAGTAATACTTGCTCCATTTATTTTCCAACCTTTTTTGGCAAAGCCAAATTCTTTTCTTCTTTCTTTTTTATTTTTATTTTTTTAAAAAAGGTATGCTTAATTGAAGCCTAGTTTCTTAATTGTTTATCAAAAGTTTTAGTCAGTTGTCATGCTTTGAGTTTTAACATCGTGCGGATTACTGTTCAAGAAAGATTAAAATAATATTAATGGTAGGGTCATGACATACACATGGTATGATGTTTTTTTCTTTTTTCTTTTTATAATAGATAGGTACAATTTTTATAAGGAAGTTGAAAAATTGAAATTATTGTATATAAAGTTTGCACTTTGAAATTTTATGGTGAATTGAATTTCTTAAATTATTAAGTCAATTTCCTGTCTCGGAGAATTCATAATCCACATATATATATATATCGTATACATAAAAAAAAAAAAGTTACCAATATAATATAACTTTTTATATAATTTTTTTTTTTTGAATGAGCCACATGAAAAGCTTTCGAAATACCTTAATTTTAAATGGAGATGATGAGTGAGATGTTAGGAGAGAAATCTAGAAAATTAGTATTTATATGATTTTGATGTAGATATTTATTTTCTAAAGGCCTTTTGAACCAAATGATACCTTAAAAAAGAAAAAGACATACCATCGCATGAAGGAATGACAAGTCTAGTGTGTCTTATCAACAAAAATTACACCTAATAGTGAGAAGATAAATAGAATTTTGTTGTAGTTAAAGTACGTGTAATGACCAAACTCTAATAAGCAGTTATCATTAAATCCCACACGCAAATTGCAAGTGACACCTCGATAGGGGTGACAATTGGATGGGTTGAATCAAATTTGAATGAGTCAAAATAAATTAATATAACAATCAGATCAAGACTTAACTTAACCTAACTCAAATTTGTTTGGGTTAAAATGAGTTAGGTAATGAATTATATTATGGGTCAAGACTCAAGTCAACCAACTTTTACTATGCTTAATTGTTTTATTTGTTTTTTAAAACTATTTTAGTTCCCAGTAAAAGAATTTTTGTTCATTATTGCTATAGACGACATATCAAATTGAAAAAGAATTTTTTTAAAAAATATTTTAATAAAATATTTCATGAGTTAATTCAAATTACATATCAACGGAATTTTTAATGGATTGAAATGAATTGAATTCGAATATATTGAGCTAATGAATGGATGAATCAAACAAATCACCCAACTTAAACCAATTAGGTGAGTTAGCATTCAATTTTGTCACCCCTACGCCAAATGAAGCACGTTCAATAATTGCAAGTTCCACCAATTTCTAATGAGGAGCCAATAACACACGTCAAATTCAATTAAAAATAATTGACCTTAATTTGACTCAATTAGTTATACTCTTTCTCCATCTCAATTTTGCTATTCTAACTATCGAGTTCAATTAATTTAGATTCACCTAACTTGATCATTTTATTTCTTGAATTGACGCTAAAATTTAATTACATGACAAGTTAATTTTTAAGTTTATTGAAATATCAATTCTGCAGAGAACATCAAACATCCTTTTTTTTCTTTTTAGCCTTGGGACTTTGTAACAAAATAGAGGGTTAGAGAGAGAGATGGCAGATGTGTAGCTTCTAATCTTATATAATATAAACATAAATACCAATACAATAAAAAAAATAAAAATCTTACTGAATAAGAAGAGCCTACATAAATACAAATTCATTTCATCAAGAGAGCTACATTTTTCTCTACTATCAAATACATCAAAAATCACCCTTCCTCATTGATAAGAAGTGTAAAATGACATTCTGTGTTTATGAACAATCGTTCATGATCCTTTCGAAAGTCTCGTCCTTCGGTTCACTTCCTTTTCCAACTCTTCCGTCCCTCCTACTTCTTCCAGTTCCTGCATTAATAGTATTTCCTCTTATGTTTACATTAGAAACAATGTTATGTGTAACTTTAAAGTTGTTATTAACATGAAGGATCTCGAGTAAAGGCACCTTAGGTCCGAAGAACAAGCCATACGGGACACCATTGAACTTCTCTGAGTGATGAAGCTGCAAATTCAAAAATCATTAGAAAACTACCAGGCAATCTAACATTAATCGTACTACTTCACAGTCGCGCTAAGTGTGATTGAATTACCGAATGAGCAGCAGCCACCTTCCTAAGATAAGGTACATTGGCTACAGGTCCAACTGGGAATCTCTTGTGAACCAAACCATCGTGAACAAACATGTATGCCATTCCAAATACTGTGATCCCTAGCCCCTGCATAACCGGAGATCATTTCATCAAAATTTAACATGTTGGACTTAGTGTTTACACAATACATAGATAGACACACTAATCTTAATCGAGCAAGATCAATTACATGTTCCATTGAACTAATTGATAGCAACTCAAAGCATTTACATAAACGATTATGAGTTCATTAGTTATTTTAAATACGTTTGATGGAAACCATAGTTAACTAAAGAAAGAAAGTTCAATGAGAACATACAGCACCGAAGCATAGTCCGGGAATGAGGCCTTTATGGAAGAAACCATAGTTGAGGAGGGCTATTGCTGGAACAGCGTTTGTTATGGCGAAAACGTCGTTCAGCTCAAAAGGTCCTTCTCTTGGTTTGTGGTGTGACTGCAACCATTTAACGTGAACCATATATGAAGTTACTTACACCAAGAATTGAAATAAAGCATTTGATTTAAGCGCAGCACACAAACCTCATGCATGTGCCATAGTGAAGCATGCCACAGTGCTTTGTGTGCCCATCTCGCCCAAAACTCCATTCCTACCTGAAATTGCAAATTCAAACACTTTCAAAATCAGTTCTGCTATTTCTAGCACACAATGAAGATAGCAAAAGGAACTTACAGCAGCACCAACAGAGAGAGCAAATGTACCCAACATTTCGGTTACAGGAACTTCTCCTCCCTATACCCAAACCCAAAAATAAAATCAGTAACAAGTAAGTCTCGAAAAGAATAGTAAAGTGCGAATTATCAAGGGTTCGTGTACCTCCATTTGCCACGAAAATCTGTAATAAACAGCCATAATAGCCATAGAAGTAATCCCAAAACTTGACATTATAGCAGCCACAAGATAAGTAAACCTCTCCGATTTCTTCCTAGCCAGTTTCTCCGCCAAGCGAGTAGCTAAGATCTGTTCCTCAATCTTCTTTTCAAAATCCCCAGCCTCATCGTCAAATTGAGGTTTCAGCTTCTCATCCTCGAGAACAAAGCAAACAGTAAAACTGGGTTTTCTTCTAGACCTCAAAATTGGGCCTAGATTAAGAGAAAAAGGAGAGATTGGAGAAACATGTGAGGTCGTCGAAGTGGGTATTGGGCCAAGAAACGGTGTATGACGGAAATAAATAGTTCGTGAGGTAGAGGAGGCGGAAATTCTGGCGGCGGCAGCCATTGATTGTGGAGGTGACCAATTTAGACTCTCCCTCACTCTCAGAGAGGGTGATGGCAGTAAAAGCGGAAGGGCAATTTAAGGAAATGTGTGCGTGAGAGTGGAAGTGGAAGAAAATGCACTACAGCCACAAGTTCAGTTTGTGGAGGAACTCATTTTTTAGGTGCTAAAACATTTTAGCCATTGGGAGAGAATAGGCTTTTTCGTCCTAACTTTCATAAAAATTACATTATTGCCCCAATTACTATTTTCCTTTTTTAACAAAATTGTGGGTGAAAGAGGAGTCTGAACCTTAATCATCGATCTATTATTTTATTCTCTCATTTTTAGAATTAAACTGACATTTTATTCATATTCAAAATTTGGGCAAAGTACGTTTGAGCTGTTTCCAACTTCCTGATTTCTTCTTCCCTGAAGGATAGAATTGTCAATCTTTAATATATTTTGATATGAGGTAAATGCACAGCATAATTTCAGGCAAGAGGGAATTTGCTTTCGATATTTGAAGGCAACAATTTCAGCCATCCCTAGCTCATATTGTGTGACAGATAGAGATAGTATATGACTAATCGATAATTATAAGTGATTTCAAATTCTTTATACATTACTACTTGTCACCTGAACTAAGAATGAATTTAACAATTTATTCATTCTTATAATTTTTTATTTGAATTATTATAAATATATCATCCAAAACATAAGAAGCGTGATGACCTGAAGTCATCTTAATTTGTATGTTACTTAATTATAAGTATGAGATGATGGCTTCAAATTAGATGGAGAAAACATTTGAATTTTCAGGTGTGACATTTTGGTAATTAAATTAGAAAAGGGAGAAAGTGGAAGATGAAAAAGAACAGATGGCAGCAAAGCAGAAGAGAAATATGAGGTGGATGAGCTCTTCCAGGATTGCGGACAGTGAATCAACATCCAACCAAAAGCAACCCCTACTCATTTTCTCGATTTCCTAAGCATTTCATTTTTTACTTTATATCAAAAAAAATTTATTTTAAAAAAAAAGATAAAACTATCATTAAAATATTTTATGAATTTAAACACTATCGCGTAAAAATTTAAATAAAAAGAACTAAAAGATATTTTTTAAAATGTTGTTTAAAAGTTAATTACTTAGATACACACAAATTTTTAATATAAGGAATTTGTGATTTATATGTTTCAAAGAATGATAAAATCTTACATATTAATGAGATGGGGTAGACTCCTTACATGGCTTGGTCAATCCTTCTCACTTTGAGCTAGTTTTTTTAGTGTGAGTTAGGTCTAAGACCTAATTTCACATGATATCAGATCAGGGCTCATATCACCCGATGTTGGAGCCCCCAAAATCAAAATTGCTCACGTACCAGATGCGAAACACTGAGCGTAAGGTGGGATGTTAAAAAATGACAAAAGTTCCACATCGATGATTAATGAGATATGTGGACTCCTTATAAAACTTGGACAATCCTCCTCCTTTTAGGGTGTGACTTAGACCTAAGACCTAATTTCCCAACATGAGCATTTTCCTAAAAATAAGTAAGAAAATTTGAAGAAATTATATGTAATTTGTTATATATACATATATATATATATATGAGATAAATTCAAGTGAATTTGCATGTAAATGTGTAAAAAAATTATTATATTCAAAATTTGGTCAATAAATATTTTGCATTATATTAGAATAACTCTTCAATAGTGTATAACCTCTAACTTATATGGTAACTAGTTCCTGGAATGTGTGTTGTACGTTTGTCCAATACAATTATTATAAAGTTGAATTATTATATAGAAAATATTAAAAAAATATTAATTTTACCAATTTATATTTTATTCATTAAATTAAATTTGAAAAATAATACTACTACTATAGCATCTAATAATATAAATATATCAATATGATCTATCCTTAACAATCTCTCATTACGCTTCATATAGTAAGTACACAAAAACTTAAAGAAACTTTATCAGTAAGGAAAGGATAAAAGAAAAAAGTATTATAAAAGTACGTTTAAAAACAAATATAAAAGTCATAAATTAGTAATTTCAGCACTAATAATATAGAGTTATAACATTCATAATTTCATAGCAGATTAAATTAAAGAAGTATAAATCGATAAAGAATACAAAAAAATCTAAACAGGTAAAAACAAATACAACATTCATATCTTTTTTAAGACTTTAATTATAACAATATATATATATATATATATATATATATATATAATATATATATATATATATATATAGTAAAAAAAATATATAATGAGTAGAGTTCTTGATGATACCTTCTCCCATAACAAAAAAAACTCATCTAAAATGATAAAGATTAAATCATGTTACAAAATAGCATTCTAATTAAGATCAAACAATATTAATATATAAAACAAAAAAAACACAATATTGCCTAGTAGTTTACATCAAAAAGAGGCAACTGGTAAAGAAAAATACTTTTTTTCGTGATACATATGTATAGCTAAAGATTTATAGGATAAGATGAAATGATGAACAGTTGTTTCAATTAATTTTCAGAAGTTAGTGATCTTAGACATGATGGAGAGAAAAGGTTGATTGTGTTTTACTAATAATTCAATACATTTAATTATACTAATTATAGAGAAAGGATAACAAATTTTAATCTATTTAACCACACTAATTAAGGAGAAAGAATAGCGATTTTTTATTTTTTTAAAATAAGTAATTTCTAACAATTTTCTATGAAATAATTTCTAACAATTTTCTATGAAAGATTTTCGTCTTTCAAAGTTTGACTTTACACCTTCATATTTTTAGCATAGTATAATATATATAATTATTACTTAGTATACGTGGAATGTACGAGCACGTAAGAGAAATTGCAAAGCATAACCATGTATTTTAATATGATTATTTAATATTAAATTAATTATATATTAATATTAATTTAATTTAGAAATAAAATAAGGACAAAATGATACTTCAACTTTTAAGTTAGGAGCTTCCCAATTATAATAATATATGATATATTATATAAAAAAAATTAAGATAATTTTAATAGTTAGATAGCTTAAAACTTGTTTATGTTAATAAAAAATATACCACATAAAAATTCTCAATCTCTTATCCCCATAAAACATTTAATTTTATCTCACAATTTCATATTATAATTTTAAAACATCATTCCATATAGTAGGATCAAATAAATCTAAACGACATTCTTATATTTGGATGTGGACCTTAGTCATTAATTCCTCCTTTTAAAAAATAAAGTATCACCAAAATTACACATGGAATGAGACACGTTTTCCTATCGTTTAGAGGCGGTCAGTTCACCACGCCATACTATTACATATATATAGTTTATAATTATGCGATTTAAATTTTTTTTCTTCTTTTATAATTTTGCAATAAATTAAAATGAGACGAATAAATTATAAAGTAATTATTTTAGCCGCAACCTAAGTGATAAATATAGAATTCCTTATAGAAGTCATCGATATTTTTGTTTTACGTGTTCGTTGTTGAACCAAAAACTAGGTGATCTCTTTTTCTTTTCTTTTTTTCTCTTTTCGTTAGCTTCCAAGCTTCATTTGTCATTTTTTCCACAACTTGGGACATGTTTACGTGCCCATTCGGCCACCATCTCTTTAATGGTTTTTGTATTTAAAAAAAAAAAAGTTTAAATTTGTTATGTGTATTCAAGTAGTGGTTCTGTTTTCAAATTTATCTGACAGAAGAACACAAGTTTTTGGTGTCTCTATCAAAGATCCTTTTCTGATTTCTGAGGAATTAATCACACTAGAATAGTCATATTAATTAGAAATGGATTCAACATCTCATTGTAAGACAAAAAGAAACTAAGATAATGACATAATGGATTAAATATATACTAATTTAAAAAGAGTTAATGGTCAAAAACATATTTTAGACTTATCCAGTTATTATGAGTTTTATATTAAATTTGAATTATGAAGTATGAGTTACAAGCTATTTGAACTATCACCAACCAACGTATTAGTTTCCCTTTTTTCTACTTGTAATACCACCCTCGTTATTATTAAAAAAATAAGGAGTAATTTTTAACCTATATATGAAGTATATTTTCAATTCTAAGTTATAGACCTCAACTATTAATTGTTCATTTTTTTCTATGTCAACGAGTAAAACAATGAAGAATTAGTAGTTAAGGTGTATTTAGTAAGATAGTTTATAACAATTAATAGTTAAAATCTACAACTTAGAATTAAAAATATACTTGGTATATAGGTTAAAAATGACTCCTTATTTTCTTAATACTAATATATATTTAAAGAATTATTGACTTTACTAATAAATTTGTTTCCATATTTCCTACATGCAAATTGCATTCATATGAACATGTATATTGATGAGATGTTTTTGATTTCAGAAACTAGTGGATAGCCCATAGGACTTATATGGGCCTTTTGATGTTATGGACTGCAAAAGCAGAACAGCCCACGAGACCACTTGCACTCCAATTCCAGAAGGAAAAATTACGTTGAAAGACCATCCTTAAGACTAATCTACATAAATAATAGTCTTTTGTCAATATTACAAATATCTTTTTACATCTATAGCAGTTTTAAATAAACTGAAAAGATAATTTTTATTATTAATATATAGATATTTTAATTCAAAAACAGTTCTGCCATATCTAAACTGTCGTGAAAAAAGAGAGGATAATCTTAAATCACACTCTCTTTATAATATATTTACAAATATTCTTAAATACATTTAAGTCAGTACAGATCTATATAATCTTATCTCAGAATTCTTCAATTGTTGGTCGAGTTTAATTCTTTATCTGAGATACGGCCACTGGGTTGTTCATCGGTCCATATCTTCATATTTAATTTTATTTCTTTTTACGATTTCACATCGTTCAGGTATGAGTATTATATGATATTGTTCATTTTTTTCAATTTTTTTTACACTTTTTTGGTAAAGTTCATCTTAATAGATTATAGAGAAAAGACATAAAGAGACCATCGAAGTTGTCCCATATTTGCATAAAGAAAGACACCTAAGCTTTTGAAGTGTCCTATCACACCACTAAACAACTATATATCGTTGTAAATTGGCCATTTTTAGTCATTCCATCGTCTATGTAATGCGCGTGTTGCTCACTCTCTAGGTAACCCGACCCGACCCTTTTTTTTTGAAGATAATTCGTCAACTCCTTTTCATTTCATTTCTCAACTTTCCCCTAAAAAATCAAACGAAATACACTGTGTTCTTGTTGTAAACGATAGTGTTGTTGTTGACATTCTCGTTGTTGATCATTGTTGATCGTTGTTGATGTGTATTTGTGAAGATTCTTGGAGATTGAAGGTCTAACAGGTTAGGGTTCTAAAATCTGCACTTTTTTTTCCGATTATTCTGATTTTATGGATTATTATAGTGTAGAAGTGTTGGAATCGACCTCCTACAGTTGCCATTGTTAGGATATTTTTGAGTATGTTGGGTAATCGACTTAGTTAGTGTAGGGTATTGTGTTATTGACTTAGTGCAACTGTTAGTGATTAGGGTTTTGTAATTGTGTTTTAGGTTAGGGTTAGATGTTTTCCACTTAGTTCGAATCTTATTATTTGTCTCTTATACATTTGTAGACTTCAATTTGTACACTAACAACTGCTATTGTTAGTGTTTTTATTCTGTTAGTACTGTTAAAGCTTAATGTTAGTGCTTTATTCTACTTTTGTTAGTTAGTGTTTCTGTTGTTGTTGTTTGTTAGTGATTATGTTTGTTGTGTACAACTTGTTAGAGTTGGTTATTGAAATGTGTGTTTGAATTGTGTTTGTTGTTGTTACATGATTTTTCAGGATGGCTTTTACTCTTATAACTTTAAGATGGTATCATGGGGGGGGGGGAAATAGATTTTGGTCCACCACCTAAATATATTGGGGGGCATGTGACAGAATTCTTAGATGTAGATGTTGATAGGATGTCTTATTTTGAGTTGAGGGACTACATAAAGGAACTAGGATATACAATAGATTGTGATTTTTTCATCAAGTGGGATGGGTTATTGGTCCTTGTTGATAATGATAAGGTTATATTTGACCTTTTCAATATGGTGAATGATGGGGATACAGTGAAGGTGTATGTTTTTCATGGGGTTAGTGAAGCTAATCAGGCCCCACTTGAATTGGAGTTTGTCCCCCATGTGACTGAAAGTGGGGTAGGAGAGGAATCTTTTAATGAGAATTCTAACCCTAATAATCAGCCTCCTACTTCTACTTTTCCTTCCATCCCTACAACTGGTCCTCCTGAAACTTCCAGCACTCCATTTGAAGCTCAGTCTTCTACTGTGCCTCCACCATTTCCTTCTATTGTGCCTCCTCCTTCATCTGATTATCCTATAATAGATGATGATCCAACTGATGATGAAGTGGAAGATGAATCAGGATCTGAAGGGGATACTACTGAAGATACTGAGGTTGGCAGTGATGTTCATCAAGAGTATGTAGATATAAGGGCAACCAAGAGGTATTTCAAAAGGTCACACAGGAGAAGTAGGGGAACTACTTCAGATCAGATTAATGTTAATGAGAAAGGTCCAGATATAGGGTATGATGAGACAAATAATGGTATTAGGGAAAGCTTAGTTGGTAAGCTAGGAGGTGATGAACCTTATTATCTAAGTGATGAAGTTCCTAGCTTTGAAATAGATGGTGAAGAAGTTGATCAAGTAGTGCATAAACCTGTTAGGAGGAAGAAAACACCAAATAGAGTTGTGTTTGATACAACTGCTGAAAAGATTGTTTGGGAATTAGGACTGGTTTTTGGAACTGTTGAAGAATTTAGAGTGGCAGTGACAAGATATGCAATCCAAGAACATATTCAAATTGAAAAATATGTAAATGAGCCTGACAGAGTTAGAGTGAGATGTTGTAAAGAGAGTTGTCCTTGGTTGTTGTGTGCAAGTAAGGATAAAACTAGTGGAGATTTCATTGTTAAAACATACAACCCTATCCATAAATGTTTGACATCAACTCATAACTACCTGTGCAACTCAAAGTTTTTGGCCACCAAATACAAAGAAAGAATAACTCAATAGCCAAACATCAGCATTGTCTTGTTGCAGGACATTATTAGAAAGGAGTTGGATATTAATGTTGGTAGGACAACAGTGAGAAGAGCTAGGACTAGAGTGTTACAAGAGATCATGGGTGATCACATTGTGGAGTATGGTAGGATTTTTGATTATAGAGATGAAATATTAAGGAGTAATCCAGGTAGTAGTTGTGTAGTGAAGGTTGGAGAAGATTCTGAAACTGGGCAGAAATTTTATGAAGGATTTATGTTTGCTTCAATGCTTTAAAGAAAGCATTTTTTGAAGGTGCTAGAAGGTTGATTGGTTTTGATGGGTGTTTTCTCAAAGGTGTGTGTAAAGGCCAGTTGTTAGTGGCAGTTTGTAGAGATGGAAACAACCAAATGCTCCCTATTGCTTGGGCAGTTGTTGAGGTTGAGAATCAGTATACCTGGACATGGTTTCTTGAACTAGTGAAGAATGATCTTGAACTTGGAGAAGGGCATCAACTATCCATCATTAGTGATATGCAAAAGGTAATTACTGATATCCATCTTACTATTTTATTGTTGTTGAGTTTTGCACTTTAATTGATTCTTTTTCTGTTATGTTGGTTTGTTAGGGACTAGAAATTGATGTGGATACTTTATTGCCACTTGTTGAACATAGAAAATGTGCAAGACATGTTCTTGCAAATTGGTCAAAAAATTAGAAAGGAGTTGAAAGAAGAAGAGTGTTTTGGAGGATTGCTAAATCCACATTTGAAGCTGAGATGAAGGACAATATAGAAACAATGAGGAAATTAGGATAAGAAGGTTTAGATAATCTTTTATGGTACAATTTGAATACATGGTGCAAGAAATATTTTGAAGAATATAGCAAATGTGATGTTGTGGACAACAATATGGCAGAAAGCTTTAATGCTTGGATAGTGTCTGCAAGGTATAAAACCATCATTACAATGCTTGAGGAGATAAGGGTGAAGATGATGAAAAGAATTGGTGATTTGAGAGAGTTCTCAAACACTTGGATCACTGATATATCTCCTATGTCTTTGAAGATTTTGCAAGAAAACATTCAAAAGTCTATATAATGTAACTTGACTTGGAATGGAGAAAGAGGGTTTGAGATTAAACACCATGGGTTTACACACACTGTGGACATTGTTAATAGGAGGTGTAGTTGCAGATCCTGGCAGCTTAGGGGAATTCCTTGTCCTCATGGTGTTGCTGCCCTTCATTACAAAAACTTGGAACCAATTCATTATGTGGCTAGTTGTTATAGCAAGGAAACCTACCTCAGCACATATGCCCATTTCATTCAGCCAATGAATAACATGAAAATGTGGTCAACCTCAAATAATCCAATTGTAAAGCAACCAAAGATCAGAAAGTTGCCTGGAAGACCAGTTAAGGTTAGAAGAAAGGAAGCAGATGAAAGAAGAAAAACTGGAAAGTTGAGCAAAAGAGGTGCTGTAATGACTTGTAGCAAATGTGGCACACAAGGACACAATAAAAGAGGATGTCCTACAAGAAACCAAGCTGATCCAAGTCAATCAATTGAACCAGTTTCTCAGGCAAGAAGTACTGGTCCAAGTCAGTCATCTGAACCATCTTCTCATACACAGGTACTTTTATTTGTTACTCTCAAATGTATGTTATATGTTGATGTATATATATTGATATATTAATATAAAGGCTAATGAAAGTGGTAGAGGAAAAGGCACAGGAAGAGCAACAAGAGGAAGAGCAACAAGAGAAAGAGCAAGTGGCAGAGGTGTTCCAGCTCAATCACATGAAAATGTTACAAACACAGAGGTAATATATCTAATTATTATATCATTGTTAGATAATATAGATATGCTTAATATTTGATTTCAAAGTACAGACTGTAAATGGTAGAGGTAGAGGTAGAGGTACAGGTAGAGGAGCAGGATCAGGAAGAGAAATGGCTCAAGAAAGAAATGTGAATGAAGGACTAAGTAGAGGAAGAGGAATGACTTAACATAGTCAAACTAGTTCAGAAGCAAACTACAGTAGAGGAGGCCTCGGAAGAGGGAAGAGACCAGTAGAACATGAAGACACTAGTGGAGGACAAACAAGACCTTTTAAAAGGCCAAGAATGGTAGGTGTTGGCATATACCAAGCTAAAGATGGATTTACAACTCTCAATGTAAGTTTACAACTATCAGTGCAAGTTTACAATTGTGATTGCAAACCTCAATGTAATTGTCTAATATTTGACTATGTATTTATTTGACTAAGCAGCCTGGACTGCCAAGTAGAAGAGTCATCAATACTGGTACAAAAGTTACAAAGAGGGCTGATGTTGTCACTGGTGATATTGGCTACACACCAGTACGTGGATTCAAATGGAAGGGGAAGATAACTATTACAAGTAGCAATCTGGAAAGAATGAGGGCTGAAAAGATTATCCAAACTAGGTCAGTAGCTGCTGCTAATGCTGCTAATAGCCAAGGCCAAACAACTTCAAGTAGAAAAACTTCTGTGCCATGGAAGTAGGGCATTTTGATGTTGTCTTGTTCATTTTGACAAACAAAGTTTAACTAAGCATATATTTGTGTTGTTTTTTATTGGAAACAAACTCAATTTTGGGTGTAACCAAACAAACTTGAATGGTTGGAATCAAACTCGATTATGAAGTCTTCTTTTTTGTCAGTTTTGTTATTGCCTTTTTAATTGTAATTGACATATTTGTGAAGCTTCTCAAATGGTTGCCACGATAATATAGATTAGAGAACCAAATACATTAATTAATTGTTCAAATCATAACAATTTCGACAACAAAGAACAACAATAACTTGAACATTCAACAATCTTTCAAGTTACACACACCTACAACTAGCAAGATCAAGACAATTAGCTTCTAGGTACACACACCTACAATTTCAAAAATTTGAAAGTAACTAAACATGTCTATGGCAATTTTGGTTGCACACATCTACAACTTCCATCCTTCACATTCTTGGTTAGACTTAAACATAGAAAACACAAAATAATGATCAAGACGATTAGCTTTAAGTTACAATATTTGCCCTTCCTTTTCTCCTTCATCATGACTTGGTTACTTTCAACACGACTTTCATAAGATGTCAATATTTCTTCCAACTCCTTAATTCTCTTTGCTAATCTCGGAATAACATACTTGGATCTTATATCAACTTCTTCTCGATCCCTCCATCTAAAGAAGTTGCACGCATCCTCCTAAAATACGCAAAACACAAATTAAAGAAAAATACATAAACAAAAGATCTCCATAAAAAAATTAGTAAACATACACGATAGCGTGGACAAGACCAAAATCTTCGAGCTGGGTTATGCTCCGACCATGAAGTTTGCATTGATAGTAAGTCACCATGTTTGCATCGCAGTTTCACTCGCAACATCGGATCATTCTCATCATTACAAATACGATTCAACATTGCATTTGACATTTTCAATCAAAAACTAACCACAAAATTGAGAAGAAATTCAACCATAAAAAAACTTCAAATTAACGTTTATACTGGAAATTAAAAGAGAAAAGACGAATTCATACCTTATTTTCTTGAGGAAGATGAAGAAGTCGTCAAAAAGAGAGCACCAATATTGTTCTTGACATGGAAATCAAAATTTTAGGGCTACCAACGGCTATTTTTGAGTTTAAATTGGGGAAGATACAAAATTGATTAAATAATTAATATTAAAGAAAGAAAATGACATGTGGCTGTTTTAAAGTGGTAAATAAAAAGGAAAAATGGCCCATGACGCGCCTAACATGCGTGTAAACAACCCAGATGAGTTAATGGGTAAAAATGGCCAATTTACAACGATATATAGTTGTTTAGTGGTGTGATAGGACACTTCAAAAGTTTAGGTGTCTTTATGCAAATATGGGACAACTTCGATGGTCTCTTTATGTCTTTTCTCATAGATTATATTGTTTCTTTTTATACACAACAGTTTAAAAATGGTGAATAAAGATTCATCATCTGAAATGAAACCAAGTGATGAATTTGTTGAGATGATAACACCTTTGGGAGAGCCAAACTTTCATTTGTTGTCTCCAACACCTATGTCTGATTCAAATTGTTGTAACATTCAAAGTGTTTTGTCATTATCGATAATTGATCATAGTGGTGTTGATCGGTCAGACGGAGTACATGAGAAAGGAGAAAGTTAGAAGAAATAAAAAGGGGGAAATCTATTGCACTTGAGCCTAAAGATCAAGGTTGATGTGTTAACGTCAAAAGAAGAAAATTTATTGAAGTTGCACCACATAAATCTAAATTGAAGGTATTGTATTCATGAGACATTTTTTATTCAACCTAACTACTTTAAATAGTATTGTTAACGTGAGAACTTGGCAAAATCTGCAGTAGTTTAAGAATCCTCATTAAACTTTGAGAATTTTTTACAAATACCATCAACAAGTGAATGTTACTTTAATAGGAGTTAATTATTTTTATGCTTAACTTAATCTGTATTGTTGTTAAATTACGTAATATGTAATTGAAGGTGAGAAATATTTCTGCAACTCCGTTTGAGAAGTCTGCAATGAACTTGAGTGATTTAATTGGCAATGTTGTGGTGAAGGATGAATCAACTAGAGCTGAAGTTGCAAGTCAACTAGTTGATGACGACTTTACTACACCATCTCCTGTCTCAAGCAAAACGAGCAGCAAACCTAAAAATGTACCTTCGATGAATATTATGAATTTGATTGATGAGATACGACATATATCTTACGGACGGAAGGAGGAGCTAAGGGAAGACTTTTAAGTAGTATGTGAATTTTCCTTCTTTGAGGTGTTACTATACTATATTTGTGAAAAGTGTTTTGATATGTACTTGTTGATTAGCTAAAACAGAATGTTCATAGTCTAAAGAAGCTCATGATGGAATGTGATTCGAAAATTTTCAACGCAATTGAAGTTCTAAGCGAGAAACTTGGTAGAAATAATGATTCTAAGGTATTCCATTAGTATCTATTTTTTTAAATTAGAATATGTTTATATCTATGTGTATTGTGTGTCTTATGTACTTTTAACTAATATCAGTATGAAGACTTTAGAGGCAGATGCGTGAATGTTGATTGTGACGAAGAATATTATGAAAATAATATCAATTGTTACCAACATGTTGCTCTCAACTTAGACAATATTCAAACTGCCAACAAAGATTCCAATAATGATGTCAGACTTGGTATGTTAACTCTTATTCTAAGTATAAGTAATATTATTAATGGTAGCTTATTCCAGGTACACAAGCAGGATTCTTTTGAATGTAATGAGATCTTTATACCAATAAGATATATTATACAATCTTATAATTATAGGAAGTATCCTTATATTAAAAAAGACAATACTCTCAATCCTCGGTTTGAATTTGGAAAGGCGATTATTAGCAAGAAAGATTGGTTCTACAAGTTTGCGTTCAACGGTCAATCTTTGAAAAGTTCGGTATGTAAATATAAAATATTGTGTTAATTAGTTACCAAAAAATGAAGCCTTAATGTGATTGATTATTTGGTTCTAATCTATATAGTATTACTTGAAATTATATGGAGCATTTGGATGTTATCTTTTAATATTTGAGAAACAAAGGAATGCATGATGATATTCCAGTTAAGTTCACTACAACTGATTATCTATTTGATCTCAAGATAAAAGCTTTTTATAAGTTCATTGAAAATTATGGAGATAGCAATGTGGTGAAACCTGAACATGATATAGCCAAGTACATACTTGGTTAATTTGTGTTTTCTAACAGGCCGTGGCATAAGGTTGATCATATATTATTTTCTCTTTGTGTTGATGAACAATGGGTGATGGCAAGATTATCTTTTAAAGAGAGATTGATATATGTGTATGATTCGATAGGTGATGCTGCTTTCAGAGCCAATATTCGCAATTCTGTTGATGCTTATTGATTTATTATCCCATTCTTCCTCTTGATTTTGATTTTTTTGAGAAAAGGACTGATATTCAACTAAATGATGGACCGTATAAGAATAAGGCATTAGTTGATCCTTTCAATGTAGTGATGATCAAAGACTTCCGTTACAATAAGTTGCGTAAGTGCCATTTATTTTTAAAATCAATAAAGTACACATGAGTTAACTCTTTTAAATTTTTAACTTTTGATGTTATTTGATTCTTCTTTTATTACAGGGATCATGACATCTATGTTGCATTGTTTGCGGAAAGATTCATATGTGGTAGAAATCTGTTTGAAAGTGTATTTGATGTCAAAACACATCGTATCAAGTTTGGCTTGTTGTTGTGAAATTATGTCAAGATGAAACTAGACAAACATGTTGCCACTGAATCTAAATCGTCGAAAATAATTAAAAAAATGGATTGCAAGAAGCATTATAATAATTAGTTTATATCTTATAAATACTAGCCAACTATATTCTATAAGAATTAGGCATAGCTAAAAATTGAGAATTAAATGTGGAAAACTATGTTGTCTGTGGAAAACTTGTTAGTAAAAGGATACATTGGAACTTCATATGTGTTTAGTAGGTTATCTTTCTTGTAGTATACAGAACAATATTCATATTCACTCATGTAGTATTTTCTCACGATAGCCAAAGCATGCTTACACGACATAATATCCATTTGAAATTGCCTACATGGGCATATTCTTTCACGCATATTGACTATATGACGTTTACCTCCATCATAAACTGTATACAAATATTCAGTTGACGGGACAACCTACATTATAATAATTATTTTTAGTGGCAAAAGATCAAATAAATTAATAAAAATGATATATCACAAATAGATCACACACCATCATTCTTTGTGATTCCTTCATTTTCTTGTTGGGTTATGGGCCTTTTTCCCTTCCTATGTGGATAAATAAAAGCCCAATTTGGACCAACCCATTTTTGCCCATAGGTCCATTCTTATGAGGCAACTATAAGCCTATTTAGGTCTTATTTTCATATACACAGAGAGTTTCTTCAGCAGCCAAAAAGAGAGAAAGAGAACAGTTTTCGTAGTCAAATTTCAGCCCTAACAGCCAACTTCAAATTGCGATTCCCGCTTCGTTTCTTGTCCGATTGAGCTGATTTTTGGACAACATATTATCTTCATCTCAATATTTGATTAGGAACTGACAGAGTTGGATTTGGTGGCCTGCAGCTTCAGTTTTGCTGTCGTGAACAGTAGCTGTTGAATTACTTGCTGCCTTACTATCATATTGCTTGTGGTTGTTTGTCTTCTCTTGGTTCAAATCGAGAAGGGAAAGTATAGACTTGGGTATGCTTCCGCTGTTATCCTATCAGGCTTTTTTTTTAGTGTCTTGTCTTTCCCAACAAAGTGGTATCAGAGCATTGGTTATTGTTTATTGTCGTTTTGAATGAATGGAGGCAAATATGAGCAAAATGGTGTGTTTAAATGGTAGTAACTATCATATTTGGAAAGGCAAGATGAAAGATCTTCTTTTTGTCAAGAAGATGCATTTACCTGTGTTTGCTTCTAATAAGCCTCAGTCTTTGAATGATGAAGAATGGGAATTTGAGCATCTGCAGGTTTGTGGCTATATTAGACAATGGGTTGAAGATAATGTTAGAAATCATATTGTGAATGAGACACATGCCAAAAGTTTGTGGGACAAGCTCGAGACACTTTATGCTTCGAAGACTAGCAACAACAAGTTGTTCCTATTGAAACAATTAATGAATATCAGGTATAAAGAGGGCACTCCTATTTCTGATCATATTAATGATTTTTAGGGTGTTCTTGACCAGCTGTCCGGAATGGGTGTAAAGTTTGATGATGAGATACAGGGACTTTGGCTTCTTAATACTCTGCCAGACTCTTGGGAAACTCTTAGAGTTTCTTTGACTAATTTTGCTCCCAGTGGTATTGTAACCATGGAATATACTAAGAGTGGTGTCTTGAATGAAGAAATGAGAAGAAGATCTCAAGCCTCATCTTCTTCAGCTTCACACTCCGATGTTTTGGTTACTGAAGATAGGGGGAGAAACAAGTCCAGAGGTCAGAATGATAGAGGTAAAAGTAGAAGCAAGTCAAAGTCTAAATACAAGAATATTACATGTGACTATTGCCACAAGAATGGGCATATCATGAAATATTGTTACAAGCACAAGAGAGATATGAGACAACAAAAGAGAGAAGGCGATAATGAAAATCGTGTTGCTGTTGTTGCTAATAATGATCTTCTTGTTTCTTGTGATGCAAATGCCATTAATCTTGTTCGTGATGAGTCTAGCTGGTTTGTGGATTCTGGTGCTACTTCTCATGTCACGCCAAAGAAGGAATTATTTTCTTCTTATACTCCAGGTAATTTTGGAACGTTGAAAATGGGCAATAATCATGAAGTTGAAGTTATTGGCATTGGGACAGTTTGTTTGGAAAGTAACAATGGTTCCAAACTAGTTCTCAATAATGTCAAGCATGCTCCAGATGTTCGCTTGAATTTGATTTCTGCGGGATATCTTGATGATAAGGGTTATGTTAATACACTTGGTGTTGGCCAGTGGAAGCTTACTAGAGGTTTGATGGTTGTGGCCCGTGGTGACAAGTTGTCTAACTTGTATGTATTTCAGGGCTCCATGTCCAGAGACTCAGTAAATTTGGTGGAGAATGATACTTCATCAGAGTTATGGCATAGAAGGCTGAGTCATATGAGCGAGAAGGGGATTGATAGTTTGGCTAAGAAAAATTTGCTTTTTGGAGTGAAACAAGCAAAGTTGAAGAAATGTGTTCATTGCTTAGCCGGTAAACAGAAAAGAGTTTCTTTTCAGAGTCATCCGCCTTCAAGAAAGCTTGATTTGCTGGAGTTGGTACATTCTGATTTGTGTGGTCCTTTTAATTATGGTGGTGCACTTTACTTTGTGACTTTTATTGATGATCATTCTCGCAAACTCTGGGTATTTCCTTTGAAGTCCAAGGATCAAGTATTTGATGTGTTCAAGAGTTTTCAGGCCTTGGTTGAAAGACAAACAGGGAAGACATTGAAATGCATCCGCTCAGATAATGGTGGTGAGTATATTGCTCCTTTTGATAGATATTGTAGAGAGCAGGGTATTAGGCATCAGAAAACTCCTCCAAAGACTCCTCAGTTAAATGGTTTAGCAGAGAGGATGAACAGAACTCTAGTTGAGAGGGTTAGATGTATGCTTTCAGATGCTAAGCTGTCAGATTCCTTTTGGGCAGAAGCACTTGATATTGCTGCTTATGTTATCAATTTATCTCCTGCTGTTGCTTTAGATGGTGATGTCCCTGACAGAGTTTGGACTGGTAAGAATGTTTCTTATGATCATCTTAGAGTCTTTGGGTGTAAAGCCTTTGTACATGTTCCTAAGGATGAAAGGTCAAAGTTGGATGTTAAAACTAGGCAGTGTATCTTCATTGGTTATGGTCAAGATGAATTTGGCTATCGTTTCTATGATCCTGTTGAGAAGAAACTTGTTAGAAGCCGTGATGTTGTGTTCTTTGAAGACCAAACAATTGAAGATTTTGACAAAGCGGACAAGGCTGATTTTCAAAATAGTGAGAGCTTAGTTGATGTTGATCCAGTTCCTTTGACTATTGCACCGGAAGAAAATCTTCATCATGATGAAAATCAAGTTGATAATGAAGATGGTGATCATGTTCAGAATGACCGGCATGATGTTGTTGATGCTCCAGTGCAAGATGATGTGGTTGTCCAACAACCAATTATCGATGCTCCAGAGAGTTCTCTCAGACGATCTAGTAGAGAGAGAATTCCTTCATCTCGTTATTCTCCCAATGAGTATGTACTCTTGACTGACGGGGGAGAACCTGAGAGTCTTGATGAGGCCATGGAAAGTGAAGAAAAAGAAAGGTGGTTTGATGCTATGGAAGATGAGATTAAATCCTTGCATGATAATCATACCTTTGATTTGGTTAAGTTACCTAAAGACAGAAAAGCTTTGAAAAACAGGTGGATTTTTCGGGTGAAACATGAAGATGGTAATCCAGTTCCACGGTACAAAGCTAGATTAGTTGTCAAGGGATTTAATCAGAAAAGGGGGGTTGATTTTGATGAGATATTCTCTCCAGTTGTGAAGATGTCATCCATTCGTGTGGTTCTAGGCTTGGCTGCAAATCTAGATTTAGAGGTTGAGCAAATGGATGTTAAAACTGCTTTCCTCCATGGTGACTTAGATGAAGAAATTTATATGGAGCAACCAGAAGGTTTTGAAGTCAAGGGTAAAGAGAATTATGTCTGCAAATTGAAGAAGAGCTTGTATGGTTTGAAACAAGCTCCCAGGCTGTGGTACAAGAAGTTTGGTTCTTTTATGAGTCAGCAGGGCTTCAAGAAGACTTCTTCAGACCATTGTGTTTTTGTGCAAAAGTTCTCTGATGGTGACTTTATTATTGTGTTGCTTTATGTTGATGACATGCTTGTTGTTGGTCATAATACTTGCAGGATTCAGAAGTTGAAGCAAGAGTTGAGTAAGTCTTTTGCTATGAAAGACTTAGGACCAGCAAGGCAGATTCTTGGCATGCAGATTGTCCGTGATAGAAAGGCCAAGAAATTGGTATTATCACAAGAGAAGTACATTCAGAAAGTACTTCGCAGATTCAGCATGGACAAAGCTAAGGTTGTCAGTACACCTTTAGCTATGCACTTCAAATTGAGCACGAAACAATGTCCTTCTAGTGATGATGAGAAAGAAGATATGAAGAAAGTTCCTTATGCTTCATCTGTTGGTAGTTTGATGTATGCGATGGTTTGTACAAGACCGGATATTGCTCACGCTGTTGGAGTTGTTAGCCGTTTTCTTTTTAATCCGGGAAGAGAACATTGGAATGCTGTGAAGTGGGTTATGAGATATCTCTGTGGCACTTCTAGTCTGAGTTTGTGTTTTGGTACATGGAAGCCTATTCTTTGTGGTTATACTGATTCAGACATGGCTGGTGATGTTGATACTCGCAAGTCTACTTCAGGGTACTTGGTTACTTTTGCAGGGGGAGCTGTGTCTTGGCAATCTAGGTTGCAAAAATGTGTTGCTCTATCTACTACAGAAGCTGAGCTTATTGCTGTCGTTGAAGCTTGTAAAGAATTGCTTTGGATGAAGAGATTCTTGGGGAACTTGGTTGTGCTCAAGAGAGGTATGTGCTTTATTGTGACAGTCAAAGTGCTATACATCTTGGCAAGAATTCTACGTTCCATAGTCGGTCTAAACACATTGATGTGAGATACCATTGGATTCGAGATGTGTTAGATTCTAAGTTGCTTGAGCTTGAAAAGATTCATACAAATGACAATGGTTCCGATATGATGACTAAAGCTTTGCCAAGAGGGAAGTTTGAAGATTGTTGCATGGTCGCCGGGATGGCGGTCTCCTCCACATAAGTCGTGAGGGGGAGAATTGTTGGGTTATGGGTCTTTTTCCCTTCCTATGTGGATAAATAAAAGCCCAATTTGGCCAATCCATTTTCGCCCATAGGCCCATTCTTATGAGGCAAATATAAGCCTATTTAGGTCTTATTTTCATATACACAGAGACTTTTTTCAGCAGCCAAAAAGAGAGAAAGAGAGCAGTTTTCGCAGTCAAATTTCATCCCTAACAGCCAACTTCAAATTGCGATTCCCGCTTCGTTTCTTGTCCGATTGAGCTGATTTTTGGACATCATATTATCTTCATCTCAATCTTTGATTAGGAACTGACAGAGTTGGATTTGGTGGCCTGCAGCTTCAGTTTTGCTGTCGTGAACAATAGCTGCAAAATTGGTGATTTTGCTCCTTTAATTCTCTAGATTTGGTGCAATCTTATTTTGTTGTTGCTCGTTGTTTGGCACTTGTTTTGTGGCCAATTTTGGAGAACAATATTGTAACTCTTGGTGATTATAGTGGAGCTTTTGGTCCCGTGTTTTTTTACTCTTCACATCGAAGGGTTTTCCACGTAAATCTTGGTGTCTTGTGTGATTGATTTATTATTGTCTTGTTATATTTGTTTGGTTGAATTACTTGCTGTCTTACTATCATATTGCTTGTGGTTGTTTGTCTTATTTTGGTTCAAATCGAGAAGGGAAAGTATAGACTTGAGTATTCTTCCGCTGTTATCCTGTCAGGCTTTTTTTTTAGTGCCTTGTCTTTCCCAACATTTCTCCCTAATTAGGTGACATATTTCGTGGTGAGTGTTGTGCCTGTTGCAATTGCTTCCTTCCTGTTTGTATTGTTCTAACGACAAATCATCTTCATCAAGAAATCCAAAAAATCATATATTAGAAGATCTCTGGCCTCTTTATCAGCTGCATTCACATATTCTGCAATATTTGAAGTTATCGATGTAATGATCGAATTCCTCTTTTGTGTATGCATTAGCCATTGCAAAAAATATTTTTCTCAAGGCCTTATGGTGCTTCCTAAAATTTTTCTTAATATTGCCCCAAAGGTGATATAACCATACACGATGAGGCACCCCTAGATACACTGCAGAAGTGGCATTCTGAATGCTTTCATGCCTATCAGATACGATGCTCATACCTTCTCGTATGCCATAGATCTCTCGGATTCTTTCGAAAAATCATTTCCACGATGCATCATTCTCTGAATCGGCTACAACAAAAGCTAATGGAAGTATTTTAGCTGATTCATTGATAAAATACATATATAATGGATTAGGTTATAAAATCATGTGAAGCTATTTGTAATAATAGACCATGTATACTGTGAATATGTATGTAACATTCATGAAAAAATTATCCTAAACTCATTTAATATTCAATAAATATTCAAATTAAACTAACCTGCCACATCCTGCGTGCAAGTCGTCAAAATTGTTCCCCTGTAGCTGATTTTAAGAAACTACCATCAACAGGCATGCAATACTTCCATCCTTTAATTGAGGCGTAAAGAGCTACATATGCATATGAAAAACGTCCATCGTCTGTCTTTTCCAATCTTGAGACGGATCCAGGATTTGTATGCCTAACCATGTACAAGTAGCTAGGCAACTTTCCATATGAATCTTTAGGTTTACCTCTTAATATCTCTAGTGTCTTTTCTTTTGCTCTCCAAGCATGTAGTTCAAATCAACGCCATATTGATTTCTAATGTCACGTTTTATATCGGCTGGAGTATATATTGTCTTAGGATTGTCAACATTGCTCGTTATTAATCCTCCAACAAACTTCGAAGTAGCATGACGTTGTGAAAAAAATCTTGATTCATTTTCACATGTGTTAACATTGTAAAATTTTCTCACCTTGAATATGTTTGAATTATTAAGGCTGAAAAACTTAAAATACCATGAACACTGATCATCAACACAAACACGATAATACCTGCAAAATTGATTGACATCATTTTGTAATCTATTATGGAATAACATTCCAAGGATCATTATGATCAAGAATTCTAAAATTTAGTAGTTGTAAAAATATATTATATATGCCACATATATGATATGACGTTTTTGAGATTTTACCATGGACTCTTTCTATTTATTATATAACTATCGGTATCTATCTAGGAAACAAATAAAATGTCTTTTAACATTGCCAACCTATTACTTTCAACACTAACTCTATGGATGTGAATTACAATTGAAAAGATGAAAAGCTTTGCGAGGAGACCACAAATAAAACCAAAGTCAAGCTGGTGGAACAATTTGGAAAATGACTATTATATGGTTTTATTCCTGAAAGAAGGAATTTATGCAAAGAATACTGCAAAACAGACCATGTTTCATTAACGGAAGTTGATGCTTTGATCACACCAACATAAAATGTACACAATATATTACCAACGAGGTATACTCATCAACAGAGGTTGCGAAGTTAATTTGTCAAAGTTCATTTATTAGCTCGTCGTACTTTAAAACATCTTGAAGTGTCTCCTTGTTCAAATACAACTGACCTTTTTTGATGTCTGTATGAGGTCTATTGTTGATTATACTATCTTCGTCAATATCCATTAGATCACGCGAGTAATTGTTGTCGATTGGAGTTAGTGTTTGAGTAAGTTCAACACGATCAAAAGTTACATATTATGGGTAGAATTAGAACTTGAACTGACAGTATTTGAAATTGACAAAATTCCGTCATCGTTTTTTTCCTTCAATGTTATACACAATGAAAAATCTGTGAAAGAACTTTTTCTTTTCAAATTCAAATACCATCTCAAACTCCTATCATTGTATATCTTCATTGGAGTATAATTTTGCTTCACTAAATATTTAATCTCAATTGTATCGGTTGAAGCATAAACCCCAAGTATCTTTTTCATCTCATAAATGATGGTATCTAGATTTGAACTCACTTTTAGTGTCACACCATCAATTATGAAATTGTGTTCAATATCCCATTTACCGTTGTGTTGAACTAAAATTGCAATATCTTCTTTCATGTCTATAGTCGTTTAATTTGCTTGATCTGTAGTAGAAGAAAGATACAACTAATGTAATATCGTTCTTATGAAAAATAGTTATTTATACCTTGAAAAAAAAGATGAACAGTTCATGGTCCTTAAAAGAAGAACTGAACAGTTCATGGTGCCTTAAATCTCTATTTTATTTAACACCATCTTTTAAAAATACAAAACGGCTAAGAAAGTAAATATTAAATTGTCATAAATGTTATTCATTGAATACTTCCATGTATATGTAATTATTTACATAAAGGTGTCTACTTATGTTTTTTTTCCCGAAAAACTACGCAAAATACTCATATAAATAAAATAATTATAATATATATCATTTACTCTCATATTCTATTAAATAATTATACTATGTATTCTCAATTAATTTCGCTTATTTGATACTGAATCAGTATCACATACTATATTGATATCATTAAAGCTGGTAATTTCGCTGAATTGATACTAAATCAGTATAAATATAATGTATTAATAACATTCAGATTTCTTGTTAAAAATTATTCATTTGTCAATGAAACTTTTTATATCTATATCTATATCTATATATATATATGTTTTATAACTCCTAATTGAATGCTAATACTATAGTATCCCTAACTTAGGTTATGACTTTTTCAATGAGTTTTGACTTTTCTCAAAAGATTGTGATTTTTCGATGAGTTGTGACTCCTTTCGAAAGGTTGTGATTTTTCAATAAGTTATGACTTTTCCAAAGGATTGTGACTTTTTCAAAGGATTGTGTGACTTCTCGAAAAGGTCATAACTTTTCAAATAAGGCACAAAAAACTTTTAATCATACTACCCTTTATTGACTGTAAATAAGATACCACTATTCTAATGAAATAAGTTGTTCTATCCTAAAATGATATATTCCATAACCTCGAGTACTTGAGGAGAATAATTTTAATGATATATTTATTGTTATTTTTTGCTAAAATAAACGTTAGTATGTAATATTCCAAAATATGAAGTTAACATGATGTAGTCTAAATTATTTGCTTTTGTCAACAATTTCTCTTGAGATGTAAATATATGCTTCTAAGTATATTTTTCAAAATTTAGAAAATTGTAGCGATTTGTTTTTAATACTCAAGACAAAATAATGATTTTATTTATCGATTATGTGATTTAAACTCTCATGAACTTTGCTTCAACATATTTATTACTCCCTCCCTCCCTTTTTACTTGTCTACTTTTGTATTGACACACTTATTAAGAAAATAATTAATGACGTAGTGACCATTTTATCCCTATTAATTATGAAGTAGATGAAAAATTCTACATTTTTAAAAGTAATTGTATAGTAAGTAAAAAATAAATTGTTCTTTCTTGATTTGTCAAAATGGACAAGTAATTAGGGACAAGTATGAAAGAAAAATGGACATTAAAAAGGGACGGAGGGAATGCTATAAATATTACCCTTTTGTTTTACTTATGTACTATTTATTAATATTTCATTATTTTTTACGAAGAAAAGTTTATATGACCTTGTAATAATGTCAGTTGCAGTTTGTATTACTTTAGTTTTTATTATTTATTTCATAGTTAATTTTATGAGATAAATATTTTTACTAATGCAAATATATATTTATATTTGGGTAGGTATTTATATTTAAATTAAAGTATTATATAAGTCACGAATGTATTATCAATTTAACAAGTTCTTCTAACTTCAAATATATTATTTTTTAAAATGTTCCGAGTTTTCATTTTTTCTTTAAAAAATGTGAAAATATGTGAATATATAAAATGTTGTTGTTCCCTTCACGTATTCATATGATATCTAAACAATTTGATGTGGAATGCACATTCAAAACAAATACGGTTAGATGACCGGAAAAATACAAAGCTAATAAGAGATAAATATATACATTGTTGCATTTAACTAACAAAAATTTTCATTCACCATCATCATAGGTTTGCATGAATATGAGATATATAGATAACAATCCACATTAAATATTCACAAAAGAATCAACAATATTATTTTTTTGCTAAGGTTATTATTCACGTCTTTGATTAAATAAGCAATACAATTTACTATAACATATACTTTTAAAATTGGTAATCAAGTATAACACACTAGTCAAAAAAGTTTTTTATATATATTAATTTAGTGTCAGTTAAACAAAAATTATCAATCTTAATCTTAAATTACTTTGGATCAAGACATGAACAAGTAATCATTTTGAGTTTTCGACCCATTTATGTAGTTTTTTCATTTGAGAACCCAAGGCGTTTGAGCAAATAAGTTAGAGCTCATTTGAATTGACTTAAAAAAAGTACTAGCTTATAAGTTAAAAATAAAAAGTCAAATTCAAATGACTTTTAAGTCAAAAAAATAAAAAAGTAGGGGAAAACCTACTTTTGATTTTGATTTATTTTAAGTCACTTTTGAACTTGTCAAACACTTCCTAACTTATTAAAGTCATTTTTGATTGATTTTAAGTGATTTTTATATTTGACAAACACTTTCAACTATCAAAAACTGACTTAAAAGTAGGTTTGATCAACTTTTAAGCCAATATAGACACTCTTTTACTTTGCCCGTCCAGAATTTTGCCAGAATAATACTTATTTAATTTTACCTTTTGTAATATTTTCACCCCTTTAACTTTAACAACATTAATTAATAATAGAAAAAATCAATTTATTTTATTTTAAAATAAAAAAAAGGTATAAATTTTTTAAATTTCTAGCCAAATTTTCTGATTATTTTACATTGGCTCATTTAATAAGTGATCAACTAATATGAGACAAACATTTTAGACATCGTAAAAATAATTTAAAGATTGGGTATACTTAAATTTCGTAAATCAAACTACATAACATTAATGATTAATTTTTTTAAATTTAAATATACTAAAATTTTTAAAATCAAACTGCATAATATTTAGCTATAATGTTTATGTTTTATCTGATAGAAAGTGAAACAACAAAGAAGAAAAGGAGAGATATTTCAGTTTAGCGTGAAATCACTTTTATACTTCAAGATTTCATAAACCTCTAATGACCAACAAGGAGAAATGAAAAATAAAGATTAGAATCAAACGAGTTATATTTAGAAAGAATTTGCACCGTAAGTTGCAAAGAACTTAGCAAGAGTTGAACGATTGAAACCACTAAGCTAGAAAAAATTTATTGTTTTTCAAGAGTGTCTAAAATGTGTTATTTAACCATTTAACTTATGATTTTACTTATAAATACGATGTAATTTTCTGATGAGGGTATCCAATTGGAACACCCTAGCCAAAGGATAGCTACACCCCTGATTTTTTTTTAAAAAAATCTAATATTGAAGAGATAAAATTTAATTTTGTATCGATAATTAAGTATTATTTTCGATTTGACAACGGTTCAATACCATTTAGTAAGTTTTATTTTTTTCTAAATCTAAATTTTAGGTTGAAGATGAGAAATGCAACATGCTGTGTGACATCCATTAGAAATCAGCAGGATTTCATACTATATTCATAATTCAACTTTGATAACTTACGAACCGTTGGACCTATTGAAGTTTTGTGATGGTAAAAAAAATGTTGTTAAACCTTTATTTGTTTAAATAACTATTATTTTATATTTTCTGTAAAAATAATATTTAATTTATTTTATAACCAAGTTCTTAAACTAGTACCTTTTAATAATCATGATAAATATATGAATAAATAAAATAAAGACAAAAGTTAATAAATGTTTTCAGTAGAAGTGTCAGGAACAGGCGAAGAACATTCCAGATGTCTTAACTGGACAAAAAAGACCATTTTACCCATACTATTTTTCATTTCACACACGAAAATCCGGTTCAGAACGTAGAAGACTCCAGAAGCAAGTATTGCATTCCTACTTCATCGCTAATAGAAGGACCTAGAATCTCATGCATTCGTATATAAGCCCTCAACTCTCATGCTTCAGCTCATCAAAAATCGCAACTCACAAGTCTTCTTTCTCATATTACCATCAACTTCTTATTCATTTTCACTTTATCGGCTTTCTTTTTTTTTGGTTTTGTTGAGCTTTGAGTATCAATGGCGGATGTGCAGATGGCTGAGGCAGAGACATTTGCTTTTCAGGCTGAGATTAACCAGTTGTTGAGTTTGATCATCAATACATTCTACAGTAACAAGGAGATTTTCCTTCGTGAACTCATTAGCAATTCTTCTGATGCATTGGATAAGATCCGGTTCGAGAGCTTGACGGACAAGAGTAAACTCGATGCGCAGCCTGAACTCTTCATTCGCCTTGTTCCTGACAAGGTGAATAAAACTCTCTCCATTATTGACAGCGGTATTGGCATGACTAAAGCAGGTAATGTCGTTTGCTTCTCACAATTTTATACATCAGTTTTACTATATTCCATTACAGAGGTTTATCTGCTTGATTTTCGCTGTTATTGCATTTTCCTATATGGAGCTTTTCCTGAAAGATCTCTAATGCATGATACAGGAGCGGATATATCATATGTTAGGTGCAGGTTCAATTGAATCCATAAATTTCGAGGTTAAGCATAGATATATGTCTAAAATCATAATAATAAACAGTAGACATGGACTCGTGACTGTAAATTGTAGATCCGCTTCTACATGGATAAGTATGTAATGTACTTGTGTAAATATATTTGTTGGCGTTGGAGATTAATGTGTTATCCTTCATTTGGATTTGAATTTATGAAAATGGCTGCGAATGTTATATAATCTGTGTGTTGAGTGATTAACTAAATTAGGATTAGGTTCGTCTCTGATAGTTGTGTATGAAGTGATCCTATGGTTGAGTTGTAGTAGGTTGTTATATGCCGTAGAGATTCTACAGATTTTGGCGAGAAATGGTACTGACCTCTGTTTTCTCTGTGGTTGCACAGATCTGGTTAACAATCTGGGTACGATTGCGAGGTCCGGCACAAAGGAGTTCATGGAAGCTCTACAGGCTGGGGCTGATGTGAGCATGATTGGACAATTTGGTGTGGGTTTCTACTCTGCGTATCTCGTAGCAGAGAAGGTTATTGTAACCACCAAGCACAACGATGATGAGCAGTATATCTGGGAATCACAAGCCGGTGGTTCATTCACTGTCACAAGGGATGTTGATGGAGAGCAATTGGGCAGAGGAACTAAAATCACTCTCTTCCTCAAGGAAGACCAGGTAATTTCGTAGTTCTAATATCTGTTTTATTTGTGCACAGAAGCAATAAATAAGAACCTACTAATTTTCCGTAGCCGTACCAAATTGACTGTTAACTTTTTCGAAATTAAAATTAAGATGTGCTCTTGAAAACTGTTGTTTGTTATTTGTTAATGTTCTCTTGTAGTTTAATTAATTTGGTTTGACGTACAATTAAGTTTTCTTAGGCGTTCATCAGTTCTTTGATTTTATTTGTAATTAACTTGCATTGGTACTTGCAGTTGGAGTACTTGGAAGAAAGGAGAATCAAAGACCTTGTGAAGAAGCATTCTGAATTCATTAGCTACCCAATTTATCTCTGGACAGAGAAGACAACTGAGAAGGAAATCAGCGATGATGAAGATGATGAACCCAAGAAAGAACAGGAGAAAGATATTGAGGAAGTGGATGAGGATAAAGAGAAGGAGAAAGGTAAGAAGAAGAAAATCAAGGAGGTTTCTCATGAGTGGCAGCTCATTAACAAGCAGAAACCTATCTGGTTGCGCAAACCAGAAGAAATTACTAAGGAGGAATATGCGGCTTTCTACAAGAGCCTGACCAATGATTGGGAGGAACACCTTGCAGTCAAACACTTCTCTGTTGAGGGGCAACTTGAATTCAAGGCAATCCTCTTTGTACCTAAGAGGGCTCCATTTGATCTATTTGACACCCGCAAGAAGATGAACAACATCAAACTTTATGTCAGGAGGGTGTTCATCATGGACAACTGTGAGGAACTTATCCCTGAGTACCTTGGATTCGTGAAGGGTGTTGTTGACTCTGATGATTTGCCCCTCAATATCTCCCGTGAAATGCTGCAGCAGAACAAGATTCTCAAGGTCATTAGGAAGAACCTCGTGAAGAAATGTATTGAGATGTTCAATGAGATTGCAGAGAACAAGGAGGACTACAACAAGTTCTACGAGGCTTTCTCAAAGAACTTGAAGCTGGGCATTCATGAAGATAGCCAGAACAGGGCTAAGTTGGCTGACCTCCTTCGATATCAGTCAACCAAGAGTGGTGATGAGCTGACAAGTTTGAAAGATTATGTAACCAGGATGAAGGAGGGTCAGAAAGACATCTACTACATCACTGGAGAGAGCAAAAAGGCAGTTGAAAATTCACCATTCTTGGAACGCCTAAAGAAGAAAGGATATGAAGTACTCTTCATGGTTGATGCCATTGATGAATATGCTATTGGGCAACTGAAGGAATATGATGGTAAGAAACTGGTTTCTGTTACAAAGGAGGGACTGAAGCTCGATGACGGGAGTGAAGAAGAAAAGAAGAAGAAGGAAGAGAAAAAACAATCCTTTGAGAGCCTTTGCAAGGTCATCAAGGACATTCTTGGAGATAAAGTTGAGAAGGTTGTAGTCTCTGACAGGATTGTTGATTCTCCATGTTGCTTAGTGACAGGTGAGTATGGTTGGACAGCTAACATGGAAAGGATCATGAAAGCTCAAGCTTTGAAGGACAATAGTATGAGCTCTTACATGTCTAGCAAGAAGACAATGGAAATCAACCCTGATAATGGCATTATGGAGGAGTTGAGGAAGAGAGCTGAAGTTGACAAGAATGACAAGTCGGTGAAAGATCTTGTGTTGCTGCTGTTTGAGACAGCTCTGCTAACATCTGGTTTTAGTCTTGATGACCCGAATACGTTTGCTGCAAGAATTCACAGAATGCTGAAGTTGGGTTTGAGCATTGACGAAGAAGAGGAAGTTGGTGTGGATGTTGATGATATGCCTCCTCTGGAGGATGTTGGTGAGGAAAGCAAGATGGAGGAAGTGGACTAAGGCACTATGCGTCATCTATATGCGGTTCATATTGAGTTTCTTGATACCCTAAGTAGTTGTTTTCCTTTTCCTTTCTGTTGAATACTTTTTTTTGTTCTTCCGAGTCAGTAGTGTCATGTTGTGTAAGCAGCAAATCCGTATATCATTTTAGGATCGTACAAATTAATGGAACGTATCTGTTTTGTGAATATGCTAATCTTTTCATTGGAAACCCGTATATCATTCTAGTCTAGCTTATAATAAACTTTCATTGGTCAGACAACATTTACCTTTTTACAGAAATCTCCTCATCTGAACCAAGCTATTCACACTTGTAATCTTGTTCTCTGTTCAATCAAACACGCGCAGGAATCAGGTGAACGATGTTTAAGAGAGAAAATGAGACTTGCTGAGAAAAAGTGAAGAGTGCACATTTGGAATCAGGCTTAAGAGAGAAAATAAGACTTCCTGCGAAAATGTGAACAGTGCAAATTACATATTTGAAATATTTTTTTTTTAAAAAAACAGTAATTAGGAATAGCGGGAATATATATATCAAATAAAAAGATTAATTGCTATTTGATACAGTTGATTAGGTGGAACGCAAAAAAAGCCTTCACAGTTTTCCAATGCTTACGGAACTTATAGTTCACAGACGGCAGGGAAAACTTGCACACGTGGAAGGAAGCAGCAATGGAAGCGAAAATCCACCGGTTTAGAAGTCCAAACACCAGGCAAGGGAAGCAAAAACCAGTGAAAATCAAGGATCGTCATTTGTTGAAGCATTTGCATTTGCCATGAAAAAATTACCAACACTGCAGAGGCTGGAGTCTGTCAAAACTTGAATTTACATAAACCCAGCTTTATATATTTAAGTTCCTGCATCACAACTATTATCTCTCTTCATATCTTACAGTATGTACACAAATATGAACTCCACAAGCAAAAAGAACTCTGAATCTGACATAGCAGCTGCTATCAAACAAACCACAGGCTTCTGGTATTATTACATGTGCGTCCTGCGATCGCCGTTTGTTCCCCAGCAGTTCGGATATGGCTTTCACCAGGACAATAATACTCTCGAGCAAAGAATAATAGGAACGGTGTGCAAAGACTATTGTACGCAATACCCGAACTGAGCATCACTTTGAAGTTGGTTATCATTGATTTTATTTGCACTGCTTCTCCATTTCTATATCATACGATGAAAGAAGCTGCCTCTGCATCAACAGTCAACTATCAATTTAACATGGAAACTAGAAAATAATTATGCCCCTGACAAGTAAGACAAGAGGGGAGGAAATGCTCAAGACAAGTAAGGATACACCTTAGGAGGGTGACCTTTATATGCAAAATACTTCTCCCATATAAAACTGATACATCAGCCTAACACTTCCTGAACCCGTACACAAAACTTTCTTTAAATCAAGCAAATAATTTTTAAAAAAGCCACTCTGGGCTGGAACGATACCAGAAAAGCTTATACAGTGATAGTTGGAATATTGTCAGACGACGCACCAGGAGGTTCATGCTTCTGGAACAAGTCATCACAAGGAAGTGCAAGTCCCAAGACAAGTGTGAATATTTTGTATAAATACGAGACGCCGTGCTGTAGGAACGAGAACATGACCAAAATGGTCCTTAATGTATGGAAGTTGAATAGATATTTGCTTGGTAAAATCTCATTATGGGTAAAAAGGAAGAGTAGTGCATAAATTAGGACAGAGAAAGTACCATACGTATGCAAAAACTGAAAACCTTTACTCTAAATCATAAAACTGCCGACTCCTTTGCAAAACATTCGGTTAAACTTAACTGTGAAAATCATGCTTCACAATGACCAGAAAAGGCTGAAACAGTTAGATCTAAAGAGGGCGCATTAACATAAGAAGTTATTGATCAGTCATCAGAAGTGTGGTGCTGTCAAAACAATCACCAGAAAAACGCTGAAACAGAAAATCAAATCTACTGGAACATGGAAAGAACAAAAGTTTTTGACTGAGTGGGTTACATATAAAAAGCAGTTTGTCAGTAAACAGAAACGACGTAAATCTCCACCAGAGATCATAGAGGTCTTCTACCAGTGAGAAGAAAGAGATTCCGAGAATGTGAGACCAGTATTCTTAAAGATGATTTATGCGATACATGTATACTTCACTTTGACATGGCCAATATAGCTATCCTAAGATTCTAATGTTCCAACATTCTACCAATTCCCCCTCCCCAATCTCAAAAACCAACCTCCGCTCTCCAGCCTCCCAACTATCTAACCTCCACATTCGTGCTCTCTTCGCCCTCCTGGGTCAGCACCAAGAGGTAAAAGCAGAACTGCAGTCCTCTGCCTTACCACTCGGCCATGTCACCAAAATGCTATTCAAATACAAAATACATGAAAACAATAACTGCAGATTTCACTAATTTCAGACCAACCAGCCAAATGGCAAAAGAACCAGAAGAAGCTATATCCAATCGAAAGCTTAAGTAAACATTTAAAAGCCATCAGAAATAAGAATGTGAAAAACACATTCATTGTACTTACATGATGCTCAAAATCAGGGCTCGTAAGGTTGATAGACAGATTTCTCATCAGCAACAACACCTGCACAAGAATCGAGCAGAAAATTTATCTAAATCTCAAATTAAATGCTCGAGTCACCAACTCCAATGAGGAGCATACGACTTATCTCTTTTAGATGGTAAACATGATTTTAAGATAACTGAAAACATATATCTACATGTGTATGATATATTTTAAGGGCCAAAGACTTGGGTGGGGTATCGGAAGGGATCAGCGTATTGTGGATTTAGTTATCGGGTACATTCTATAGTTGAAGACATCCTTTATTGCCATATGCAACGGTGCAAATTCTAATTACCAGATTCAAGTGTTGCTAAATTTCTATTCTTCCTTCAAAGTATAGCATCCAGATTGAATGCCCACAGGCTAAATACATGTTAACAACACACTATAGCAAGTATTTACTAAGCAAATGAATATTGAACATTATATTTTATGACAATCATAAATTCACTACTCCTACCTTTTGCAGGGAAAGAGCAGGCACTGGCAGGGATACGAAGGAGTAAAGTCAGCCCCTATATCTCCCCCCCCCCCCCCGTTATCTATCTAAAGAGGAATTACTCATAGCAATTTGAAGAAATTTTCAACCAATCCTTTCCCTTCCCAAGTCAATGCCAGGAAGAAGACATTAAAATTTGATGAGAAAGGCGTTTGTTGACTACAGGATGAGAACAAATCCTCCGTGTATGCAATGACATATAAATTGGAAGAATTAGTCCTTAAGAAAATACAATAATTAAAGATCAGGAGACGCCCTCCTTACAGAAGCTTTATCTTTGAAAATACTCCTGAAGACAAAGTTCAAGTTGAATAGGCAAACAAGACAAGAAAAAGGATTAAAGCCACAGGATAATGAAACGGCACAGAATGGAGTGTATACCGTCTCGACATCAATCCGGTCCATTTTTTTTAATTTCTGCAAGTGTCCAGTTACAGCAGGGTCAAATACACTGCCAATGAAATTGTATACTTGAGCAAAGTCTGGCAGAACTGCAGATACAAAAAGAATTTACAGCAGCATTAGTGTAGTAAATATCAAACTAAAGTACCAGCTCTATTTAAAATAACATCTAAATTAGAAGAGAATTTTTATTCTATTTTACAAAGAAAAAAAATTAATTGTGCAGAATGACAGCAATACTATCAATGAATAGAGTGAAGGATAACATGGCATAGAGTAAACCAAATCTAGATCTAGCTAGCATCAAATCAGGCTATGCCAAGAAGTCATCAAATGCAGCAAGGACCATAGCTGCAGATAAAATGTTCTTTTAAAAGAAAATTGCAAAGAAAAAGAAGGTCCAGAAATCATATTTGGCCATCCAAACTCCAAAGATAAATCACCAACATTGGAGAAAATTCTGGACAAAAACTGCAAACTACAGTTCAAGAAAAACTATATGTCACTTTCACCAACAATAATATTTTTTTTTTGATGACTAGGGAAACCCGCAACCGCTACCCTTTGGGTGCGCACAGGGTAAAAACCCCACACCTATGCAATAGCTCGCAAACTGAGCAAGTCTGGTGCGACGAGCTCGACCCAGAAGGCAAACCCCTTGCTTTCGCTGGCAAGGGGTTTCGAACTTGAGACCTCCAACATGATTTTCTGGATCACAATTGACAAGAAGCACAAACACACGTAGGGATGGATAAAAATCAGCATGTCAACTTGCTCATTCAGAAGTCAGAATAATAATGAGGACTTTGCAACTGCAGATTTTTATCAATTAACAAAGAGATATTAAGGCCTGTGATTTTCACAAACAAAATGGAGGGAAAGGTTACAGGTTTAAACAATACGAAGCAGTCCACTGGATAAAAGAGAAGGCACTCTTCAATGGGCAAGGAAAAGAGGATAGGATGGTGATAACTTATGTAAATTAGATACAGAGAATATAGCTTAATTGATTTGACAGTGCAAGCATAATAACACTGATTGAAGCTGAGAACTTGAAAAAGAGCTTTATAAGAAGGGAGATGAAGATATTCTGTATCTCGACTACAATTGGAATCATGATTAACTGCAACTTGGCAAGGTCACTTTTTAAGATTTACTATACAGCTTTATCCCCCTTCACAGGAATTAGACTAATGGCAGCGCCCAACAATAGTGGTTGGCGAACAAAACAAGACTTGTCCAATCGCATATTGATTCCTTACCAAGAGTTTCAGCAATTAGATCTTGATTTTTAAGAGAAGCGAACTCTTTTGATTCAACAGGATTGAGATTTCAAAGCTGGAAAAAAGATTGCAAATAATTCTGGGATGTTCTTATCACATGGAAAGATGCTGCTTAACTTCATTCTCTTCCAAGTGTGTCTTCACTTGTCTTGTTACATATATTAAGGTCAATCTACCTTTAGGACCTTATCCCATCTCTTTTACTTTCCAATTTGCAATATTTTGGCCAAGTTAAGAACTTAGGGGTGGTTTGGTTGGGAACACCCTGGGGTTAGCTATCCTAGGATAACTTATCCCACCATGGATAACTTATCCCATCACTTCTTCATCAAAAAAATAACTTATCCCATCACTATGATATAAATAGTGGGATAAGTTATCTCAAAAATGGCAACCAAACAAGATACAAAATTTTTATCCCATCACTATTTTTTTTTATCCCTCACACCAAACGATCCCTTAGTGCTACAAGTAGGATACTTGTGAAACAGGCTTGGATAGAAATTGTTGAGAGGAACATTGTCAAAGTTCTGTGTACAGCTTGTCGTCTAAGCTCCACTTGGTCACTAAGTAACTCTCTTATAAAAGCCATATGTATCAAAATGTTCTTATCAACATTGACCCTTTTCAGTAAAAGAAATTGGATGTGTGTTGCGAAGGTCTCAAAGCAAATCCGCCTTTCTTCTTCCTTGGTCCATTTTTTTTTTAGAATTGGTAAACACTTCTTCCTTGGTCCATGGGAACAACGGAATTGTCCATCATAAACATAGTTCTCATGCTTTATTACTTTTATGTTTGGTGTAAATAGTAGTAGTTCAAATCTGTGATGTGCACCTAATTCACATATCACACACCCACTCTTACCAATTACTGCTAGATCAAAGCCTGGGTGGTGCAGAACCATAATGGAATGTTATTGTAGGATAATAGTTTCACAGCCCAAATTGTTGTCTAATTTCAAGTCTAAAAGTCAAAATGATAGGCATCTCCAGAATATCAATTTACCTCTCAGTGAGGGTACTTGAGTCCTCTCCATCACCTTAACTGTTGATTTTGATCTTGGAGTGCTTCCATTACTACTGCAGCAACGGTTATTGGTGACTGGCTGACCTGTTTCTCTCACGTTATCTGTCAGAAGAACAGTCAATTACTTCAGTTCAAAGCCCAAGATGTCATAGAAGTGAGATTACAGTATCTAACCAAAGAGAACCCTTAATAACTAAACCTTTCTTCATTTGTGACAAACTAACTGGTGGCGCAGAGTTGTCAGTCCATGATGGCACAGACACAACAGTGGCTGGATTGCTAGGTAACAAAGAAGAATCAGGCCTTTTTACAATTCCAGGTTCCGGTAATGGAAGGGAAGCTTGAAAAGATGTAGGCACCGGTGTGACAGCTGGAGCTGCTGAGATTTCAGAAAGCAAATTCAATTATTTCCATGTATAGCTGATGTAAATAAAATTAAACCACATAAAATAATTCCTACCACTTTTTGTGGCTTTCTGTGGGTAGGGATGAGCAGCTTTTCTTTTTGGCCGAGGAGGAGGAAGATGTTCATTGGTTCCACTTTTCTGGACTTTCAGAAAATATTTCTGAGCATGGCTACGTATCTGCAAAAGTGATCAAACTTTTTAAGACACCTCTGAGCACATCTCCAAAGATTGATGTATAACCAAATAAAAGTAATCCATTTGGTGCATTTCTGCTCTATTTGTTTTTAATTTATGATGTGAATAGCTCACACCACAGGATTCAGTTGTGTAACTCAATTTTTTCAGTTTGGGCCGTGAATCGAGCTTTTGTTAGGACATCGTATTTGGTTATTGAGATTCTAATTAATTAACAAACAATATGATCAATTTAAGTTTGAAAGGCTATTGGGTAACAGTGCAACATATAGTTGGCTTCCTTGACGAAGATGCAACTGTGATTCTGCAAAATATATAAGTTTCATCTGAATACCATACTTCTCCAAAGATAACAAATTGAAGGAAAGCTATGCCCAACTTCATAGCTTCTCCAACAGATCAAAGTCAAAATATTGATAAAGACATGACAGAAAAACTTATGGAAATAGGAGGGAAAATGAAATACATGACTGAGTGAGAGAGATAAAAATCAATTGGATCTTGTCCCAGCCTAGGGAAGAAAAATAATTAAATAAAGCAGAGGAAAAAAACACAAAAAAGACATACTAAAACTTTTTTCCCGTCCTTTTACTTGTGCCATTTCGACACAACAGAGAATCGATTTACATAGATGGGTGAACAGTAAATGTCGTCAGATATAAAAGCAGATGAATAGCTGGAACGTTCTGAGATACCAGGCCTTTGTTGGTGGCAATTTGGAGAACTAAAGAAGTGAGAAATTTGCTCCTTATGATATATCTGATCTGCTCATTCCAACAATAAATCTAGCCTACTTTGGATGATATGAACAAGTTGAAGCCAAAGGGAGAAACTAGAAGGAAAAACTAAGGGATGGAAAAGAAAGGCTCACCGAGATAGGAGAGTAAGTAGAAGTGGACTTTTACTCTCCCATACACCCATAACTTTTGATTTTCGGTTTGAATGTTGAATTACAAAACAAACCAAATAAACCAAAAATTCTGGGGTAGTCAGTTCCGACTTAAACCAAATAAAGCACATTTCAGAAGCTCATATTAGAAAAAGTTACTCCCTGTGCGCACCCAAAGGGTAGCGGCTGTGGGTTTCCCTTGTCATCAAAAAGAAATATTAGAAAAAGTTACTTTAGTACTTTGAGTTTTCCAAGTAAACAAACACAGTCAAAGGCCACAAAGACTTTAACAAGTGTTTCTTACTATACTAACAATGACTTTCTTTCTCAAAAGAAAGTCTTCTTTACTAGACCAGTAAAGGAAACCGAAAATTTCCGATGTGGATTGAAAATGAAGTTGGAAATGGACATAGATCCTTCTGCCTGTAAGAGTTTTGGAACTATTGCAATGTTTTTTTGTACTTCTTATTTCCCGGTCATTATATAATCCTGATGACAAGTGACTCCACCACAGTATAGAAAAGCAAAACCAATTCTAACTTAAAAACAAAAACTCTTGCCACAAGTATAAAGAAAAGCACGGAGATCCTATCCTAAGCAGTTAACAAGTACTCAAAACAACAAAAATGGCTCTTTAGTCACTTTACTATCCATTTTACCCACGAAAACTAGCAATTTCAAGGAATAATTGATCATGTGTGCCATCAGCTCCCTATAACTCATACCTGTAGTAACATTCCCACATGCTTATCTTTGTGACACAAACCCCAATCTTGTGATTGAGATTTTTCCACTAGGTTATTCCTCAGTTGTCAACTATATGCCATGTTATATTTGCAAAATGAACAATTAGACAAGAAATAGTTAACTTGGTGGTAGTTGCTTGTTAGTCTGTTGTCATGTCATATAATAGAGAGGGAGAAACCTAAATTTGCCAAATAAAACGATGGTTCAGAGAAAAGAATAGGTACTTAATAAAATGTGCACATTCTAGGCTGACCTTAATATTACCTGAATAACAGTTTTTGATCCGACAAATGCTTCAATTTTTTTCCAGTCACGGTCAAAGCTGTATTTTAACAAAATGAGCAATCAGTACAAGAAAACGTAACTCAAGGAGACATCTTCATGTTCTTTCATTCTAGAACTGAATACAGCGACAATAAACAAAGTGATCATGTTCGGTAAAATGAAGCTATTTCTTCAGCAGAATGAGATCAACAGCTTCCAAAACAATGTTGAGATATAAAAAAAAGTGACTATATAACTCCCTTTAACCTCTAGCAATATAGGGAAAAATTGGCCGACCCCACTAAATTTGGGATTTATAGGTAGTTGAGATATGCGAATTAACACAAGATGCAGAAGAAACAATATACTGAAGAACACATATCTTGAACTCGTAAAGAAACGAACTTGTATAACAGAAAATCTCAGAAGTCCTTAATTTCATTCGTGAGCAATCTAGTTAACCTAGAAGTATACGAGCAACGACAATGATTCAAAAATATCTTCCCGTCTTTCAACTCAAATTAAACCTTTAGCCCTAAACCACAATGAATTAGCAGTAGAAATTGTTCCTAACTTCAGAACTCACAGCTGAAGAGCTTCGAGGAACTTATCGTGCTCGGGTTCGGTCCAGCTTTCTCGCGACTTGGTAATAGTGTAGGGTTTTCGAATTTTCTTAGACGGGTCATCGGAAGGAGACAACGGGTTGGAGGCGGACGGCGTTGCGGCGGCAGAAGCGGTGGCAGTTGGGTTGGAGAAGGAGCCGAGATTAGGAAGGGCCATGACCATCCGATTCAAGTAGAAAAAAATGTGGGTGGGTTCATGTGATGTTTTGTGTCTGTCAACCTGCCAAACATAAAATGTTGATGATTTCAATTTTTCTTTATCCTCTGTTTTATATATATATATATTTTCTTTTTGTCTTTTGGCAAATAAAAATAAATACATGAAACAAAATTAATTTATTTTAGCTTATAAAAATAATTAATTACATATTGTCAAGAGTTGAAATAATTTGTAAAAGTAGGAAATTATTGCAAAGTAGAAGTGTATATTAGGAGGAAATGTTGAAAGTAGGTAAGTACTAATAAATTTTTTAAGTACTTTGATAAATAAATAATGTGTTAAAGATAAGTTTTCTTTCTTCTGAAAATAATTTAAAATATGGATTATAAAAAAAAAATCAAAAATCTAAATATGCTATGAAAGAATTAGCTTATCGATGTTTATTACTTTACACATCATCATGATTTTTACTCCCATACTTTCTTCTATCAACTTTTCATTTAATTATCATAATTAATGTCGTATTTATAATAAATTTTTTACTATCTATGTAATATTATTTGTAGATCTCTTGAAATAATAAGAAAAGTTTTCATTTCTTATCTCTTTATTTTGTTGTTTTCATGTTTTGATGATTGTACTAACTTTTTTAGATTAATTTTATGTAACGACCCGTTTAGTCGTTTTGAGCAGTAGATTTTATTTCTGGAAAAACTGTCTTGGTCGACGGATCCCACGACGGACCGTCATGGGCACGACGGACCGTCGAGGGGGTCTCGTTCCAAAACACTTAGAATTCTGAAATTTGGGTACTGAAATCGAGTCTCTGAACTTCGTGACGGAATGGCAGGACGGACCGTCGCAGGCACGACGGACCGTCACAAACTTTTCCACAGAATTAACTCTCTAAACTTTGTGACGGACCTGCAGGACGGACCGTCACAGCCATGACGGACCGTCACAGCTTGCGTAACCCAGACTGGGTCGGATTTCTATTAAAGTTTTTAAAGGGGCGTCTTGGACTATTCATGCTTATAATTATAAAGTTAGTGGATTAATATTAATAATTCAATTTCTTGGGGGTTAAAGGAGATAACCTTGAAATAATTAGTGGGTTATTTTTATCATCTTTTACACTTAATTATATGACAATTAGGGTAAAAGAAAGAGGGTTTTGAATAAGAAAAATAGAAAGAAAAGAGAGGGAGAATCGATCGAGAGAGAGGAACGAAGAGGATAGCAAAGCTTTGGGGAATTTGCTTGCTTGATCACGAATCTTCGGTGGAGGTAGGTTATGGTTTATACTATCTCATAGTAAACTCTTAATAGCGAATGATATGTGTTGGATAGTATTGTAAAGTCTTCTATATGCTTAATTGTGTGCTTGCATGATGTGATTATGTAATTGTAATGAATTAGCATGATGAGGCTATTGAATCTTAAATCCCAAATTTACTTTGTTAATGAAGATGCCTTGGTATAAAAGAAGGCTTGATGAACTAAAGAATGAGAATGATGATGCCTTGGTATAAAAGAAGGCTTGATGAATTAAAGTAATGAGATTAGAGGATCGGGTGCCACGTTCCGGTACCAGGATATTAATAGAGGATCGGGTGTCACGTTCCGACACCAGGATAGTATATGGATCGAGTGCCACGTTCCGGTACCAGGATAGTAATAGAGGATCGGGTGTCACGTTCCGACACCAGGATAGTATATGGATCGAGTGCCACGTTCCGGTACCAGGATAGTATATGGATCGGAGTGTCACGTTCCGACACCAGGATAGTATATGGATCGGGTGTCACGTTCCGGTACCTGGATAGTATATGGATCGGAGTGTCACGTACCGACACCAGGATAGTAGTAGTGGAGCGGAGTGTCACGTACCGACACAAGAGGAATAAAGATAATGAAATCTTGAATTATGATAATATACTAAATCTTAAAGAACTAATTCCCAAATGAGTATGATGGGGAGGCGTGAGTCCTCATTGATGTGCTTGGTGTTGTGACCAAGGGTTATGGTAATTGTAAATGCCGCATGTTAAGAATATTAGTTGATTTTATGTTATTATCTGATATATACTATTTTCTATTTTGAGTTGGCCGATGATACCTACTCAGTACTTGTGCCTTGTACTGACCCCTACTTGTATTTGTTTTCTTTGTTAATTGTGGAGTGCAGCAAACGTACTGTCGTCTTCAACTCAACCGCAACTCTAGCCAGTCTTCATCAAGTCACATTTCAGGGTGAGCTATTGCTTTTAGCTTGGACTGGATCTTCCTCTTCATGTCTTGATGCCTTGAACTTCCGACATAGACTAGCTTTTTATTTATTTAGCTTCTTAGATACTCTTAGCTTTAGTAATTTGAGGATAGATGTTCTTGTGGTGATGACTTCCAGATTTTGGGGATAATGATTGATAAATTTTAGAAGTTATATAATTGATTTCGTTAATAAGTTTTAAGTCTTCCGCATTGTATTTTGTTAATTATGGTTGAAATGTTGGGGTTTAGATTGGTTGGTTCGCTCACATAGTAGGATAAGTGTGGGTGCCACTCGCGGCTCGTTTTGGGTCGTGACAAACTTGGTATCAGAGCATTAGGTTTGTTGGTCTCATCACACAAGAACGAGTATAGTAGAGTCTTAAGGAACGGTAGGGGGACGCCTTTACTTTTCTTTGAGAGGCTATAAGACTTTAGGAAAATTTCATTCTTTCTTTCTTTCTTTCGTGCTATTACTTGGATCCAATTGGTATCTAGGTGATACAAATTGGTATCTGACCATCTTCACTCTATTTCGCAGATGGTTAGAACTAGAGCAACAACTGTGCCAACACCAACACCGGCAAGACAAGATGCAACTGAGCCAGCCACTGGGGCTGTAGCTCGAAGAGGAGTAGTGGCGAGAGGCCGTGGTAGAGGTCGCGGGAGGACGTCCTCTAGAGGAAGAGGACAAGCATCTGACCCATCTAGTACTAGGGCGGTGACTCCTCCACTGACTGAGGAAGTAGTAAGAGAGGGTGAGGAAGGGGAGAATGAACAAGTGCAGAATGAGGAATTACCACCGTAACCTACCCCAGAGATGATTAATCACGTTCTTGCTTATCTTAGCGGGTTATCTGATCAAGGCCAAACACCTCCAGTGTTTTCTGCACCAGCACCTCAGGTTCCGGAAGTACGACAGGCCGCTGCTGAGGCTCCCCGCATGGATGCCTCATTGGAAATAGGCACGTTTCCTCGTTTGACTATAGGGCCTATAATGACAAGTGATCAGCATGAACTTTTCAGTAAGTTCTTGAAATTGAAACCTCCAGTCTTCAAGGGTGCTGAATCTGAGGATGCCTACGATTTTCTCGTTGATTGTCATGAGTTACTACATAAAATGGGCATAGTGGAACGGTTTGACGTTAAGTTTGTAACCTATCAGTTTCAGGGAAATGCCAAAATGTGGTGGTGGTCACATGTTGAGTGTCAACCCGCACAGGCGCCACCTATGACTTGGGCGTCATTCTCTAGCTTGTTTATGGAGAAGTATATCCCCCGGACCTTGAGGGATAGGAGGAGAGATGAGTTCTTGAGCCTAGAGCAAGGTAAGATGTCGGTGACTGCGTATGAGGCTAAGTTTCGTGCATTATCCAGGTATGCCACCCAGCTTTGTTTCAGTCCACATGAGCGGATTCGCCGTTTTGTGAAGGGGTTGAGGTCAGATTTGCGGATTTCAGCCTTACAGGTAGCGGCTACAGCAAAATCCTTTCAGGAAGTGGTAGACTTCGTGATAGAGGTAGAGGGAGTGAAGCCAGATGACTTCACCATGGCATCGACATCAAAAAGGTTTCGTAAGGGAGGTGAGTTTAATGGTTCTTATTCCAGAGGGCAGGGTTCAGGAGGTTATCCAGCCCGACCTATTCAGTCTTCACTGCAAACTGTAGTTAGGGGCCCACCGCAGACCGGTCAACACTTCTCAGAGTTTGGAGGTTATTCCCAGACTTCGTCATTCTCACAGAGACCGATGCTTGAATCCAGAGAGTGTTATGGATGTGGGGAGATTGGTCACATTAAGAGGTATTTTCCAAAATAGAGTTACAGACCTCAAATAGTCAGAGGTAGAGGTGGTCATGGAAGAGGACGTCATTCCGGAGGACGTGGTGGCCGAGGTAATGGTGGTCACCAAAACGGTCGAGGTGACGGGCAAACTGGAGCCACCACAGCACAACATGGTAGGGGCAACGGGCAGACAGGTGATAGGGCCCATTGTTACGCTTTTCCCGGGTGATCTGAAGCGGAGACATCTGATGCTGTTATCACAGGTAATCTTTTGGTTTGTGATTGCATGGCTTCTGTATTAGATCCTGGCTCCACATTTTCATATGTATCTTCCTCATTTGCTATTGGTCTTAATTTACATTGTGAATTGCTTGACATGCCTATTCGTGTTTCTACTCCGGTGGGTGAGTCTGTGATAGTTGAAAAAGTATATAGGTCTTGTTTGGTGACTTTTGTGGGGAGCAATACTCATGTAGACTTGGTTATCTTAGAAATGGTTGATTTCGATGTAATTCTGGGTATGACTTGGCTTTCTCCGAATTTTACAATCTTAGATTGTAATGCTAAAACTGTAACGTTGGCCAAGCCTGGGACAGATCCGTTAGTGTGGGAGGGTGACTACACTTCCACTCCAGTTCGTACCATCTCCTTTCTTCGTGCTAAGAGAATGGTTAGTAAAGGGTGTTTAGCGTTCTTGGCACACCTCTGATACTACCCAAGTACCTTCAATTGAGTCGGTTTCGGTAGTCCGTGAGTTTCTGGATGTGTTCCCTGCAGACCTCCCTGGTATGCCACCGGATAGGGATATCGACTTTTGCATTGATCTGGAGCCGGGTACTCGCCCCATTTCCATACCCCCTTATAGGATGGCCCCAGCGGAGTTAAGGGAATTAAAGGCCCAACTTCAAGAGTTGTTAAGTAAAGGCTTCATTAGACCAAGTGCATCCCCTTGGGGTGCTCCGGTGTTATTTGTGAAGAAGAAGGATGGGAGTTTTTGGATGTGCATAGACTACCAGCAGTTGAACAAGGTAACTATTAAGAACAAGTATCCCATTCCTCGCATTGATGACTTGTTCGATCAGTTACAAGGTGCTTGTGTCTTCTCTAAGATTGACTTGAGATCCGGTTATCATCAATTGAAAATACGGGCAACAGATGTGCCAAAGACTGCTTTTCGAACCAGGTATGGGCATTACGAATTCGTAGTAATGTCTTTTGGGCTTACGAATGCCCCTGCTGCTTTCATGAGCTTGATGAACGAGATTTTTAAGCCATATCTGGATCTCTTTGTGATCGTATTTATTGATGATATACTGGTATACTCAAAGAGTAAGAAGGAACATTAGGAGCATTTGAGAATGGTATTAGAGTTGTTGAGGAAGAAAAAGCTTTATGCCAAATTCTCCAAGTGTGAGTTTTGGCTAGATTCAGTGTCCTTCTTGGGGCACGTGGTTTCTAAGGATGGAGTGATGGTGGATCCTTCTAAGATTGAAACAGTGAAGAATTGGGTAAGACCTACTAATGTGTCAGAAGTAAGGAGCTTTGTTGGTTTAGCTAGCTACTACCGTCGATTTGTCAAGGGATTCTCTTCTATTGCTTCCCAATTGACTAACTTGACTAAGCAGAATGTTCCATTTGTATGGTCGGATGAATGTGAGGAAAGCTTTCAGAAACTCAAGACCTTGCTGACTACTGTTCCTATCCTTACCTTGCCAGTAGAGGGTAAGAACTTCATTGTTTATTGTGATGAATCCTATTCTGGTTTAGGTGCAGTGCTAATGCAAGAGAAGAATGTAATTGCTTATGCTTCGAGGCAATTAAAGGTGCACGAACGTAATTATCCAACCCATGATTTGGATCTGGCTGCGGTAGTGTTTGCATTAAAGCAATGGAGCCAATTCCAAATCATGGGTCGGATAGTTACGTTCGTGCACCTTTAGTTGCCTTGAAGCATAAGCGATTACATTCCTCTCTTGCATTAGCACTGGACCCAACCCAGAATAGGATACATCACAATAAACAATGAAATTCTTGCCTTCCACTGGCAAGGTAAGAATTGGTGCAGTAGTCAACAAGGTCTTGAGTTTCTGAAAGCTTTCCTCACATTCATCCGACCATACAAATGGAACTTTCTGCTTAGTCAAGTTTGTCAATTGGGAAGCAATAGAAGAGAATTCCTTGACAAATCTACGGTAGTAGATAGCTAAACCAACGAAACTCCTTACTTCTGACACATTAGTAGGTCTTACCCAATTCCTCACTGTTTCAATTTTAGAAGGATCCACCATCACTCCATCCTTAGAAACTACGTGCCCCAAGAAGGACACTGAATCTAGCCAAAACTCACACTTAGAGAATTTGGCATAAAGGCTTTTCTCCCTTAATACTTCTAACACAATTCTCAAATACTCCTCATGTTCCTTCTTACTCTTGGAGTATATCAGTATATCATCAATAAATACGATCACAAAGAGATCCAGATATGGCTTAAAAATCCCGTTCATCAAGCTCATGAAATCAGCAGGGGCATTCATATGACCAAAAGACATTACTACGAATTCGTAATGCCCATACCTGGTTCGAAAAGCAGTCTTTGGCACATCTGTTGGCCGTATTTTCAATTGATGATAAACGGATCTCAAGTCAATCTTAGAGAAGACACAAGCGCCTTGTAACTAATCGAACAAGTCATCAATGCGAGGAATGGGGTACTTGTTCTTAATAGTTACCTTGTTCAACTGCCGGTAGTCTATGCACATCCGAAAACTCCCATCCTTCTTCTTCACAAATAACACCGGAGCACCCCAAGGGGATGCACTTGGTCTTATGAAGCCTTTACTTAACAACTCTTGAAGTTGGGCCTTTAATTCCCTTAACTCCGCTGGGGCTATCCTATAAGGGGGTATAGAAATGGGGCGAGTACCCGGCTCCAGATCAATGCAAAAGTCGATATCCCTATCCGGTGGCATACCAGGAAGGTCTGCAGGGAACACATCCAGAAACTCACGGACTATCGAAACCGACTCAATTGAAGGTACTTGGATAGTATCATCCCTGAGGTGTTCCAAGAACGCTAAACACCCTTTACTAACCATTCTCTTAGCACGAAGAAAGGAGATGATACGAACTGGAGTGGAAGTGTAGTCGCCCTCCCACACTAACGGATCTGTCCCAGGCTTGGCCAACGTTACAGTTTTAGCATTACAATCTAAGATTGCAAAATTCGGAGAAAGCCAAGTCATACCCAGAATTACATCAAAATCAACCATTTCTAAGATAACCAAGTCTACATGAGTATTGCTCCCCACAAAAGTGACCAGACAAGACCTATATACCTTTTCAACTATCACAGACTCACCCACTGGAGTAGAAACACGAATAGGCATGTCAAGCAATTCACAATGTAAATTAAGACCAGTAGCAAATGAGGAAGATACATATGAAAATGTGGAGCCAGGATCAAATAATACAGAAGCCATGCAATCACAAACCAAAAGATTACCTGTGATAACAACATCAGATGTCTCCGCTTCAGACCGCCCGGGGAAAGCATAACAATGGGCCCTATCACCTGTCTGCCCGTTGCCCCTACCATGTTGTGCTGTAGTAGCTCCAGTTTGCCCGTCACCCCGGTCGTTTTGGTGACCACCACTATCTCGGCCACCACGTCCTCCAGAATGACGGCCTCTTCCATGACCACCTCTACCTCTGACTATTGGAGGTCTGTAACTCTGTTTTGGACAATACCTCTTAATGTTTCCAGTCTCCCCACATCCATAACACTCTCTGGATTCAAGCATAGGTCTCTGTGAGAATGAAGAAGTCTGGGGATAACCTCCAAACTCAGAGAAATGTTGACTGGTCTGCGGTGGACCCTCAACTACAGCCTGTAGTGAAGACTGAATAGGTCGGGCTGGGTAACCTCCGGAACCCTGCCCTCTGGAGTAAGAACCATTAAACTCACCTCCCTTACGAAACCTTTTAGATGTCGATGCCATGGTGAAGTCATCTGGCTTCACTCCCTCCACCTCTATCACGAAGTCTACCACTTTCTGAAAGGATTTTGCTGTAGCCGCTACCTGTAAGGCTGAAATCCGCAAATCTGACCTCAATCCCTTCACAAAACGGCGAATCCGTTCTTGTGGACTGAAACAAAGCTGGGTGGCATACCTGGATAATGCACGAAACTTAGCCTCATACGCGGTAACCGACATCCTGCCTTGCTCTAGGCTCAAGAACTCATCTCTCCTCCTATCCCTCAAGGTCCGGGGTATATACTTCTCCAAAAATAAGCTAGAGAATGACGCCCAAGTCATAAGTGGTGCCTGTGCGGGTTGACACTCAACATATGACCGCCACCACATTTTGGCATTTCCCTGAAACTGATAGGTTACAAACTCAACGCCAAATCGTTCCACTATGCCCATTTTATGTAGTAACTCATGACAATCAACTAGAAAATCGTAGGCATCCTCAGATTAAGCACCCATGAAGACTGGAGGTTTCAATTTCAAGAACTTACTGAAAAGTTCATGCTGATAACTTGTCATTATAGGCCCTGTAGTCAAACGAGGAAACGTGCCTATTTCCAATGAGGCATCCATGCGGGGAGCCTCAGCAGTGGCCTGTCGTACTTCCGGAACCTGAGATGCTGGTGCAGAAAATACTGGAGGTGTCTGGCGTTGATCAGATAACCCGCTAGGATAAGCAAGAACCTGATTAATCATCTCTGGGGTAGGTTGGGCTGGTAATTCCTCATTCTGCACTTGCTCGTTTTCCCCTTCCTCACCCTCTCTTACTACTTCCTCAGTCGGTGAAGGAGTCACCGCCCTAGTACTAGATGGGCCAGGTGCTTGTCCTCTTCCTCTAGAGGACGTTCTCCCGCGACCTCTACCATGGCCTCTTGCGACTACTCCTCTTCGAGCTGCAGCCCCAGTGGCTGGCTCAGACGCATCTTGTCTTGCCGGTGTTGGTGTTGGCGCAGTTGTTGCTCTAGTTATAACCATCTGCGAAATAGAGTGAAGATGGTCAGATTCCAATTTGTATCACCTAGATACCAATTGGATCCAAGTGATAGCACGAAAGAAAGAAAGAAAGAAAGAATGGAATTTTCCTAAAGTCTTATAGCCTCTCAAAGAAAAGTAAAGGCATCCCCCTACCGTTCCTTAAGACTCTACTAGACTCGTTCTTGTGTGATGAGACCAACGAACCTAATGCTTTGATACCAAGTTTGTCACGACCCAAAACGAGCCATGAGTGGCACCCACACTTATCCTACTATGTGAGCGAACCAACCAATCTAAACCCCAACATTTCAACCATAATTACAGAATATAATGCGGAAGACTTTAAACTCATTAATAAAAATCGATTAAATAACTTCAAAAATTTATTAACTATTATCCCCAAAATCTGGAAGTCATCACCACAAGAACATCTATCCTCAAATTACTAAAGCTAAGAGTATCTAAGAAGCTAAAATAAATAAAAAGCTAGTCCAATGCCAGAACTTCAAGGCATCAAGACATGAAGAAGAACATCCAGTCCAAGCTAGAAGCAATAGCTTTCCCTGAAATCTGGTGTGATGAAGACTGGCTAGAGTTGCGGACGAGTCGAAGACGATGGTACATTTGCTGCACTCTACAAATAATCAAAGAAAAACAAATACAAGTAGGGGTCAGTACAAGGCACAAGTAATAAGTAGGTATCATCGGCCAACTCAAAATAGAAAGCAATATATGTCAGATAATAACATAAAATCAACTAATATTCTTAACAGGTGACAACAACAATTACCATAACCCTTCATCACAACGCCAAGCACATCTATGAGGACTCAAGCCTCCACACCATAATCATTTGGGAAACAGGCTCTTTAGATAGAGTATATTAACATATTTCAAGATTCATTCTCTTTACTATCCTGGTGTCGGAACGTGACACTCCGATCCATATACTATCCTGGTTTCGGAACGTGACACTCCAATCCATATACTATCCTGGTGTCGGAACGTGACACGGACTCCGATCCATATACTATCCTGGTGTCGGAACGTGACACCCGATCCTCTAATACTATCCTGGTGTTGGAACGTGACACCCGATCCTCTAATTCTATCCTGGTGTCGGAACGTGACACCTGATCCTCTAATCTCATTACTTTAGTTCATTAAACCTTCATTTATACCAAGGCATCATCATTAACAAAGTAAATTTAAGATTTAAGATTCACAGCCTCATCTTCCCAACCCATTACAATTACATAATCACATCATGCAAGCACACAATTAAGCATATAGAAGACTTTACAATACTACCCAATACATATCATTCGCTATTAAGAGTTTACTATGAATTAACATAAACCATAACCTACCTCCACCGAAGAATCGCGATCAAACAAGCGATCTTCCCAAAACCTTTGCTTTCATTGCGTTCTTCTCTTCCTCTCGATCATTTCTCTCTTTTCTCTTTCTATTCTTTTTTTTCCCTTATTCAAACTCCTCTTCTTTTACCCTAATTAGCATATAGTTAAGTATAAAAGATGATAAAATAACCCACTATTTATTTCAAGGTTATCTCCTTTAACCCCCAAGTAATTGAATTATTAGCATTAATCCACTAACTTTATAATTATAAGCATGAATAGTCCAAAACGCTCCTTTAAAAACTTTAACAGAAATCCGACCCAGTCTGAGTTACGCAACCTGTGGCGGTCCCTCATGACTGTGACGGTCCGTCACAAAGTTCCGAGAGTTAATTCTGTGGAAGGATTTGTGACGGTCCGTCGTGCCAACGACGGTCCGTCCTGCCATTCCGTCACGAAGTTCAGAGAGTCGATCTCAGTACCCAAATTTCAGAATTCTAAGTGTTTTGGAATGAGACCCCCTCGACGGTCCGTCGTGCCCATGACGGTCCGTCGTGGGATCCGTCGACCCAGACAGTGATTTCCAGAAATAACTCTGCTGCTCAAAACGACTAAACAGGTCGTTACACACCTAGAGAATTTTTTCATTGAATTTTGTTTGGTAAAAATATATAAAGGATTTTTTTTTTATAATCTTCATAAATTATCATATGTTATAAAATCAAGCTCATAAGAATATAATCATAAAGAGAAGAAGACAAGAGAAGTAGATAGAAGAAGAGGAATTTTCTTCATATTCAAGTGTATGTGAGTCTCATCTATATATCATACAATAGTGAATGAACAACCCTATTTATAGGTTGAGAAATCACTCCAAAACTCACCTTATTAAGTACCATAATAAATAGATACATTCTTATCCAAAAAGGTTCATGAACCTAGTGAATATGGATAGTTTTTCATGTACTTACTTTATGGACTATCCACTCATTCAATGGATTTATAACACCCCCCCCTTGGATGTCCATAGATATTGTGCCTCGTAAAAACCTTACTAGGAAAAACCCTATGAAAAAAAATTCTAGTGAAGGAAAAATAGTACACATATCTTTTGATACGCACTATTTGTTGCCTCATTAAAAACCTTGCCAGGAAAACCCAGTGGGAAAAAAACCTCGGTCAAGGGAAAAAGAGTGCAACGCGTATTATACTCCACCTGATTAACATATGACTTAATTTCTTGTGATGATGTCTCCATTCTTCGTACATTGTGGTTAGTATATTCTTTTTCAAAGAAAATCCACACATTTCTTGAATATGGTGTGTCATTTATCTCAACCAGACGCACTTTCGACTTGCTTATGGAGGACTTTTATTTCTGTATAGCAACAATTGCTTCATTGATCGCCAAGATATTATTGTGCCTCCACATGCAAACATATAGTGTGCTTGAGATAGAGCTTTATGCGGATCAGATAAATATTCTGCATTTGCGTAACCAATCAATTTTTTCTTGGATTCCTCAGAATAGAATAAACCCATAACTATGGTCCTTCGAGGATATTCAATCATGTGCTCAACACCATTTCAATATCCTTATATCGGGCAGAAATTGAAGCTTGCCAGTAAATTTACTGCAAAACAAATATCTGATCAAATATTGTTGTAAGATGCATTAGTGCCCTGATTGCACAAAGATAGAGTTTCATCACCAAGAAACTTTTCATCCTTCTTTTGAGATCAAACTGAATTATCATTTATGTCAAGTGATCTCATAATGATTGGGGTACTCAATGAATGCGATTTATCCATATAAAATTACATCAAAACTTTTCAGTGTATGTGCACTGTTAGACAAATATTTCATTAGTCAAATTATCAATCTGTAGGTCAAGACAAAAATTTGTCTTACCAAGACCTTTTCATAAAAATACAAGGACAAATAGGATCATTCTTTTGTACCCTTTTTCTTCCTTGACTATTTCAATCCATATAAGGATTCTTGAAGCTTTATTAAAAAAGTTTCTTTCAAACTCTTATATGCTTCAGACACCTCGATTGTTTCAAGGATTTTCATATAACCTTCATTGTCTAGCTAGACATTACAATTATTCATTGCATGCATTCAAGTTTTTCATATGTTGCCAGATCAAAACAAACCTCATTGCATCCACCAAAGGAGTAAAACATCTCCAATAATGTCAGAATTTTTGTGATAAACCTTTATACCCCAAGGCACAAACCGTATTTGATATCTTACGGTTATGCTATCGCATAATAATTTATTTGTACCCCACTGACATTATATCTTGATTTATGGACTATCAGTCCAAAATGTCACTTTTCTAAGTGAAACAAAATATACTTGAATTGTGGATTTTACTTGGCCAACCATTTATCGGTCCACACTATATGACAGATTTGAATTCAAGATCCTGGTCACAATTTATATCATTGAGCACTACCTCATATCAAAGATACTGTCGACGGTTATTTGATATCGCTTCCAATATGACATAGCTTATCGAGATCTCTTCATTTTTCATTATTTCAGGTACCTGAACCTTTTTCAAGATTTTATGAAGTGTTATGTCAATGTGCTCTTTTATAGCACTTGCCTCATTATCATGACCATATTGATCATTTGCTCCTTCCTTCCTCAAGGAATTTTATATTTGGAATCGATTGGTCTATTACGCTTCCGGCGTATCATAGACTATGTCTTTCAAGGACTTCACATTGGAGCATTTGCAGCTGAATTATATCATAGGGTCAGTGCATTCATCTGGCAACTAATTTGCAACATTATGCAACTGAATTATCCCTTGAACTTTAAGTTCACATATTTATTAAACGAGGATCTTGATAATTCATAATTAACGTCACACATAATTTTCAGCTGTCAATCATCTCTCCCCCTAATGTTAGAAAATCTAACATTCATTCCAACCTTATTTGAAAGTTCATCTTTATGCGTGGTGGAGCAACTAAAATCATAACAGCACATTTAATATTTTAGATGTAAATTATATGGTTCCTGTCCCTGAACCAATTTTAATGGGGAAACCTTGTTGTTTTGATGCATACATGTGTTGCTACATGTTAAATAAAATTATCTCATACCAAATCTTATTTGGGAGTTTTGTTCTCATAACCATGATTTAGCTATAATTGGAGGCATACAATTTCTGCTAAATCAACCAGCATTATCAATATAATTTCATAGTTTGGAACTGTGTTCTTAATTTTAACAATTCGAGCAAACAACCTTACAAAAATCAATTTGTAAGTTGACAACAAAATACATGTGAGCATCGCATAAATGCATCAATCATATAGTTGAAAATGATCCACATGACAGGTGAATGGGCCCATATTCACCCTTTTATATGTTCCAAAAATTTTAGGAGATTACAGTCCCAACCTTAGTTGGTATAGTGATCATTTTATCAAGAGAACAAGCAACACAAGAGAATTCTTGAAGAATCTTTATTTCTTCATCATATAAATCACCTGAATTCTCAATCACGTTTGCATCACATTTAATCAGAATGGTCAACCAGTCATGCCAACTGATCTTTATTTTAGTACACATATAATTTACTTTTACATGTGATTTCATCAGCATTACATGTTTGCATGGAACAAACAAGAGGAAAAGTGGGGTAATCTTTTACAAAAACATTTATAACCCTCTTCGGTTGTAGTGATTTATAGTCTCAATATTTATTTTTAATTCATCCGTAACTTAAAAAGTTTCTTTCGAGACTTACTACAACCCCAATATTATTCCTCTGGTAATAGCACAACTCGTTAGAGCTTGCAATTAATTTTGTGTACTATCACTTATTGCATGACATCATCCTTATGGTGAGCATCTCCTTCAAGGAGGAAATTTTATTGTCATGGTCAAAATCATTACGAGCAAGACGTCTTTCTTGCTTTACTTTTGTTGTACCATAGGTACACAACCAATGACAAATTTGTATTGACACACAATAATGGCCACAATCCTTATAGGCAAGAACTATTTCTTTTTTTTGCCCTTTCGGTAGTTCAAAATAAACATACCATAATGACGTATAAAACGTACAATACAATTAGCTATTTCGGTCAAATAAAATTTATTTCCTCTCAAATCTCCCGTAGAGATGAGAAGTGACATATATCATTTTTTCTCAAACCTTCCATAGAGGTGAGTTGTGACATATATCCAATCTATAATGATTTTATCACATCTGGACTCATTCTCTTATAGAATGTTCGAGCATTCACGATACTCATCACAAGTAACATTCTCTTCAAGGGATGGACTAATTATTTATATGTACTTCATAAATTTGCATTATAAGCACATTGTCATGGCTTTAAAATTCATCATATTTCCATGACACGCCTCAGCATCACTTTGAAAGATCAAGTGTATCATCACTTTATCTTCTTGTATCATGATAGAGGATTTATAAATTTGTCAAATTATGTGTTGACAACATTCACAAGTCTAATGACCTTTCGTATCATTTTGATAATAAAAATTTCCTTCACATTTTGAAGGACTATTTGAAGAACTCATAGTGTTCTTCCTTTTATCATTACCACAATGATGACTATTATAATTTTGTCCCTCCACGCCCTTATTCATATCATTAATTATTTGTCATCTTTCAGACTAATCATTCACTGCTACCACATTCATATGATTGAATGGAGCAAGTCAACATGCGGATTTTAGAGTTATCACATGTTGCTACCACATTCTTTTCAAGGAATGGAGCAAATTCAATATGATGAATTTCAAGGCATTTCATCAAAAATATATTATTTTTCTTAGTCATCATTTTATCATCGCTATGATGCATTGGATCAAACTCAATATCTTACCCATATAAGGCGTGTTACGCCATAATTCTATGGGACTTGAACCCAATCGCGGTGCATCAAAACTCTAATTGATGTCTTACCCTTTTGGTGCGATAGAACTTGAATCTATCGTCTTATCCTCAAATATTTTTCATTATGGTGCATCCGGACTTTTAACCTAATGTCTTACCCTTTTGGTGCGATGAAACTTGAATCCATCGTCTTACCCTTAACCAACGGTATAATAAACTGAAGTACAACATGATTTATTCTTTGAGGTTTTTAATTAGGCAACAAATAGTGCGCATCAAAAGATATGTGTACTCTTTTTCCTTCACTAGAATTTTTTCCCACAGGGTTTTTTCTAGTAAGGTTTTAACGAGGTACAATATCTATGGACATCCAAGGGGGAGTGTTATAAATACATTGAATAAGTGGATAGTCCATAAAGTTAGTACATGAACAAACATTCATATTGACTAGGTTACATGAACTTTTTTTAGGATAAGAATGTATCTATTTATTATGATACTTAATATGGTGACCTTTGGAGTGATTTCTCACTCTATAAATAGGGTTGTTCATTCACTATTGTAAGATATACATATGAGACTTACATATACTTGAATAAGAAGAAAATTCCTTCTTCTCTTTATGATTATATTCTTATGAGCTTGATTTTATAACATCATATAATTTATATATTTGTTTTGTATTAGAGACATAAGTTTAATGAAGTAGGTCTATTATTTTTTAAAAATAATGATTTAATGACATGACATATTAACTAGAATAGAAGGAGACTTTTGAGGTGTTTAGTCTATTTTTTCTTTAATATTATTCACTTTCTATTTATTCAAAAAAAATTGTAAGCATGAATTTCAAAATACACAATTTATATTATTGTAATAGTTAATAAACCTTTAATATTATTAATTCTTTATACAATTTATGATTAATTGATGTGAGTTAGCATTCATGAGTGATTTGTATATTAATATTTTTTTAATATGTATTTTTAAGTATTTAAAATTGATGATATTTTAGTACGTCTTAAAAACTTATTCTTCATAACATAAAAAAATAAAAAGTTTAATTATGATAAAAAATTCTTAAGTATGAAAATTATTCTAAATATACTAATTTATTTTATTTTTTAAAAAATAATATGATGATTATTTTAGTTAAATGAACTTAATGAATTAAATTAGTATATTATTAAAAATGACTTTAATGACATGTCATGTCAACTAGGAGAGAATCAGCCTTTTGAAGTGTAAAAGTACATTTGGAGGAAAATAGTGATAGTTGAGTGATATTTGGTCCAAAATGAAACATAAATGATATTTCAAATCAGTTCCCTTAAGTTATGTGACCATTTAGGGAATTGACTCCGTTTCACAAAAAATGGTCTAGTTTGACTTGACATAGAGTTTAAGAAAATAAAGAAGACTTTAGATCATGTGGTCCTCAATTAAAGTTATGTCAAATGTACAAAATTATCTTTTAATCTTGCGGCCTTAAACATGTCACGTGAAAAGTTATACCCGAAAAGAAATAGGTCATTCTTTTTTGGGAAAAGGCTCAAATATGCCATCGAACTTTCAGAAAAGGCTCATTTATGCCATTAGTTAAAAGTTTGATTCATTTATGTCATTACCGTTAAAGAAAAGGCTCATTCATGCCATTATTTTTTAACGATGATTTTGCAAAACCATTTTTGACAAGTGGCCAATTATAATTTGGTCACGTCATAAATTTTTTATTAAAAAAATATAATTCTGAAAATAAAATTGAATTAACTTTTTAATTTTTTCATTAAACAAATTGATGACGTGGCCGAATTATAATTGGCCACATTATCAATTTTTTTAATAAAAGAAATTTAAAAAATTAATTCATTTTTTTAAAATAATAATTATAATGTGCCGAATTGTAATTAGCCACGTGTCAAAAATGGTTTTGTAAAACCACCGTTAAAAAATAATAGCATAAATGAGCTTTTTCTTTAATGGTAATGACATAAATGACCAAACTTTTAACTGATGACATTAATGAACCATTTCTAAAAGTTCAGTGACATATTTGAGCCTTTTTCCTTCTTTTTTAAACATATTAAAATAGAAAAATATTTTGTTTCTCATTACTAAACAATTTAAAACTTTAAAAAATACAGCGATTTTTTATAATTTTTTTTTAAAAGACAATCTATTTATCTTTCTTAAGAAACACCTTGAAATAACAAAATCTTAACAAAAAGTTATATTTTTTGTGGGACACACGCATAATGAAATTTCACATTTTCTATGATTAAAATAATACATTTAAACAATATAAATTTGAGTTCACATGTTAGCTCATATACGTTGTTTATTTAAAGCAAATGTTTTATCAAGTAAGACAAGTATTTAGATAAATTATCAAGAAGTTTCTGAATCTTTTATTATTATTAAAAACCAAAAGGAAAGTAATAAATAATCGCAAAAGTACCATAAAAAAATTTATTGGCATATACAATTAGAATTAGAAAATATTTTTAGTCTTTTTTAATATGTTAAAGACATGTTTTATTTAATAGGTAGAAGGAGAAATAAATTTAAATTTATTAAGATATATTTAATACAACAAATATGTAAAAGAAAAAGATAATTTTTATCTAACAAATAGAAGAACAACATGAATAAATTTTAATTTGTTAGAACACATTTTACATGATGACAAATTATTTATGAATTGCAAAATGTTATGCATGAGCTAAGAAAAAGACTCGTGTAACTCCTTTAGTTTATTTGTTTTGAGTTGTTTAACTTATTTATTCTTTACTTACATCATGCAAGAAGTTAAACTTACTTGTAAAACAAAAATTATTTTGTCACGACCCAAAACCGAGCCGCGAATGGCACCCACATTTACCCTCCTATGTGAGCAAACCAACCAATCTAAACCTTAACATTTCAACATATATCAACAGAACGTAATGCGGAAGACTTAACTCATTAATAAAATCAAATCAATAACTATTATTATCCTCAAAATCTGGAAGTCATCACCACAATAACATCTATGATCAAATTACTAACTAAAAATGTCTAAGAAGCTAAAACAAATAAAAGCTAGTCCATGCCGGAAGTTCAAGGCATCAAGACTTGAAGGAGAAGATCCAGTCCAAGCTAGAAGCATTAGCTCACCCTGAATTTCCGATGTAGTGAAGACTGGCTAGAATCACTGTTGAGTCGAAGACGACGGCACGTTTGCTGCACTCCACAAATAACAAAGAAGAAAACATAAAAGTAGGGGTCAGTACAAAACACGGGTACTGAGTAGATATCATCGGCCAACTCGAAATAGAAAACAATATATATTAAGCAATATCATAAAATCAACTATGATACTCAACATGTAGCAACAACAAGTACTATATCATTAACAATTACCGTCAAGTTCACACATGAGGACTCAAGCCTCAATACCATACTTATTTGGGAATTATGTTCATTAGATTGAGTACATTAACATCTTTCAAGATTCATTATCTTTATTTCTCTTGTGTCGGTACGTGACACTCCGCTCCCTCATATTCATTAATCCTCTTGTGTCGGTACGTGACACTCCGATCCCCTACTACTATGTGTCGGAACGTGACACTCCGATCCCCTAAATCTACGTGTCGGTTCGTGACACCCGATCCCCTAAATCTACTTGTCGGTTCGTAACATCCCGATCCCCTAAATCTACGTGTCGGTTCGTGACACTCGATCCCCTAAATCTACGTGTCGGTTCGTGTCACCCGATCCCTTAATTCTATGTGTCGGAACGTGACACTCCGATCCCCTAATCTCCTTCTATCAATTCATCAAGCCTTCTTTCTTACCAAGGCATCATCAATCTCATTACTTTAGTTCATCACGCCTTCTTTTATACCAAAGCTCATCATTAACAAGAGATTAGGTTTTTATCAAGATTGGGGATTCAATAGCTTCATTATGCTTAATATAATCACAATTATATAATCACCTTCATGCAAGCATACAAATCAAGCACATGCAGGGTTTACATTATTATCAATACATATCATCCGCTATTAAGAGTTTTACTACGAATATTGTAAGAGAAACACATAACCTAACTACCTCCACCGAAGACTAGTGATCAAGCAAGAATTTTCCCCCCTTTCTTCTTCTTCTCGTTCGATCTATCCTCTCTCCCCCTCTCTTGTTCTTTCTAGTTTTCTTATTCAAACCCTCTTTCTTTTACCCTAATTAGCATATAATTAAGAATGAAAGATGGCAATAATAACCCACTAATTAACTTAAGGTCACCTCTTTTAACCCCCAAGTAATTAGACTTATAATCCTTAACCCTCTAACTTTATAATTAAAGTCAGAATATTCCAAAACGTCCTTAAAACGTGTAAAGAAATCCGACCCAGACCGGGATTACGCAACCTGTGACGGGCCGTCGTGCCTGTGACGGGCCGTCGTGCCTGCGACGGTCCGTCTTGCAGGTCGTCGCAAGGTTCAGAGACCCAAATTTCCACCAAGGGTCTGTGACGGTCCGTCCTGCAAGTCCGTCACAAAGTTCAGAGAGTCGATTTTCAGTACCCAATTTCAGAATTTCTAAGTGTTTTGAAACGAGACCCTGCGACGGTCCGTCGTGACCATGACGGTCCGTCGTGGGGTCCGCCGTTTCAGCCAGTTTTCCAGAAATAAAATCTGCTGCTCAAAACGACTAAACAGGTCGTTACATATTTTTTGGTGCACAAGTTTATATTTCGTAACACTTCCATATTATTCTATTCAACAATTTTTTCATATTACTGAATTTTATTTTACTGAAGAATTTTGTATAGACCAATGAAATTATAATTATTTTTTTTATTAAAGTCGCTACTATTTAAATTGACTCTTATTAGCTTAATAATAGATCAATTTATTCAATTAAAAAAAAATTCATCAAAACTATTTTTTAGGTGAAATTAATTTACTGAAGTAACATGAATTAAAGTAAGGATAGTCTAAACTTTAAAAGACAGAAAACGATTTATTTAAGATGATGAGAAAATTATAATCCATATTCTTTTTTATATTAAATAAGTTTTATTTTAGCAGAAATCATTATCATTAAAAAATTAATATAACCACACTTATTTTTTATAAATGTCTGTTAAACACTATTAATAAGATGAATTATAAAGGCATAGTTGAAAAAATATACTATTTTTTATCTTGAAATTATAAGGTAACCTTTTTTCTTGGACAAGCTTTTTAAAAAAAAAACTAATACGACACTTAGTTTAAGATAAAAAGGGTAAAATTTAACCTACTTTTATGAGCAAGAACGTGAGCATATGTAAGGGAAGCTGGTTTACGTGAATTCATGTTTCCTTCATGAGATCATGTATAGTAGTATTATATTTTAAAAATAAATATTGAATTATAGATATGTGAATACATACTCAAAGTATCATGTGATGCAATCATAATAGGGTGCACCTTTTAAAGTGAGGTATTAAATTTGAATTTTATATTTATTTTGTTTTAATTTTCTTTTTAAAATTAGGTATCAACCTCTAAGTGATTAATTTTGGACCTATAGTTTTGTTTTAACGATTTTAAGTGATAAAAACCTAAATATCAAACTGCTCAAATTTATATCTTAGATTCACTTCTTTTTTATTTATGATAAGACACTTATTATCTCAAAATCTTAATGTCACGATCCAAAACGAATCGTGAATGGCACCCACAATTAACCTCTTAAATGGGCGGACCAACCAATTTAACCTAACTTACAAAATACAAGCATAACGCGGAAACTCAAATGTTACTAAATATTATTTCCCAAAATCTGAAAGTCATCACATCAAGGACATCTAATCTCCAACACTAAGTCTAAGAATATCAAATACACCAAAATAAAAGAATAATGGTATGTGTCCGAAAGTATAGGACATCATGTCAGGACCAAGATAACCCAACACGAGCTTGAATGGATAATTCACCTTGGAACTTGATATGCGGGAGGCTGACTAGAGCTGAGGCAAATCAGAAGTCATAGGTACACTCACTGCATTTCGTAAAGGGAAAACAAAGAATAAAATATGTAGGGCTCAATACGAGGCAACATGTACTGAGTAAATATCATCGATCAACCCAAAATAGTAACTAATATATAAAGAATAATAGTATGAACTCAACTATAGCACTTAACATGTGATAAGCAACAAACAACATGAACAAGTGTCAATAACAATAAAGTAAGCACGTATTAAGTCAACAATATCAAGATCATGCCTCCAAACAAGACCATTTTGGGACTTGAGTTCTTTGAGATTGAGTCTCTTTCATTAATTCAACATATTTTTCCTTGAATATTATCGTGTCGGAACGTGACACTCCAATCCAAGAATACCGTGTCGGAACGTGACACTCCGATCCAAAAATATCGTGTCGGAACGTGACACTCCGATCCAAAAATACCGTGTCGGAACGTGACACTCCGATCTAAGAATACCGTGTCGGAACGTGAAACTCTGATCCAATAAAATCATTAATTTATTATTTAATATCACCACTTTTTCATTCGTTAATAATATTTCATCGAGTCTTCTTATTCAAGGCATTACTTCGATAGAGATGGTTTAAGATTATACATTCCATGGTCTCGAAATTTCAGATCAATCACAAAACACACGAGCCACACCATCACACAATCAAGTACATAGAAAACTTCACAATATCAATGCATGTCAGTCACAATTAAGAGTTTACTATCAAATAGCATAAACCATAACCTACCTCCACCGAAGAATCAAAGTCAATCAAGCTACTTCTCCAATGCTTTTCCTTTCTCAATGCTTCTGAACCTTTCCAATCTATCAAACATATGTACATAATATGTAAGTTAACGAGTTTATAATCACTCATACATTCTATGTCTAGCCTAAACCCAAAAACTTATTCAAATTTATAATTAGATGTTTAATCTTGATATCAATTAATTTGTCAACTCTCATGTTTTTCAAATTTCAAACCTAGGGTCAAGTTTCAATTACTCAAAACACTAAAATCTTGTTCTAAAATACCTATAACGAAGAATCTCACTTTATCAAATTTGTTGCGATAACCCAAACGTTCAAATAATATGTCCAATAACTTTAGCAATAACAAAAAGTCACCAACCAATAGAAACTAATAAGCCTACTGTTATTAAATTATATATATAACCAATAGTAATTGATTATACATAATATATAGTCACCATTAGTAATTCACTGCATATTATACGATTACTCATTATATTTTTATATCCTTTCAAGTCCAACCAATAACAACTTAACTGAATAATTTCTATATATATATATATATATATATTGTTATAAACAATTTGTATTATAGTGAATGTCTAATTATGTGGAGTCCTTGTAGGATATGGTTAGAAATCCTACTTGGGGACCAAGTAAGGTTTTCCCTATAAATAAAGGGGGTTTCCTTCATTGTAAAGAAGATTTGTGAAAGATCAATGAATCCTGAATATACTTCAAGATGAATAAGAAGTCTTTTCTCTTCTCACTACTTTCTTCTTCTTCTAATTTTATATAATTTCATAACATGTTATCAGCACGATCGTTCTATTCTTAAAGAATTGTGATAGAAGACGAGAAAAGTGCAAAAGAGATCTTGCATTATGCAAAAAGGTTGCAATAAGGTTCTTATATCTTCAAGGTATGATTTATCTTTATGTTATAATTATTTATGTAACAGATCTGGAGGTACCATATAAAGTAAGTATTTAAAGAGACTTGTTGACTTTTTATACATTTAATTTTAATCGATTGGGAAGAAAATTTCTTAATTTATTTTAATAATTGAATAAGCACAATTTAGTGAAAGGTATGTTTTCAACCTTTATATGAGGTGTGTGATCTATAAAGCTATATTTATTAACTACTAATGTTGATTATAAGAAATCAATAATCTCAATTCTGTGTGTAATCATAATGTACGATCATATTAATGATCATCAAAAGTGATAAATTTAAATTATTTTGAAGGCTTGAGGTTGAGCCTCATTGTGGGTAAGACGATAGATTTAAGTTTTATCGCACCAAAAGAGTAAGACGATGGATTTATGTCTAATTGCATAAAGAGGGTACGACATTGGGTTAAACTCCTGATGCACTATGATGATAAGATATTGGGTTCAAGACCCGTCGATTATGACCTAAGACACTTTTATATGGATAAAACATTAAATCTGAATCTTGATGCACCATATTGACGATATAATAATGACTAAAGAAAAACTAATGTGTTTTAGATGAAGAGTCATGAAATTTACTGAATTTACTCCATTATAAAAGTGAATGTTGTATTAGTGCATAATATGTCTGAAAGAAGACAAGTGATCGAATAATGCACATAATATGGAATGAGGTACTAGCTATCATAATTTGATAAGCTCACATGTTTGTGTTCCATTCATGAAGAATGAGAACTTCTGAAAATTGCTAAAATATGGATCCATTCTCTAAAGGGAATGAGGTGTAAGTCACCATGCTAGACATGAGAAAGATTGCAAAAATGTTGGCACAAATAATATGTTTACATGCACAATTTTCTTCACATTAGTTCATTCAATGATGGAATCACGACTCACCTAAAGGGTAAAGTAATTGAGAAGAAATAAATCTGAAAATTACTCTTGGAGTAATAAAATTGAAATTTAGTAATATAATAGCAAATCAGAAATTTACTAAAGCAAAAGGCACATGGCGTAGTAAACTTGGAGTTTACGAGTACTGCTAATTTTATTAGTTGGCATGAATAATTTGGTCATCCCAAAGATGTGCATACTAAGTAATGGACATACATTGAAAAACTAGAAGATTCTTCCAAAATTCTTTACGCTGCTTGTTCTCGTGATAAAGTTGATTGGATCAACTAAAGTTGGGATTAAATCCCTAAATTCTTGAAAAGTATAAAAGGTGAATATGGGCTCGTTCACCTATCATGTGACAAGATAAAAGGATGCATTTATAAGATAATCACATGTGCGTTTGTCGTCAACCAGTAGTTTGACATTCAGAAAATTATTTGTGCAAAAATAATTGAGTTAAGAGAACAATTTCAAAATATGTAATCAAGACAATTTAACTTGATAATGTTGATCAATACTCAAGATGTTGTGACATTAAATGTCTGAGATAGTGAAATCATTGTCTGTGAAAATAAAGCTTCATGTGTTGATTTGGAATATAATACTGCATACAAAAGTAATTGTATGCATCAAAACAACAAATTATGATCAGATTTTCTTTCTGTTGATTTATGATCAAGGACCAAATATTTTTCATATGATTATTTTGGTATGTAGTATATAGTCAACGAATATACAATGATGCACAAAGATAGATTCCCCAAAAGATTGAGATATATGTTAGGTTGTCTAACATAAGGGGGAGATTAGAAGCAACACAAAAGTTGTAAATACTCCTATTGAATGTCCCTTAAGGATAAAGTCTATGACATACATAAAGCATGATAGACTAATCAATTCTAAATAAAATAATCCTTGAAAAAAAAGAGAGGATCAAAAAATCAAAATGATCATTATAAGGAGACAATGTGCTCTTGGAGAGCCTACGACATAACACTTTATGAAACCTCATTAGAGGGATAGCTACCTAAAAATAATGAAGTGATGAGATCTCAATAAGTTTTGTCGTATTGTGAATCGATACAAAATGGTATATAGTTGACGATATTTTTTATACAATAGCGCGAAATATTGTAAAAGATTATGAGGATATGAATTCTACATCTATTAAACCATGCTTGTCTAGAAATAATTATCAAGTGAAAAGTGGAATGATGCATCTTGGTAAGCGTAAAGCTTATTTGACTTGCAATCAAGGCACTAGAAGATGTCATACATCTTACATTGAATGTTGTCAATTAACAAAATTGAGATGAAAATATCTTATGAGTTCAAAATCTAAAGTATATACAAGTTTTTGGAAAACTTATTTATAGTCCTCATAAGGATTAAATTGATTCAAAATGCATAGAGCATATACAAGTATTATTATGCAAGTTGATAACTAGAATTGGAACTCTTGAAGAGTTTTCAAAAGGCAATAGATTATTTGCGTAAAGAAGTTAAAGTAAGGAACTTGCAGAAATCTTTAATACTGAGGGAAGATTCATAAAAACAGATAGAAGAAATCATATTTCATCAAGGTTTTTCTACACTTATAAGCTCCCAAGACTGTGATATCAACATGCAAGAGGTCTATTCAAGTAATATTATTATTGATTTATTCATCAAGTCTCTACCAACTACAACTTTCAAGAAGATGGTACACAAGCTTGAAAAACGAAGATTCTAGTCTTTGAATTGATGTTGTCATTAGGGGGAGTTAATACGCGATGTGCTCTTTTTTCCTCACAAGGTTTTGTCCCACTGGGTTTTCCTTGTAAGGTTTTTAATGAGGCATCCATGATGCGTATTATTAGATATGTGTACTCTTTTTCCTTCACTAGATTTTTTTCCCACTGGATTTTATCTAGTAAGGTTTTAACGAGGCACATAATCTACAGACATTCAAGGGGGAGTGTTATAAACAATTTGTATAGTGAATGTCTAATTATGTGGAGTCCTTGTAGGATATGGTTAGAAATCCTACTTGGGGACCAAGTAAGGTTTTACCTATAAATAAGGGGTTTTCCTTCATTGAAAAGAAGATTTGTGAAAGATCAATGAATCCTGAATATACTTCAAGATGAATAAGAAGTCTTTTCTCTTCTCACTACTTTCTTCTTCTTCTAATTTTATATAGTTTCATAACATATATATATATATATATATATATATATATATATATATATATATATATATATATAATTGAACTAAATTAGGCCTACAAGATATAATTCCATGTACATCTCTAAGGAGTTGAAGCATTGATATGATTTTACCTGGGCGTATTTTTGCTCCCATGTCGCTGTCGTAAGTAGGTTTCTCGCTTGTTCTCCATTTTCTTAAATAATTAGGTATTAAAAGTGACAAAACTCCTTAACCACTTATTTTCCTATATAGGTCAGATTTAGGGTATTAAAATAAATTATCTCATAAATATACGTCAACTAAATAAATTACTAAAACTATCCCATTAATTTTATAATTATAATTACCAATAGTCTAAAATATTCAAAACGAACAAATAAATCATTATATTAGATACTAATTTATCCATCGTTCGTCCTCGAACGATCAAAGTTTGCAAGGGAAAAAAATAAATAGAAGAATCAACAAAAAAGTGTGAATATCTTTTGTGCATATCATGCTCAGGCTTCCAAGGTCTTATCTCAAATGCATCAAACAAACCTATGAGAGAGCTACATCTCATCTAATACTATGTCTCAAATAGGGTCATATCACTACTCAAGTGTAGCTATTGTAGTATGTAAACTCAACTAACAACAAAGTGTATTCTCAATAGCCATCAAAACTAATCGTACACACATATGCGATATGTTCTCAAGGACCTTGACACAATCATTAGGTGGAAAAATTTTCACATAACCACGATAAAATGTTGAATCAATATTGATTCCAATCAGAAGTGAAACTAAATCAATCACCACATACTCATAATGAACAAACCATAATAGATCTTATCAATATTTAATTCTCACAACATAAACTTTTCACGAGCTTATGTTATATAAAAAAAATGACATTTAGACATAAGGTACTAGTCAAGGAAAAATTAAACTTATCTAACCTCAAGAAGAAAATGATCAAGTAACCATCCATCGTGTGATACATCCAAGCATACATGACCTCTAACAACATTGTCAAAATGCTAGATTAGTAGCTATTGCAATCAAACTTTAAGAATGACAAAATTACAATGATCCTTACATTCCACTACACACAGTCTATCGAAGAAGTATAAATTTTAATGGTAGCTCCCTTATAAATTCTTATAGGCAAAGTGGTACATGTAGCACCACTCAAATACTTCAAGTACACCAAGACTACACTAAATAGGTCATATAAAAAATAACCAAGGTGGAATAAGTCTAAATACTCCTTTCATAGTGCCCATATCATACATTCTCATTCAACTGACTCTCTCTCTCTCTCTCTTATTTTCTAGCTATCCACAATCACCAATTTAGTCCTATCGAAGTCCACATCCATTGAAGTGTTGTCACCAATTTAGTCATATCGAAGTCCACATCCATTGAAGTCAACACTCGTAGAACTAACGAACATCATAACTACAACATCCATCTACCTTACTCGCAGCCACCATTAGTATCAAAGTATTCTTATCAATTGCATGTTCAAACTCTGGTTACATCTCTTTTTATTTAAGCATTTCATGAAAAATACGAGTTTCCAAGCAAGTTTAATAACACTAATTTTAAATTTGATAGAACCTTTGTCACGACCCAAAACCGGGCCGCGACTGGCACCCACACTTACCCTCCTATGTGAGCGAACCAACCAATCTAAACCTTAACATTTCAATGTAATATCAACGTAAAGTAATGCGGAAGACTTAAACTCATTAATAAAAACCCATTCAATAACTATTAAAATTCAACATCTATTATTCCCCAAAATCTGGAAGTCATCACCACAAGAACATCTATGATCAAATGACTAAACTAAGAGTATTCTAAAAGCTAAAACAAGTAAAAGCTAGTCCATGCCGGAACTTCAAGGCATCATGACATGAGGAAGAAAGTCCAGTCCAAGCTAGAAGCGTTAGCTCACCCTGAAGATCCGATGTGACGAAGACTGGCTAGAATTGCGGTTGGGTTGAAGTTAACGGTACGTTTGCTGCACTCCACAAATAACAAAGAAGAAAACATAAAAGTAGGGGGTCAGTACAAACACAAGTACTGAGTAGGTATCATCGGCCAACTCAAAATAGAAAACAGTATATATCAAGTAATAACATAAATCAACTATAATACTCAACATGTAGCAACAACAAGTACTATAATCATTACTAAGTTCTGCCAAGTTCACACATGAGGACTCAAGCCTCAATACCATACTCATTTGGGAATTAGGTTCATTAGATTGAGTATATTAACATATTTCAAGATTCATTATCTTTATTCCCCTCGTGTCAGTAAGTGACACTCCGCTCCATATACTATCCTGGTGTCGGAACGTGACACTCCGATCCTCATATACTATCCTGGTACCGGAACGTGGCACCCGATCCATATACTATCCTTGTGTCGGAACGTGACACTCCGATCCTCATATACTATCCTGGTACCGGAACGTGGCACCCGATCCATATACTATCCTGGTGTCGGAACGTGACACTCCGATCCTCATATACTATCCTGGTACCGGAACGTGGCACCCGATCCCCTAATCTCATCACTTTCATTCATCAAGCCTTCTTTTATACCAAGGCATCATTATTAACAAAGTAGATTAGGGTTTCTTCAAGATTTGGGACTCAATAGCTTCATCATGCTTATTTATTCATAATTACATAATCATATTCATGCAAGCATACAATTAAGCATATAGAAGGGTTTACAATACTACTAACACATATCATTCGCTATTAAGAGTTTACTACGAATAGTGTGAAAACCATAACCTACCTCCACCGAAGATTAGTGATCAAGCAAGCAAATTCCCAAGCTTTGTGTTTTCCTCTTCGTTTCTCCTCTCTCGTTCAATCGATCCTCTCTCTTGTTCTTTCTATTTTTCTTATTCAAACCCTCTTTCTTTTACCCTAATTAGCATGTAATTAAGAATAAAAGATGGCAATAATAACCTACTAATTAACTTAACTTTACCTCTTTTAACCCCCAAGTAATTAGACTTATTAACCTTAACCCTCCAACTTTATAATTAAAGTAGGAATAGTCCAAAACGTCCCTTAAATCACTTAAAGAAATCCGACCCAGACTGGGATTACGCAGCCTGTGACGGACCGTCGTGCCTGCGACGGTCCGTCCTGCTGCTCCGTCACAGATTTCACAGACTCATTTTTATTAAAGGGTCTGTGACGGACTGTCGTTCCTGCCAAGTCGTCACGAAGTTCAGAGAGTCGATTTCAGTACCCAATTTTAAGAATTTCTAAGTGTTTTGAAACGAGACCCTGCGACGGTCCGTCGTGCCTATGACGGTCCGTCGTGGGGTCCGTCGTCTCAGCCAGTTTTCCAGAAATAAAATCTGCTGCTCAAAACGACTAAACAGGTCGTTACAATAGATACCAATTTACCCATCGTTCGTCCTCGAACGATCACAAGAAGAAAAACAAGGGCGAGAAGGGGTACCTGAGTCTTTAAACAGGTGTGTGTATCTTTCTTGCATATCTGCCTCCTTCTCCCAAGTGGCTTCTTCAACCGATCGATTCTTCCATTGCACCTTGATGGATGCAATCTCCTTTGACCTCAACTTGCGAACTTCTCTATCTAAAATAGCAACAGGCTCCTCCTCATAAGACAAATTCTCATCAAGCAAAACTGAATCCCAACGGATAATGTAGTTTCCATCCCCATGGTATCTTTTCAACATAGACACATGGAATACCGGATGTACTCCGGACAGCCCTGGGGGCAAGGCTAGCTCATAAGCCACCTCCCCTACTCGCTTAAGTACTTCAAATGGTCCAATGTACCTCGGGCTTATCTTACCTCTTTTACCAAACCGCATCACCCCTTTCATTGGCGAAACTTTCAACAAGACTTGTTCACCCTCCATGAACTCTAAGTCTCTAACCTTTCGATCTGCATATTCTTTTTGCCTACTTTGCGCCGCTAGAAGCTTATCTTGAATAGATTTCACCTTCTCTATCGAATCCCTCAAAAGGTCAGTACCCCAAGGTCTAACCTCAAATGCATCAAACCACCCAATGGGAGACCTACATCTCCTACCATACAATGCTTCAAATGGGGCCATGTCGATACTTGAGTGATAACTATTATTGTATGAAAACTCAGCTAAGGGTAAGAAGTAATCCCAATGACCACCAAATTCTATCACACATGCACGAAGCATGTCCTCCAACACTTGAATCGTTCGCTCAGACTGACCATCGGTCTGAGGATGGAACGCAGTACTAAGGTCCAACCTAGTACCCAATTCCGCATGCAGTGTTTTCCAAAACATAGAAGTAAACTGCGTACCTCTATCAGATATAATGGAGAGTGGAACCCCATGCAACCGAACAATTTCTGAGATATAGATTTTGGCTAACTTCTCGGCATTGTAAGTCACCTTAACCGGAATGAAATGAGCAGACTTAGTTAACCTATAAACAATCACCCAAATAGAGTCATACTTACCCATTGTCTTTGGGAGACCAACCACGAAATCCATTGCAATTCTCTCCCACTTCCATTCAGGAATGGGCATTCTCTGAAGTGTTCCTCCGGGCCTCTGGTGTTCATACTTTACTTGTTGACAGTTTGGACATTTGGCAATAAAATCAACAATACCACGCTTCATTCTACTCCACCAAAAGTGTTGCTTTAGGTCACGGTACATCTTGGTTGCACCCGGATGTATAGAATACCTTGAACTATGAGCCTCTGTCAGAATAGTGTTGATCAAATCATCGACGCGGGGTACACATACCCTTCCATTAATCCTCAACACACCTTCCTCATCGATTGTTGCTTCTTTAGCCTCTCCTTGCAACACTTTATCTCGGATCCGGATCAATTTCTCATCATTAAACTGCTTTCCCTAGATCTTGTCAAGGAAGGAAGATCTTGCCTCCACACAAGCTAAAAATCCTCCCTTCTCATTTACTTCTAATCTCATAAGGTCATTAGCCAGAATCTGAACTTCTCTAGCCAATGGGCGTCTAGAAGCTTGCAAGTGAGCTAGACTTCCCATGCTTCCCGCCTTTCTACTTAAAGCATTCGCCACAACATTCGCCTTTCCCGGATGATACAAAATAGTGATATCGTAGTCCTTCAGTAGTTCCATCCATCTCCTTTGTCTCAAGTTCAAATCTTTCTGAGTAAAGACATACTGTAGGCTACGATGATCCGTATAGACTTCACACTTAACCCCATATAAATAGTGCCTCCATTGCTTTAATGCGAATACTACCGCAGCCAATTCCAAATCATGGGTCGGATAGTTACGTTCATGCACCTTTAATTGTCTTGAAGCATAAGCAATCACATTTTTCTCTTGCATTAGCACTGCACCCAACCCAGAATAGGATGCATCACAATAAACAATGAAGTTCTTACCCTCTACTGGCAAGGTAAGGATAGGTGCGGTAGTCAACAAAGTCTTGAGTTTCTGAAAGCTTTCTTCGCACTCATCCGACCATACAAATGGAACATTCTGCTTAGTCAAGTTCGTCAATTGGGAAGCAATAGAAGAGAATCTCTTGACAAATCGGCGGTAGTAGCTAGCTAACCCAATAAAGCTCCTTATTTCTGACACATTAGTAGGTCTTACCTAATTCTTCACTGTCTCAATCTTAGAAGGATCCACTATCACTCCATCCTTAGAAACCACGTGCCCCAAAAAGGACACTGCACCTAGCCAAAACTCACACTTAGAGAACTTGGCATAAAGCTTTTTCTCCCTCAACATTTCCAATACAATTCTCAAATGCTCTTCATGTTCCTTCTTACTTTTAGAGTATATCAGTATATCATCAATAAATACGATCACAAAGAGATCCAAATATGGCTTAAAAATCCCGTTCATCAAGCTCATGAACGCAGCAGGGGCATTCGTAAGACCAAAAGACATCACTACAAATTCGTAATGCCCATACCTGGTTCGAAAAGCAGTCTTTGGCACGTCTGTTGCCCGTATTTTCAATTGATGATAACCGGATCTCAAGTCAATCTTAGAGAAGACACACGCACCTTGTAACTGATCGAACAAGTCATCAATACGAGGAAGAGGATACTTGTTCTTAATAGTTACCTTGTTCAACTACCGGTAGTCTATGCACATCCGAAAACTCCCATCCTTCTTCTTCACAAACAAAATCGGAGCACCCCAAGGAGATGCACTTGGTCTAATGAAGCCTTTGCTCAACAACTCTTGAAGTTGGGCCTTTAACTCTCTTAACTCCGCGGGAGCCATTCTGTAAGGGGGTATAGAAATGGGGCGAGTTCCCGGTTCAAGATCAATACAGAAGTTAATATCCCTATCTGGTGGCATACCAGGAAGATCATCAGGGAACACATCCAAAAACTCACGGACTACCGAAACCGACTCAATCGAAGGTACTTAGGTAGTGTCATCCTTGAGATGTGCCAAGAAAGCTAAACACCCTTTACTAACCATTTTCTTAGCACGAATAAAGGAGATGATACGCACCGGATTGGAAGTGTAGTCGCCCTCCCACACTAACGGATCTGTCCCAGGCTTGGCTAACGTCACAGTTTTAGCATTACAATCCAAGATCGCAAAATTCGGAGAAAGCCAAGTCATACCCAGAATTACATCAAAGTCAACCATTTCTAAGATAACCAAATCTACATAAGTGTTGCTCCCCACAAAATTCACCAAACAAGACCTATATACCTTTTCAACTACCAAAGACTCACCCACGGAGTAGAAACACGAATAGGCATATCAAGTAATTCACAATGTAAATTTAGACCATTAGCAAATGAGGAAGATACATAAGAAAATGTGGATCCAGGATCAAACAATACAGAAGCCATGCAATCACAAACCAGAAGATTACCTGTGATAACAGCATCAGATGTCTCCGCCTCCGATCTCCCAGGGAAAGCATAACAATTGGCCCTTTCGTTTGTTTGCCCGTTTCCCCTACCATGTTGTGATGTAGTGGCTCCAGTTTGCCCATCACCTCGGCCGTTTTGGTGACCACCATTACCTCGACCACTGCGTCCTCCAGAATGACGGCCTCTTCCATAACCACCTCTACCTCTAACAATTGGAGGTTTGTAACTCTGTTTTGGACAATACCTCTTAATGTGTCCAGTCTCCCCACATCCATAACATTCTCTGGATTCAAGCATCGGCCTCTCAGAGAAGTGTTGACTGGTCTGAGGTGGACCCCCAACTACAGTTTGTAGTGAAGACTGAATTGGTCGGACTGAGTAACCTCCGGAACCCTGTCCTCTAGAATAGGAACCATTAAACTCACCTCCCTTTCGAAACCTTTTTGATGTCGATGCCATGGTGAAGTCATCTGGCTTTACTCCTTCCACCTCTATTACGAAGTCTACCAATTCCTGAAAGGATTTCGCTGTAGCCGCTACCTGTAAGGCTGAAATCCGCAACTCTGACCTCAACCCCTTCACAAAACGGCGAATCCGCTCTTGTGGACTGAAACAAAGTTGGGTGGCATATCTGGATAGTGCGCGAAACCTAGTCTCATAAGCAGTAACCGACATCCTACCTTGCTCTAGGCTCAAGAACTCATCTCTTTTCCTATCCCTCAAAGTCCGGGGGATATACTTCTCCATAAACAAGCTAGAGAATGATGCCCAAGTCATAGGTGTTGCCTCTGTCGGTTGACACTCAACATGTGATCGCCACCACATTTTGGCGTTCCCTTGAAACTGATAAGTCACAAACTCAACACCAAATCGTTCTACTATACCCATCTTGTGTAGTAGCTCATGACAATCAACCAGAAAATCGTAGGCATCCTCAGATTCAGCACCCTTGAAGACTGGAGGTTTCAATTTCAAGAACTTACTGAAAAGTTCATGCTGATCATTTGTCATTATAGGCCCTGTAGTCAGACGAGGAAATGTGCCTATTTCCAATGAGGTATCCATGCGGGGAGCCCAAGCAGCGGCATGTCGTACCTCTGAAACCGGAGGTGTTGGTGCAGAAAACATTGGAGGTGCCTGACCCTGATCAGATAAATCGCTAAGATAAGCAAGGACCTGATTGATCATCTCTGGGGTAGGTTGGGGTGGCAATCCCTCATTTTGCACTTGTTCATTTTCCCCTTCCTCACCCTCTCTTACTACTTCCTCAGTCGGTGGAGGATTCACCGCCCTAGCATCAGATGGGCTAGGTACTTGTCCTCTTCCTCTAGAGGACGTCCTTCCACGACCTCTACCACGGCCTCTTTCCACTGTTCCTCTCCGAGCTACAGCCCCAATGGCTGGCTCAGACTCTTCCTGTCTTGCCGGTGTTGGTGTTGGCGCAGTCGTTGCTCTAGTTCTAACCATCTGCGAAATAGAGTGAAGATGGTCAGATACCAATTTGTATCACCTAGATACCAATTGGATTCAAGTAGTAGCACGAAAGAAAGAATGGAATTTTCCTAAAGTCTTATAGCCTCTCAAAGAAAAGTAAAGGCGTCCCCCTACCGTTCCTTAAGACTCTACTAGACTCGTTCATGTGTGATGAGACCAACGAACCTAATGCTCTGATACCAAGTTTGTCACGACCCAAAACCGGGCCGCGACTGGCACCCACACTTACCCTCCTATGTGAGCGAACCAACCAATCTAAACCTTAACATTTCAATGTAATATCAACGTAAAGTAATGCGGAAGACTTAAACTCATTAATAAAAACCCATTCAATAACTATTAAAATTCAACATCTATTATTCCCCAAAATCTGGAAGTCATCACCACAAGAACATCTATGATCAAATGACTAAACTAAGAGTATTCTAAAAGCTAAAACAAGTAAAATCTAGTCCATGCCAGAACTTCAAGGCATCATGACATGAGGAAGAAAGTCCAGTCCAAGCTAGAAGCGTTAGCTCACCCTGAAGATCCGATGTGACGAAGACTGGCTAGAATTGCGGTTGGGTTGAAGTTGACGGTACATTTGCTGCACTCCACAAATAACAATGAAGAAAACATAAAAGTAGGGGGTCATTACAAACACAAGTACTGAGTAGGTATCATCGGCCAACTCAAAATAGAAAATAGTATATATCAAGTAATAACATAAATCAACTATAATACTCAACATGTAGCAACAACAAGTACTATAATCATTACTAAGTTCTGCCAAGTTCACACATGAGGACTCAAGCCTCAATACCATACTCATTTGGGAATTAGGTTCATTAGATTGAGTATATTAACATATTTCAAGATTCATTATCTTTATTCCCCTCGTGTCGGTACGTGACACTCCGCTCCATATACTATCCAGGTGTCGGAACGTGACACTCCGATCCTCATATACTATCCTGGTACCGAAACGTGGCACCCGATCCATATACTATCCTGGTGTCGGAACGTGACACTCCGATCCTCATATACTATCCTGGTACCGGAACGTGGCACCCGATCCCCTAATCTCACCACTTTCATTCATCAAGCCTTATTTTATACCAAGGCATCATTATTAACAAAGTAGATTAGGGTTTCTTCAGGATTTGGGATTCAATAGCTTCATCATGCTTTTTTATTCATAATTACATAATCATATTCATGCAAGCATACAATTAAGCATATAGAAGGGTTTACAATACTACTAACACATATCATTCGCTATTAAGAGTTTACTACGAATAGTGTGAAAACCATAACCTACCTCCATCGAAGATTAGTGATCAAGCAAGCCAATTCCCAAGCTTTGTATTTTCCTCTTCGTTTCTCCTCTCTCGTTCAATCGATCCTCTCTCTTGTTCTTTCTATTTTTCTTATTCAAACCCTCTTTCTTTTATCCTAATTAGCATGTAATTAAGAATAAAAGATGGCAATAATAACCCACTAATTAACTAAGGTTACCTCTTTTAACCCCCAAGTAATTAGACTTATTAACCTTAACCCTCTAACTTTAATTTAAAGTAGGAATAGTCCAAAACGTCCCTTAAATCACTTAAAGAAATCCGACCAGACTGGGATTACGCATCCTGTGACGGCCCGTCGTGCCTGCGACGGTCCGTCCTGCTGCTCCGTCACAGAGTTCAGAGACTCATTTTTATTAAAGGGTCTGTGACGGACCGTCGTGCCCCGACGGTCCGTCCTTGCCAAAGTCGTAACGAAGGTTTAGAGAGTCGATTTCAGTACCCAATTTTAAGAATTTCTAAGTGTTTGAAACGAGACCCTGCCGACGGTCCGTCGTGCCTATGACGGTCCGTCGTGGGGTCCGTCGTCTCAGCCAGTTTTCCAGAAATAAAATCTGCTGCTCAAAACGACTAAACATGTCGTTACACCTTTTCATCGAGATAAAACTATTAAATCACACTCAAAGTCAACTTCACACCACTTTCACATATCATGATTTAGTTGGCATTCTAAACTATCACTTACCTCATGCCAACACTTAAGGAAATTCTTGGTCACTCAAATTATTTTGTATACTATAAGCTCATAACTTTTATTCACCATTATATATCTCTGTAACATATCTTAACATTCTATGTAGTCCCATCAATATAGTAGCATTGACCCAATCTATTCTTAATAATCATGTAAAATTATATCTCACCTGTTACATCATTCTTAAGTCATATATCTTAATTTGAGCAATCTAACCCCATGTAAAATACTAAAATTTTATACATCACTATTTGTCACCCAAATCAAAGCTCAATCTTTATAATATTCAATGATTAACTCCTATTATGTCTGTACCGAACTAGTTCACATCTCACAGTCATATCTAAACTCATAGGCAAAATCAATACAACTTTCAATTACACCCCAAGGATTTATACGAGAGTTCTCATGGTGCAAAATTTTAAATATCTCGATCCTTCAATATATCGACATTTGTTAATTTCTCTAGCTCAATTACCGAGCTTATCCATGTATCAACAACCCATGAAATTTTAGCTTATATTCTAGCCCAACACTTTTAAGTGAAACCCTTCCTTAGGTCTATTAACTTTGCTACTCAAACATGCATAAGTCCGTCCATATGTTTAATGTATGATGTAAACAATATATTATTATTTTTATTTTACCTCACCAATTCATACCTTTATAAAACATACCACCACAAAAGTAGATTCGAAAGGAAACATTTGAATTGTAAACCAAACAATGTAACTCAATCTCCTTATCTATCAACATGACTGATACCTTGAAGATTTGTATGAATTTACATATCTTAACTTATCTTTGATCGCCTCTTCATCGATCTTATCATATCCTTGGCTAAAAGTTTGACGCGATTATTAATTAATAAACTCAAAATTACAAGAGAACTTACCATCACACTCGAGTTGAGCGTGTGTACACTCCTTTCTTAAGTTTTATTCGATAGCTTTTAACCAATTTGATAAACATGTGACACTAAAGTCATGACCATATTAAAATATATGAAATCACGTGTCTCAAGAACCCAATTCTAGACTTCCAAAAGATACCTTTTTTTGTCCCTTGCAATTAGAGAAAATATTGTTGTTCTCACCTCTTCCTAAAGATTGCATTATATTCCATAATTTTTTTCATTATGACTATAACTCTTTTAAATTCAATTCAACTGGTGTACAAACATCTCCTAGAACTTTCAATTCAACCACAACAGTAGATGCTCGAAAATCGTTAGTACCGTACCAAACTCGTTTAACCAACAATTCTTCTTACATAATTTCATCTCAATCACAATCCATCACCAATCTCTTATCATCATTACGAACTCTAATCACCTCCATTGTATTAAATTAATATTCCTAAATATTATATTAAAACACCTTATAATACAGACTATAAATACAATGCCTCTACAATTTTAATGCAAGCACCAACCAAACGCAGTTGTTGTTCGGAATAAAAAAAATTGATCTTTCGTACATCTGAATCCAATTTCCACCGTTCAAATCAATCACCAAGACGTCAGGGACACGTAGTTTAAATTTTAGCCCGATCTAACGGTTGGTTAATTGAGAAACACGATCTGAAGGTTACTGGTCGGAGAAAAGGTATGCAGCAAAATAATTCTTCTCTCTTGTTGAAAGCTCTCTCAAAACCTCACTTATGTCCTAATGTCTTTCGAGGAGAATACTAATGACTAATTCAATTTTTCTCTTAATACCATCCTTTAATTATACAATTGTGTTTTTACTTACAAAGTCTAAATCAACTAGAAATAGAATTACAATTCCAATACTTTTTCTAATAGAATTGGAAATCAAATAAAGAGAATAATTTCAATCCTTTTTCAAGTAGAATTAGTCTTAGTGTCCAACTCTTAAGCAAATACTAAATTCGATATCAGAATCGGTGAAACACTTTCAAGACTTGGTTGCCACTAAAACTGATTTTAAATGATAATTTCGATACTAGTACAACAAGCATAAACTATATAGGTCATATATCACTTTCTCTTTTTACCATCATGCTAAGCTAGACATTTTCATCATCAAGAAGTGAACCTTTTCCTCGACATGACACCTTACACTCAGGTATACCAATCAAATTTAAGGGACTAGCTCAATTTTATAAGCATTTTCTTACTAAATTTTTCAATTTAGATCACTTAAGTGTACTCAATAGGACTTTCTTTCCCTATAAGTTTATCATCCTAGTATCAATTTACCTTTTGAATCTTATAATAAAATCGTCAGTCTTTATTCAAAACCCTCAAGATACATTTCACGACTTAAATATATTGGTATTGTACCAAAAATTCACCGTTAAAATATTTCTTAAAAATAATGAAATTCAAGTGCTTGTAGTAATAAAATAGTTGATTTCTCAAATGTGAATGAAACACTGAATCTCATTATCTGAACATGTCCTACAACTAATAACTTTCTTAGGAGTTAGTATTATTACTTGATAATCGGCGTATCCTTTCCACAGAACCCTAGTACTGCCACATCGATACCTCACTCAAACACATCATACCTATCGATAAGATCGTACCCAAATAGCCCACATATTTCTACCCGTTGAATAATTGCAAAACATTATCAAATTTGTTCTCTCTCTAGCCCAAATTATTTGTTTTACTTCTTAGATCAATTCCTAACAAAAATAACACACTTTCTAACTCTAACCAAGTAAGCATCGATGACCCTCTCTGATATACCCTCTCTGTATGAAGTCATATTAGTGCTTTACTAATCGACACTCAACATGAGACTACCACCACATTTTGCAATCGAGAAAATATACTTATTTCTAAGGAAATATTTTTCTTCTCTTGTTGCTATTTTGAATCCTACTCTAGTACTAACCATATTTGAAATAGAGTAAAGAAGTTCAGATACCAATTTGTATCAACTAGATAACAATTTGATTCAAGTAGTAGCACGAAAGAAAGAAAGAAATGAGTTTTCCTAAAATCCTATAGCTTCTCGAAGAAAAGTAAAGGCGACCCTGTACCATTCTAGCAAGACTCTACTAGACTTGTACTTGTGTGATGAGATCACCGAACCTAACGCTCTGATACCAAATTTTTCACGACTCAAAATGAGTCGTGAGTGGCACCCAGACTTAACCTCTTAAATGGGCGGACCAACCAATTTAACCTAACTTACAAAATACAAGCATAACGCGGAAACTCAAATGTTACTAAATATCATTTCCCAAAATCTGAAAGTTATCACATCAAGGACATCTAATCTCCAACACTAAGTCTATGAATATCAAATACACCCAAATAAAAGAATAAAATGATATGTGTCCGAAAGAATAGGACATCATGTCATGACCGAGAGAACCCAACACGAGCTTGAATGGATAGCTCACCCTGGAACTTGATATGCGGGAGGCTGACTAGACCTGAGGGAAATCAGAAGTCATAGGTACACTAGCTGCATTTCATAAAAGGAAAACAAAGAAGAAAAAATGTAGGGCTCCGTACGAGACAACATGTAGTGAATAAGTATCATCGGTCAACCCAAAATAGTAACTAATATACAAAGAATAATAGTATGAACTCAACTATAGAATTAACATGTGATAAGCAACAAACAAGATGAACAAGTGTCAATAACAATAAAGTAAGCACGTATTAAGTCAACGGTATCAAGATCACACATGAGGACTCATGCCGCCAAACCAAACCATTAGGGACTTGAGTTCTTTGAGATTGAGTCTCTTCCATTAATTCAACATATTTTTCCTTGAATATTATCGTGTCGGAACGTGACACTCCGATCCAAGAATACCGTGTCGGAACGTGACACCCCGATCCAAGAATACCGTGTCGAAACGTGACACTTCGATCCAAAAATTTCATATCAGAACGTGACACTCCAATCCAAAAGTACCGTGTCGGAACGTGACACTCTGATCCAACAATATCATTTATTTATCATTTAATATCACCACTTTTTCATTCGTTAATAATATTTCATCGAGCCTTCTTATTCAAGGCATTACTTCGATAGAGATGGTTTAAGATTATACATTCCACGGTCTCAAAATTTCAGATCAATCACAAAACACACGACCAAGCCACACAATCACACAATCAAGTACATAGAAAACTTCACAATATCATTCAATGCATATCAGTCACTATTAAGAGTTTACTGTCAAATAGCATAAACCATAACCTACCTCCACCGAAGAACCAAAGTTAATCAAGCTACTTCTCCAATACTTTTCTTTTCTCAATGCTTCTGAACCTTTTCAATCTATCAAACATATGTGCATAATTTGTAAGTTAACGAATTTACAAACACTCATACATTCTATGTCTAGCCTAAACCCAAAAACTCATTCAAATTTATAATTAAATGTTTAATCTTGATATCAATTAATTTGTCAACTCTCATGTTTTTCAAATTTCAAACTAGGGTCAAGTTTCAATTACTCAAAAACACTAAAATTTGTTCTAAAATACCTATAACGAAGAATCTCACTTTATCAAATTTGTTGCGATAACCCAAACGTTCAAATAATAAGTCCAATAACTTTAGCAATAACAAAAAGGCATCAACCAATAGAAACTAATAAGCCTATTGTTATTTAATTATATATATAACCAATAGTAATTGATTATACATACTATATAGTCACCATTAGTAATTCACCGCATATTATACAATTACTCATTATATTTCTATGTCCTTTCAAGTCCAACCAATAACTGAATATTATATATATATATATATATGTATATTATAGATATATTATATATATATATATATATATATATATATATATAAATTGAACTAAATTAGGCCTACAAGATACAATTCATGTACATGTCTAAGGAGTTGATCATTGATATGATTTTACCTGGGCGTATTTGCTCCCATGTCACTGTTGTAAGTAGGTTCTCGCTTGTTCTCCATTTCTAAATAATTAGGTATTAAAAGTGACAAAACTCCTTACCACTTATTCCTATATAGGTCAGATTTAGGGTATTAAAGTAAATTATTTCATAAATATACTTCAACTAAATAAATTATTAAAACTATTCCATTAATATTATGATTATAATTACGAATAGTCTAAAATATTGTCACGACCCAAAACCGAGCCGCGACTGGCACCCACATTTACCCTCTTATGTGAGCGAACCAACCAATCTAGACCTTAACATTTCAATGTATATCAACAGAAAGAAATGCGGAAGACTTAACTCATTAATAAAAACCAATTCAATAACTACTAAAATTCAACATCTATTATTCCCCAAAATCTGGAAGTCATCATCACAAGAACATCTATCTCAAATTACTAAACTAAGAATGTCTAAGAAGCTAAAACAAGTAAAAAGCTAGTCCATGCTGGAAGTTTAAGGCATCAAGACTTGAAGTGGAAGATCCAGTCCAAGCTAGAAGCATTAGCTCACCCTGAAATCTGGCTTGATGAAGACTGGCTAGAGTTGCGGTTGAGTTGAAGATGACGGAACGTTTGCTGCACTCCACAAATAAACAAAGACGAAAACATAAAAGTAGGGGGTCAGTACAAAACATGGGTACTGAGTAAGTATCATCGGCCAACTCAAAATAGAAGATAATATATATCAAGTAATATTACAAAATCAACTATAATGCTTAACATGTAGCAACAACAAGTACTATATCATTAACAATTTCCGTCAAGTTCACACATGAGGACTCAAGCCTCAATACCATACTCATTTGGGAATTAGGGTTCATTACATTGAGTATATTTATCATCTTTCAAGATTCATTATCTTACTTCCTCTTGTGTTGGTACGTGACACTCCGATCCATATTCTCCGATCCTCAATTTCTATCCTGGTACCGGAACGTGGCACCCGATCCATATTCTATCCTGGTGTCGGAACGTGACACTCCGATCCTAATATACTATCCTGGTACCGGAACGTGGCACCCGATCCTCTATTTCTATCCTGGTACCGGAACGTGGCACCCGATCCTCTATTCTATCCTTGGTACCGGAACGTGGCACCCGATCCCCTAATCAATCACAAGACTTCTTTTATACTAAGGTATCATCAATCTCATTATATAATTTATCAAGCCTTCTTTTATACTAAGCCATCATCAATCTCATTATATAATTTATCAAGCCTTCTTTTCACCAAGGCATCATCATTAACAAGTGAATTAGGGTTCTTTCAAGATTTTGGATTCAATAACTTTATCATGCTTATTTTATATAATCACATAACCATATTCATGCAAGCATACAATTTAAGCACATAGCAGGGTTTACAATACTATCAATACATATCATTCACTATTAAGAGTTCACTACAAATATCGTAAAAAAACCATAAACCTACCTCCACCGAAGAATTGATCAAACAAGCTAATTCTCAAGGCTGCGTTTTTCCTCCTCTTGATTCGTTCTCTTCTCTCTCTCTTGTTCTTTCTCTTTTTCTTATTCCAACCCTCTTTCTTTTACCCTAATTAGTATATAATAAGTGTAAAAATGATAATAATAACCCACTAATTTACTTAAGGTTACTCTTTTAACCCCCAAGTAATTAGACTTATTAATATAAACCCTCTAACTTTATAATTTAAAGAAGGAATAGTCCAAACATCCCTTAAAAACGTGTAAAGAAATCCGACTCCAACTGGGATTACGCACCTGTGACGGGCCGTCGTGCCTGCGACGGTCCGTCCTGCAGGTCGTCGCCAAGTTCAGAGACCCAAATTTCCACCAAGGGTCTGTGACGGTCCGTCACACCCTGTGACGGTTCCGTCCTGCAAGTCCGTTACGAAGTTCAGAGAGTCGATTTCAGTACCAATTTCAAAATTTCTAAGTATATTGAAACGAGACCTGCGACGGTCCGTCGTGCCCATGACGGTCCATCGTGGGGTCCGTTGCCTCAACAAATTTTCCAGAAACAAAATCTGCTACTCAAAACGACTAAACAAGTCGTTACGATAGATACCAATTTACCCATCGTTCGTCCTCGAACGATCAAAAGAAGAGAAACAAGGGTGGAAAGGAGTACCTGATTCCGTAAACAGATGTGGGTATTTTTCTTGCATATCAGTCTCCTTCTCCCAAGTGGCTTCTTCAACTAGTTGATTCTTCCATTGCACCTTGATGGATGCAATCTCCCTTGACCTCAACTTTCGAACTTCTCTATCTAAAATAGCAAGAGGCTCCTCCTCATAAGACAAATTCTCATCAAGCAAAACTGAATCCCAACGGATAATGTAGTTTCCATCTCCATGGTATCTTTTCAACATAGACACATGGAATACCGGATGTACTCCGGACAGCCCTGGAGGCAAGGCTAACTCATACTCCACCTCCCCTACTCGCTTAAGTACTTCAAATGGTCCAATATACCTTGGACTAAGCTTACCTCTTTTACCAAACCGCATCACCCCTTTCATTGGCGAAACTTTCAACAAGACTTGTTCACCCTCCATGAACTCTAAGTCTCTAACCTTTCGATCTGCATATTCTTTTTGCCTACTTTGCGCCGCTAGAAGATTTTCTTGAATAGATTTCACATTCTCTATCGAATCCCTCAAAAGGTCAGTTACCCAAGGTCTAACCTCAAATGCATCAAACCACCCAATGGGAGACCTACATCTCCTACCATACAATGCTTCAAATGGGGCCATATCAATGCTTGAGTGATAACTATTATTGTATGAAAACTCCGCTAAGGGAAGAAGTTATCCCAATGCCACCAAATTCTATCACGATGCACGAAGCATCCTCTAACACTTGAATCGTATCGCTCAGACTGACCATCGGTCTGAGGGTGAAATGCAGTACTAAGGTCCAACCAAGTACCCAATTCAGCATGCAATGTTTTCCAAAACTTAGAAGTAAACTGCGTACCTCTATCTGATATGATGGATAGTGGAACCCCATGCAATCGAACGATTTCTGAGATATAGATCTTGGCTAAATTCTCTACATTGTAAGTCACCTTGACCGGAATAAAATGAGCAGACTTAGTTAACCTATCAACAATCACCCAAATGGAGTCATACTTACCCATTGTCTTTGGAAGACCAACCACAAAGTCCATTGCGATTCTCTCCCACTTCCATTCCAGGAATGGGCATTCTCTGAAGCGTTCTCCAGGCCTCTGGTGTTCATACTTTACTTATTGACAGTTTGGACATTTGGCAATAAAGTCAACAATATCGCGCTTCATTCTACTCCACCAAAAGTGTTGCTTTAGGTCGCGATACATCTTGGTTGCACCCGGATGTATAGAATACCTTGAACTATGAGCCTCTGTCAGAATAGTGTTGATCAAATCATCGACGCGGGGTACACATACCTTTCCTTAATCCTCAAAACACCTTCCTCGTCGATTGTTGCTTTTTTAGCCTCTCCTTGCAACACTTCATCTCGAATCCGGGTCAATTTCTCATCATCAAAATGCTTCCCTTAATCTTGTCAAGGAAGGAGGATCTTGCCTCCACACAAGCTAACAATCCTCCCTTCTCATTTACTTCTAACCTCATGAGGTCATTAGCCAGAATCTGCACTTCTCTAGCCAATGGGCGTCTAGAAGCTTGCAAATGAGCTAGACTTCCATGCTCCCCGCCTTTCTACTTAAGGCATCTGCCACAACATTCGCCTTCCCCGGATGATACAAAATAGTGATGTCGTAGTCCTTCAGTAGTTCCATCCATCTCCTTTGTCTCAAGTTCAAATCTTTCTGAGTAAAGACATACTGTAGACTACGATGATCCGTATAGACTTCACACTTAACCCCATATAAATAGTGCCTCCATTGCTTAATGCAACACCTACCGCAGCCAATTCCAAGTCATGAGTTGGATAGTTACGTTCATGCACTTTTAATTGTCTTGAAGCATAAGCAATCACATTTTTCTCTTGCATTAGCACTGCACCCAAACCCGAATAGGATGCATCACAATAGACAATGAAATTCTTACCTTCCACTGGCAAAGTAAGATAGGTGCGGTAGCGGTAGTCAACAAAGTCTTGAGTTTCTGAAAGCTTCTTCGCACTCATCCGACCATACAAATGGAACATTCTGCTTAGTCAAGTTCGTCAATTGGGAAGCAATAGAAGAGAATCCCTTGACAAAGCGGCGGTAGTAGTAGCTAGCTAACCCAACAAAGCTTCTTTTTCTGACACATTAGTGGGTCTTACCCAATTCTTCACTGTCTCAATCTTAGAAGGATCCACCATCACTCCATCCTTAGAAACCACGTGCCCCAAGAAGGACACTGCATCTAGCCAAAACTCACACTTAGAGAACTTGGCATAAAGCTTTTTCTCCCTCAACATTCCAATACCATTCTCAAATGCTCCTCATGTTCCTTCTTGCTCTTTGAGTATATCAGTATATCATCAATAAATACGATCACAAAGAGATCCAAATATGGCTTAAAAATCCGTTCATCAAGCTCATGAACGCAGCAGGGGCATTCGTAAGACCAAAAGACATCACTACAAATTCATAATGCCCATACCTGGTTCGAAAAGCAGTCTTTGGCACATCCGTTGCCCGTATTTTCAATTGATGATAACCGGATCTCAAGTCAATCTTAGAGAAGACACAAGCACCTTGTAATTGATCGAACAAGTCATCAATGCGAGGAAGAGGGTACTTGTTCTTAATAGTTACCTTGTTCAGTGTCTATAGTCTATGCACATCGAAAAACTCCCATCCTTCTTCTTTACAAAACAAAACCGGAGCACCCCAAGGAGATGCACTTGGTCTAATGAAGCCTTTGCTCAACAACTCTTGAAGTTGGCCTTTAACTCTCTTAACTCCGCGGGAGCCATTCTATAAGGGGGTATAGAAATGGGGCGAGTACCCGGTTCAAGATCGATGCAGAAGTCAATATCCCTATCGGTGGCATACCAGGAAGATCTGCAGGGACACATCCAAAAACTCACGGACTACCAAACCGTTTCGATTGAAGGTACTTGGGTAGTGTCATCCCTGAGATGGTGCCAAGAAGGCTAAACAACCCTTACTAACCATCTTCTTAGCACGAAGAAAGGACACGATATGACCGGATTGGAAGTGTAGCGCCCTCCCACACTAACGGATCTGTCCCAGGCTTGGCTAATGTCACCGTTTTAGCATTACAATCCAAAATCGCAAAATTCGGAGAGAAAGCCAAGTCATACCCAGAAATACATCAAAGTCAACATTCTAAGATAACCAAATCTACATAAGTGTTGCTCCCCACAAAATCACCAAACAAGACCTATATACCTTTTCAACTACCACAGACTCACCCACCGGAGTAGAGAAACACGAATAGGCATGTCAAGTAATTCACAATGCAAATTTAGATCATTAGCAAATGAGGAAGATACATAAGAAAATGTGGATCCGGGATCAAACAATACAGAAGCCATGCAATCACAAACCAAAAGCTTACCTGTGATGACAGCATCAGACGCCCGCTTCAGACCCCCAGGGAAAGCGTAACAATGGGGCCCTTCGTTGTCTGTCCATTGCCCCTACCATGTTGTGATGTAGTGGCTCCAGTTTGCCCATAACCTCGGCCGTTTTGGTGACCACCATTACCTCGACCACCGCGTCCTCCAGAATGACGGCCTCTTCCATAACCACCTCTACCTCTAGCTATTGGGGGTCGATTACTCTGTTTTGGACAATATCTCTTAATATGTCCAATCTCCCCACATCCATAGCATTCTCTGGGTTCATGCATAGGTCTCTCAGAGAAGTGTTGACCGGTCTGAGTGGACCCCCAACTACAGTCTGTAGTGAAGACTGAATGGGTCGAACTGAGTAACCTCCGGAACTCTGTCCTCTAGAGTAGGAACCACTAAACTCACCTCCCTTTCAAAACCTTTTTGATGTAGTTGCCATGGTGAAGTCATCTGGATTCACTCCTCTACCTCTATCACGAAGTCTACCACTTCTTGGAAGGATTTTGCCGTAGCCGCTACCTGTAAGGCCGAAATCCGCAACTGACCTAACCCTTTCACAAACCGGCGAATCCGCTCTTGTGGAATGAAAACAGAGTTGAGTGGCATACCTTGATAAAGCACGAAACTTAGCCTCATATGCATTAACCGACATCCTGCCTTGCTCTAGGCTCAGAAGAATTCATCTCTTTTCCTATCCCTCAAAGTCCGTGGGATGTACTTCTCCATAAACAAGCTAGAAAATGAGGCCCAAGTCATAGGTGTTGCCTCTGTCGGTTGGCACTCAACATGTGATCGCCACCACATCTTGGCGTTCCCTGAAAACTGATAACTCACGAACTCAACACCGAACCGTTCTAACTATACCCATCTTGTGTAGTAGCTCATGACAGTCAACCAGAAAATCATAAGCATCCTCAGATTCGGCACCCTTGAAGACTGGAGGTTTCAATTTCAAGAACTTACTGAAAAGTTCATGCTGATCATTTGTCATTATAGGCCCAATAGTCAGACGTGGAAACGTGCCTATCTCCAAGAGGATCCATGCGGGGAGCCATAGTAGCCGCATGTTTGTACCTCCGGAACCTGAGGTGCTGGTGCAGAAAACACTGGGGATGTCTGGCCCTGATCAGATAACCCGCTAAGATAAGCCAGAACCTGATTGATCATCTCTGGGGTAGGTTGGGGTGGCATTTCCTCATTCTGCACTTGTTCATTCTCCCATCCTCCCTTCTCTTACTACTTCCTCAGTCGGTGGAGGAGTCACTGCCCTAGCATGATGGGCTAGGTGCTCGTCCTCTTCCTCTAGAGGACGTCTCCACGACCTCTACCACGGCTCTTGCCACTGCTCTTCCTCGAGCCACAGCCCCAGTGGGTGGCTCAGACGTTTCTTGTCTTGCCGGTGTTGTGTTGGCGCAGTCGTTGCTCTAGTTCTAACCATCTGCAAAATAGAGTGAAGATGGTCAGATAACAATTGTATCACCCAGATACCAATTGGATTCAAGTAATAGCACGAAAGAAAGAAAGAAAGAAAGAGTGGAATTTTCCTAAAGTCTTAAGCCTCTCAAGGAAAAGTAAAGGCGTCCCCCTACCGTTCCTAAGACTCTACTAGACCTGTTCTTGTGTGATGAGACCAACGAACCTAATGCTCTGATATCAAGTTTGTCACGACCCAAAAACCGAGCCGCGACTGGCACCCACATTTACCCTCTTATGTGAGCGAACCAACCAATCTAGACCTTAAAATTTAAATGTATATCAACAGAAATAATGCGAAAGACTTAACTCATTAATAAAAACCAATTCAAAAACTACTAAAATTCAATTATTATTCCAAAAATCTGGAAGTCATCATCACAAGAACATCTATCTCAAATTACTAAACTAAGAATGTCTAAGAAGCTAAACAAGTAAAAAGCTAGTCCATGCCGGAAGTTCAAGGCATCAAGACTTGAAGTGGAAGATCCAGTCCAAGCTAGAAGCATTAGCTCACCCTGAAAAATCTGGCTTGATGAAGACTGGCTAGAGTTGCGGTTGAGTTGAAGATGACGGAACGTTTGCTGCACTCCAAAATAAACAAAGACGAAAACATAAAAGTAGGGGGTCAGTACAAAACACGGGTACTGAGTAAGTATCATCGGCCAACTCAAAATAGAAGATAATATATATCAAGTAATATTATAAAATCAACTATAATGCTTAACATGTAGCAACAACAAGTACTATATCATTAACAATTTCCGTCAAGTTCACACATGAGGACTCAAGCCTCAATACCATACTCATTTGGGAATTAGGGTTCATTAGATTGAGTATATTTATCATCTTTCAAGATTCATTATCTTTCTTCCTCTTGTGTCGGTACGTGACACTCCGATCCATATTCTATCCTGGTGCCGGAACGTGGCACTCCGATCCTCAATTTCTATCCTGGTACCGGAACGTGGCACCCGATCCATATTCTATCCTGGTGTCGGAACGTGACACTCCGATCCTCATATACTATCCTGGTACCGGAACGTGGCACCCGATCCTCTATTTCTATCCTGGTACCGGAACGTGGCACCCGATCCTCTATTTCTATCCTGGTACCGGAACGTGGCACCCGATCCCCTAATTCATCAAGCCTTCTTTTATACTAAGGCATCATCAATCTCATTATATAATTTATCAAGCCTTCTTTTATACTAAGGCATCATCAATCTCATTATATAATTTATCAAGCCTTTCTTTACACCAAGGCAATCATCATTACAAGTGAATTAGGGTTCTTTCAGGATTTTGGATTCAATAACTTTATCATGCTTATTTTATCATAATCACATAACCATATTCATGCAAGCATACAATTTAAGCACATAGCAGGGCTTACAATACTATCAATACATATCATTCACTATTAAGAGTTCACTACGAATATCGTAAAAACCATAACCTACCTCCACCGAAGAATTGATCAAACAAGCTAATTCTCAAGGCTGCGTTTTTCCTCCTCTTGATTCGTTCTCTTCTCTCTCTCTTGTTCTTTCTCTTTTTCTTATTCCAACCCTCTTTCTTTTACCCTAATTAGTATATAATTAAGTGTAAAAGATGATAATAATAACCCACTAATTTACTTAAGGTTACCTCTTTTAACCCCCAAGTAATTAGACTTATTAATATAAACCTTCTAACTTTATAATTAAAGAAGGAATAGTCCAAAACGTCCCTTAAAACGTGTAAAGAAATCCGACTCCAACTGGGATTACGCACCCTGTGACGGGCCGTCGTGCCTGCGACGGTCCGTCTGCAGGTCGTCGCCAAGTTCAGAGACCCAAATTTCCACAAGGGTCTGCGTCTGTGACGGTCCGTCACAACCTGTGACGGTCCGTCCTGCAAGTCCGTACGAAGTTCAGAGAGTCGATTTTCAGTACCCAATTTCAGAATTTCTAAGTATATTGAAACGAGACCCTGCGACGGTCCGTCGTGCCTATGACGGTCCGTCGTGGGGTCCGTTGCCTCAGCAAATTTTCCAGAAATAAAATCTGCTGCTCAAAACGACTAAACAGGTCGTTACAAATATTCCAAACGAACAAATAAGTTGATTGGGCTAAACTAAGCACTAGTCCCAAATCAAGTTTGGCTTTTACCAAACTCAGTTTGTTGTTGAGATATAAATACATGTTCAAAAATATTAAATTGAAAGGAAATTTAACAACCCTCTCTTCAAATGTCTCTATCATTACACTTAAATCTTTAGATTAAAATTTATACGATTTTTAGCATTTTTGAGATTTTCGAAAGTTAAAATGTGTGATTTAGAAAAGATTGTCATATTTTATTTTATTTTTATATAAAATATAACGACTCTCGTAGTCATTTTTTGAAGTATATCTATTTTTTAAAAATATTTATGGCCAAATTGACTCAAGTCTGCAAATGAACTTAAAAGATAGATCGTAAAATGAGCACTTGGGATATAGATCACTAACTACTAGGGTTGTTCATAGTTTGGTTTGGATCGAATATTTATTAAAATCGAATCAAACAAATCTAGTCGACTTTTTAAAATTCTAAAATCAAATCAAATGAAAGAAATAACCATCGATTTGGCTATTGATGGTTTGGTTTAGTCTTGTTCAGCTTTTTTGGTTTTTCTGATTTAAAAGTAATAAATTTTTAGGACATATATATCTTGATAAAACAAACATCTAGTACATGAACAATCCACAGAAAAGGTATTGTTGATTCAATTAAGCAATACTAGAGTAATAATTACACAAACAAAGTTCTTAAATTAAGAAAAAGTATGTGACTATCTTATGAAATGTATGGTAGGTAAAAAAATTTAATGGAATTGGACGTAAAATTGTAATTGGGCTAAATTTAAGTGTTAGGCTTGAGAAACTTCTAAAGTTAAAGACTTGAGTTACTTAAATTTAACGAAATATTTATATTTATTTATAAATAATATATAAAATTTATATTTCTAATTATCTATTTGGTTTGATTATTTTTACAGTTGTTGTTTAGTAAAATCAAACCAAATAGTATCGATTTTCAAAATTTAAAAACCAAACCTAATCAAATCAAACCAAATATTGATTCTTTTAATCAATTTAATTGGAATTACGATTCAATTTGATTTTTTAACAATAATCATTACCAGCCCTAATCACCACCAATATGCCTAATTCTAAAGTACTCAATTCCTTATCAACAATTTTACCCTTTCTCACAAACATAGATACCATCAAGAGACTTTTGGATATCCTTGGTCTTCACATAAAATTTTTGTGGATATATTTGTATTATTAATTATTTTATTCTTATCTAAATTATTTCATTATTATTATTTCATCTGAAGATAGAAATAATTTATTTCAATACTAATTATAATCTTAAAATAGGTTATTTCAAACTTCATAACCAAACAAGGATTAAAGAATACAAAAACTTGATCTCATAATTATTTTTCTCTTATTTATCATATCAAATATGTCCTAGAAGAAAATAGAGCAGGTGAATTGTAGGGGTGGAGGAGCTATTACAATGTCAGGATTCTAGTTGAACACTTTTTATCGAAAAATTACTTACATAATCAAATCTTATTTTATATTAAGATTCATAGCAGAGTGATAAGTGTATGCCCGAAAATTGATGTGAAGTAAATAACACTTTAGGAACCTCTCTTGATATCACTAACTTATTATTTTATTAGTCTCTCCGTTTTAAAAGGATGACCTAGTTTGATTTGGAACGGAGTTTAAGAAAAAAAAAGAAGATTTTTGATGTTGTGGTTCAAAATTAAAATTATGTTAAATGTACCAAAATGCCCTTTAATCTTGTGGTCTTAAACATGTCACAAGGAAAGTTAAAGTTAAAATATTGCCAAAAAAAAAAAGGATACATTCTTTTTGAAACAAACTAAAAAAGAAATAGAAATATTTTTTTTAAAAATAAATTTAAAAAAAAATAGAGATATTCTTTTTGAAACGGAGGGAGTATCATTTCTTTTCTATTATTCTATTTTTGGTTAAAACTGGTTGAAGGAAATAAAATATTTGTACTTGTAATTTAAACAAAACATCAAAAGAAAATCTATATCTCTAAAGCAAATCAAAGATACAACTGACTTTGCAATCTCTCTTTATTGTTTACAAAATTAAAAAAAGAAAATCAATTTTCGTATAGAAGATAGTTTTCCAACATGTTAAAATCAAACATTTAGTTGTTGAATATTTTTATTGTTATTATATTGTTGCACTAATTAAAATTAATTATTTTAATTGCCATGCTACACAGATCCTTGTATAAGTGTTACCTTTAAATATGCAGTGCATTAATTATGTAGCATTTCTTATTATTTCTTAAAACAGCTAACCAAAAGAAAGTATCAAATACAAATCAACTTGATTCAGTAATTTCATATTAAATAATTTTTAAATATATATATATATATAATATATATAATATATATATATATTAAAATTAGAAATAAAAAAACTCAACTTAATCCATAAACCTCCAGATCCCTTGGTCTTTTAAATGTTAATTTGGGTTGAATTATGACTGACTTTATGCACTGAATATTTTATTTCACTATTTTAGCATCTAAAATCCACTGGGCAACAACCATCGATCAAGAGGTTACGATATGAAATCTGAATCTTAACAAATTTATTTCATTGTTCATACCCCTTCTATTATTCTACTTTCTACTGTATTAGAAGAGATAGTTTTCCTTTTATTCTTTTTTATATTTTTGTTTTCAATTCCCAACTTAAAATAACATAAAATTTTTTAAATAATTGTGATTTATAATATTTTGCTCCAAACAATTGTGGCGTAAATAGTTGTAATTATAAATTTATATCACTTCATCGAGTTTTGCATTAATAATTTTTATAAACGACTCTTTGTTCTTTTTCATAATTTTTACACATAATGACATTTTTTTCTCGTTATACAATGAAAATTTAAACAATACAATACAATACAATACAATAGTAACAATTAAAAAATCATTATATTCTAATTAACACTATAAAACAATAAATACAATATAATGTGTAACAATCATCCGAACAAAAATAGTGAATGAGTATTTTAGATCGTAAATTAAATTTATTTCTCTAAAGAAACTTATATTTTAAAAGCCACCACTCTCTTTGAAAAAGAAGAAGAAATTTATTTTATATATATCTCAACTTATATGGTACTTTTCATTTTTTTAGAGTCAAATAATTTTAGTTTGATCAGAAATTTTCATGTGAAATCTTTTAATTTATTTTAAAATAAAATTCATATATTTGTGAACTATATAAAATTTCCTATAATTCACCATAATTGACAGTTTAACATAATTACAAAATATATAAAAAATTAAGATCAAACACAAATTTATTTAAATTTCAAAATTAGAAAAGTGTCGGATAAATTGGGAGAGAGAAGACGAAATTAGTCCCTCGTCATTGGGTTAAAACTCAAAGTCATCCTTGAATTTCACATGGAATACCAATAGTCACTTATGTTTACAATATTGGTGCACTTTTGGTTCTCCCCCAAAATTTTTGCATATTTTTTTACATTAATTTTATTCATAATTGTATGTAAGGAATGTCCCATCGTCTTTTGATATATTTAGTAGAAATAATAACTCTATGTGAAAAAAGGTGAGAAGAAGAACACCTTGTTCTGTTTAGTATTAATATTACTACAGCTAAACTAAAAACATTCAAACGTATGACATTGCAAGAAAAGAAAAATTTGTACTGTTATATGTAAAATTATCGTGATGAATCTCTTATCTTTACTTGCAATACAATTTTTATTAAACAAAATAAGGTGTTTTTCTTTGCACAATTCTCAGATAAAATTATTATTTCTACTAAATATATAAAATGACGATTAAACATTCTATACATAAAGTATATGAATAAATGTATATTAAAAAAGAGGCAAATTTTGAAAGAAGATATAAAATGAACTAATATTACAAAATATGAGAAATTATTAATGCTCCACGTCAAAATTTAAGAATAACTTTAAATCTTAAACCAAAAATAAAAAAACTATTTTGGCCTTTTCTCTAAATTGGGACGAAGGAAGTAGAAAGGATAGAAAGATATATTGACCATGGACTGAAAAAACGAACACAAAAAGAAGACTTGGTAAAGTTGACTCGGTTGCTTCTTCGTCCCCTCCCTGCTCTTCACTCTACTCTCAAAAATCAGTGCTACTATATATAACTGCAAATCTATCAAAAACATTCACAACTCCAATATATTTCTTACTATTCCCTTCAATATTTTCCTCTATTTGAAGTGTTGATCTGCTACTTACTTTCCATACACTTAGTTCAGATCTCGAGATGATGGTTAGTTTTCAAGTGTTCATTTGTAAATCACTGGCTTAATCAATGTTTGATTTTAAACAAGTAAAGTTTGCTGAATTTATTATTTTTTTTCTTCTTGTGATTTGGTTGTTTATTTACAGAAAGTAGTGCTGAAGTTGGAGTATGTGGATGAAAAAGTCAAGCAAAAGGTGATGAAAAAAGTTTCTGTTGTGGAAGGTAGGTTTTATTCTTCAAAATTATGTCAGAATTCCAGATCTTGCAATACGAATGAAGTGATTTATTTATTTGTTGTTTGTGATGATGTTGCAGGGGTAGACTCAATGTCGATAGATACAAAGGACAAGAAATTGACAGTAATCGGAAATGTAGATCCAGTTATATTAGTTTCAAAATTGAAGAAACTGTGTCACACTGAGATAGTATTGGTTGGACCAGCAAAAGAGCCGGAGAAGAAGAAAGATAATGAGCCGAAGAAAACAGAAGACAAAAAGAAAGCGGCGGTGGCTGCAGCGATAAAGGCATATCCAGCTCCAGTTCTCTATCAATATCAATATCAACAACCTTATCCACAGTACCCAACCCCTGTTCCTGCTTATCAGCACTATTACAGTGTGGAAGAGGATTCTAACTCTTGTGTGATCTGCTAGCTTCACATTTGTGATGAGTTAGTTCATACAAGCCTCCTTGTGAAATTTGTTGTACTATATTTGGTTGAAGAATTGAAATTTAAAGAGGATAGTAAGCGTTTGAAGCTGAAAAAGAATAAGAGTTAGATTTCATATATCGTGTCAAAACGCCTATTAAGAATACAAATTGTGTTTGGATTGAATTTCACCTAGAAAAATAGGACTGAAAGACTAAAATACACACCCAATTGATTAAAATAAAAAATAGACACCCAATTGATTTTTTCCTTATAACCTACTGTCACGATCCAAAATCGAGCTGCGAGTGGCACCTACACTTATCCTACTATGTGAGCGAACCAACCAATCTAAACCCCAACATTTTAACATAATGAACAAAATACAATACGGAAGACTAACTCATTAATAAGTAAATCAATTCAATAACCTCTAAAATTCAACAACTATTTTCCCCAAAATGGAAGTCATCACCACAAGGACATCTATGATCAAATTACTAAAACTAAGAGTATTTCTAAGAAGCTAAATAAATAAAAAGCTAGTCCATGCCGGAAGTTCAAGGCATCAAAAACATGAAGAGGAAGATCCAGTCAAGCTAGAAGCATTAGCTCACCCTGAAATCCGATGTAATGAAGACTGGCTAGAGTTGCGGTTGAGTGAAGACGACGGTACGTTTGCTGCACTCCACAAATAACAAAGAAAGAAACATACAAGTAGGGGTCAGTACAAAACACAAGTACTGAGTTAGGTATCATCGGCCAACTCAAATAGAAAACAGTATATATCCGATAATATCATAAATCAACTACAATACTCAACATGCAGCAACAACAAGTACCATAATCATAAATAAGTACCGTCAAGTTCACCCATGAGGAATCAAGCCTCAATACCATACTCATTTCGGAATTAGGTTCATTAGATTGAGTATATTAACATCTTTCAAGATTCATTATCTTTATTTCTCTCGGTCGGTACGTGACACTCCCTCCCTACTACTATGTGTCGGAACGTGACACTCCGATCCCCTAATTCTACGTGTCGGTTCGTGACACCCGATCCCCTGATTCTATGTGTCGGAACGTGACACTCTGATCCCCTAATTCTACGTGTCGGTTCATGACAACCGATCCCCTAATACTATGTGTCGGAAAGTGACACTCTGATCCCCCTATTTACGTGTCGGTTCGTGACACCCGATCCCCTAATACTATGTTGTCGGAACGTGACACTCCGATCCAATTCTACGTGTCGGTTCGTGACCACGATCCCCTAATACTATGTGTCGGAACGTGACACTCCGATCCCCTAATCTCATGCTATTAATCCATCAAGCCTTCTTTTATACCAGGCATCATCATTAACAAAGTGAATTAGGGTTTTTCAAGATTTAGTATTCAATAGCTTCATCATGCTTATTTTATCACAATTATATAATCACATTTATGCAAGCATACATTAAGCATATAGCAGGGTTTACAATACTACCAAACATATCATTCGCTATTAAGAGTTTACTTACGAATAGCATAAAAAACCATAACCTACCTCCACCGAAGAATTTTTGATCAAGCAAGCCAATTTCCCAAAGCTTTGCTTTCCTCTTCGTTCCTCTCTCTCTCTCTTGATCGATTCTCCCTCTCTTTGTTCTTTCTATTTTTCTTATTCAAACCCTCTTTCTTTTACCCTAATTAGCATATAATTAAGTATAAAAGATGTTGAATTAACCCACTAATTAATTCAAGGTTACCTCTTTTAACCCCCAAGTAATTAAACTATTAACATTAACCCACTAACTTTATAATTAAAGCAGGAATAGTCCAAAACGCCCCTTAAAATATTTACTGAAATCCGACCCAGCCTGGGATTACGCAACCTGTGACGGCCCGTCGTGCCTGTGACGGCCCGTCGTGCCTGCGACGGTCCGTCCTGCAGGTTCGTCACAAAATTCAGAGACTCAATTTCCTTGAAGAGTCTGTGACGGTCCGTCGTGCCCATGACGGTCCGTCCTGCCATGTCGTCACGAAGTTCAGAGAGTCGATTTCAGTACCCAAATTTCTAATTTCTAAGTGTTTTGGAACGAGACCCCCTCGACGGTCCGTCGTGCCCATGACGGTCCGTCGTCTCTGCCAGTTTTCCAGAAATAAAATCTGCTGCTCAAAACGACTAAACAGGTCGTTACAATAGATACCAATTTACCCATCGTTCGTCCTCGAACGATCACAAGAAAAGAAACAAGGGCGAAAAGGAGTACCTGAATCTGTAAACAGATGTGGGTATCTTTCTTGCATATCAGCCTCCTTTTCCCAAGTGGCTTCTTCAACTGGTCGATTCTTCCATTGAACTTTGATAGATGCAATATCCCTTGACCTCAGCTTGCGGACTTCTCTATCTAAAATAGCAATAGGTTCCTCCTCATAAGACAAATCCTCATCAAGCAGAACCGAATCCCAACGAATGATGTAGTTTCCATCCCCATGGTATCTTTTCAACATAGACACATGAAATACCGGATGCACTCCTGACAGCCCTGGAGGCAAGGCTAATTCATAAGCCACCTCCCCTACTTGCTTAAGTACTTCAAAGGGACCAATATACCTTGGGCTAAGCTTACCTCGCTTACCAAACCGCATCACCCCTTTCATTGGTGAAACCTTCAACAAGACTTGTTCGCCCTCCATGAACTCCAAGTCTCTAACCTTTCGATCTGCATATTCCTTTTGCCTGCTTTGAGCCGCTAAAAGTTTTTCTTGAATAGATATCACCTTCTCTAATGAATCCCTCAAAAGGTCAGTACCCCAAGGTCTAACCTCAAATGCATCAAACCAACCAATGGGAGACCTACATCTCCTCCCATACAGTGCCTCAAATGGGGTCATATCAATACTTGAGTGATTGCTATTGTTGTAGGAGAATTCTGCTAAGGGTAAGAAGTTATCCCAATGACCACCAAATTCTATCACACATGCACAAAGCATATCCTCCAACACTTGGATCGTTCGCTCAGACTGACCATCGGTCTGAGGATGGAACGCAGTACTAAGGTCCAACCTAGTACCCAACTCCGCATGCAATATTTTCCAACACTTAGAGGTAAACTGCGTACCTCTATCTGATATGATGGAGAGTGGAACCCCATGCAATCGAACAATTTCCGAGATATACAGTTTGGCTAACTTCTCCGCATTGTAAGTCACCTTGACCGGAATGAAATGAGCAGACTTAGTTAACCTATCAACAATCACCCAAATAGAGTCATACTTGCCCATTGTCTTTAGAAGACCAACCACGAAGTCCATTGCGATTCTCTCCCACTTCCATTCCGGAATGGGCATTCTCTGAAGTGTTCCTCCAGGCCTCTGGTGTTCATACTTCACTTGTTGACAGTTTGGACATTTGGCAATAAAATCAACAATATCACGCTTCATTCTACTCCACCAAAAGTGTTGCTTTAGGTCACGATACATCTTGGTTGCACCAGGATGTATAGAATACCTTGAACTATGAGCCTCTGTCAGAATAGTGTTGATCAAATCATCGACGCGGGGTACACATACCCTTCCCTTAATTCTCAAAACACCTTTCTCGTCGATTTGTGCTTCCTTAGCCTCTCCTCGCAACACTTTATCTCGGATGATACAAGATTATGATATCGTAGTCCTTCAGTAGTTCCATCCATCTCCTCTGTCTCAAATTCAAATCTTTCTCAGTAAAGACATACTGTAGGCTACGATGATCCGTATAGACTTCACACTTAACCATATAAATAGTGCCTCCATTGCTTTAATGCAAATACTACCGCGGCCAACTCCAAATCATGGGTCGGGTAATTGCGTTCGTTGCACCTTTAATGCCTCGAAGCATAAGCAATCACATTCTTCTCTTGCATTAGCACTGCAACCAAACCCGAATAGGAGGCATCACAATAAACAAAAATGAAATTCTTGCCTTCCACTGGCAAGGTAAGAATTGGTGCAGTAGTCAACAAGGTCTTGAGCTTCTGAAAGCTTTCTTCGCAGTCATCCGACCAAACAAATGGGACATTCTGCTTAGTCAAGCTTGTCAGTTGGGAAGCAATAGAAGAGAACCCCTTAACAAATTGGCGGTAGTAGCTAGCTAAACCAACAAAGCTCCTTACTACTGACACATTAGTAGGTCTCTCCCAATTCTTCACTGCTTCAATCTTAGATGGATCCACCATCACCCCATCTTTAGAAACTACGTGTCCTAAGAAGGACAGCGAATCTAGCCAAAAGTCACACTTGGAGAATTTGGTGTAAAGCTTTTTCTCCCTCAACATTTCCAATACAATTCTCAAGTGCTCCTCATGTTCTTCATTACTCTTTGAGTATACCAATATATCATCAATGAATACAATGACAAAGAGATCCAAATATGGCTTAAAAATTCCATTCATCAAGCTCATGAAAGCGGCAGGGGCATTCGTATGCCCAAAAGACATCACTAAGAACTCATAATGCCCATACTTGGTCTGAAAAGCAGTCTTGGGCACATCCGTTGCCCGTATTTTCAATTGATGATAACCAGATCTCAAGTCGATTTTTGAGAAGGTACAAGCACCTTGTAACTGATCGAAAAAATCATCAATGCGAGGAAGAGGATACTTGTTCTTAATAGTTACCTTATTCAGTTGTCTATAGTCTATGCACATCCAAAAACTTCCATCCTTCTTCTTCACAAACAAAACCGGAGCACCCCAAGGGGATGCACTTGGTCTAATGAAGCCTTTACTTAACAACTCTTGAAGTTGGGCCTTTAACTCTCTTAACTCCGCGGGAGCCATTCTATAAGGGGGTATAGAAATGGGGCGAGTACCCGGTTCCAGATCAATGCAAAAATCAATATCTCTATCCGGTGGCATACCAGGAAGATCTGCAGGGAACACGTCCAGAAACTCACGGACTACCGAAACCGACTCAATTGAAGGTACTTGGGTAGTATCATCCCTGAGATGTGCCAAGAAAGCTAAACACCCTTTATTAACCATTCTCTTAGCACAAAGAAAAGAGAAGATACGAACTGGAGTGGAAGTGTAGTCACCCTCCCACACTAACAGATCTGTCCCAGGCTTGGCTAACGTCACGGTTTTAGCATTACAATCCAAGATTGCAAAATTTGGAGAAAGCCAAGTCATACCCAGAATTACATCGAAGTCAACCATTTCTAAGATAACCAAATCTACATAAGTGTTGCTCCCCACAAAAGTCACCAAACAAGACCTATATACTTTTTCAACTATCAAAGACTCACCCACTGGAGTAGAAAAACGAATAGGCATGTCAAGTAATTCACAAGGTAAATTAAGACCAGTAGCAAATGAAGAAGATACATAAGAAAATGTGGATCCAGGATCAAATAATACAGAAGCCATGCAATCACAAACCAAAAGATTACCTGTGATAACAGCATTAGATGTCTCCGCTTCAAATCTCCCAGGGAAAGTGTAACAATGGGCCCTATCACCCGTCTGCTCGTTGCCCCTATCATGTTGCGTTGTAGTGGCTCCAGTTTGCCCGTCACCCCGGCCGTTTTGGTGACCATCATTACCTCGGCCACCACGTCCTCCAAAATAACGGCCTCTACCATGACCACCTCTACCTCTAGCTATTGGGGGTCTATAACTCTGTTTTGGACAATTCCTCCTAATATGTCCAGTCTCCCCACATCCATAACACTCTCTGGAGTCAAGCATAGGTCTCTCAGAGAAGTGTTGACCGGTCTGAGGTTGACCCCCAACTACAGTCTGTAGTGAAGACTGAATTGGTCGGACTGAGTAAACTCCTGAACCCTGTCCTCTAGAGTAAGAACCATTAAACTCACCTCCTTTTTGAAACCTTTTTGATGTCGATGCCATGGTGAAGTCATCTGGTTTCACTCCTTCCACCTCTATCACGAAGTCTACCACTTCTTGAAAGGATTTTGCCGTAGCCGCTACCTGTAAGGCTGAAATCCGCAATTCTGACCTCAACCCCTTCACAAAACGGCGAATCCGCTCTTGTGGACTGAAACAAAGTTGGGTGGCATACCTGGATAATGCACGAAACTTAGCCTCATATGCAGTAACCGACATCCTACCTTGCTCTAGGCTCAAGAACTCATCTATTTTCCTATCCCTCAAAGTCCGGGGGATATACTTCTCCATAAACAAGCTAGAGAATGATGCCCAAGTCATAGGTGGTGCCTCTTTTGGTTGACACTCAACATGTGACCGCCACCATATTTTGGCGTTCCCTTGAAACTGATAAGTCACAAACTCAACACCAAACCATTCTACTATAACCATCTTGTGTAGTAGCTCATGACAGTCAACCAGAAAATCGTAGGCATCCTAGATTCAGCACCCTTGAAGACTGGAGGTTTCAATTTCAAGAACTTACTGAAAAGTTCATGCTGATCATTTGTCATTATAGGCCCTGTAGTCAGACGAGGAAACGTGCCTATTTCCAATGAGGCATCCGTGCGGGGAGCCTCAGCAGCGGCCTGTCGTACTTCCGGAACCTGAGGTGCTGGTGCAGAAAACATTGGAGGTGTCTGGCCTTGATCAGATAATCCGCTAAGATAAGCAAGAACCTGATTAATCATCTCTGGGGTAGGTTGGGGTGGCAATTCTTCATTCTGCACTTGTTCATTCTCCCCTTCCTCACCCTCTCTTACCACTTCCTCAGTCGGTGGAGGAGTCACTGCCCTAGCATCAGATGGGCTAGGTGCTTGTCCTCTTCCTCTAGAGGACGTCCTCCCACGACCTCTTCCACGGCCTCTTGCCACTGTTCCTCTCCGAGCTACAGCCCCAGTGGCTGGCTCAGACGCTTCCTGTCTTGCCGGTGTTGGTGTTGGTGCAATCGTTGCTCTAGTTCTAACCATCTGCGAAATAGAGTGAAGATGGTCAGATACCAATTTGTATCACCTAGATACCAATTGGATCCAAGTAATAGCACGAAAGAAAGAAAGAAAGAATGGAATTTTCCTAAAGTCTTATAGCCTCTCAAAGAAAAGTAAAGGCGTCCCCCTACCGTTCCTTAAGACTCTACTAGACTCGTTCATGTGTGATGAGACCAACGAACCTAATGCTCTGATACCAAGTTTGTCACGACCCAAAACCGAGCCGCGAGTGGCACCCATACTTATCCTACTATGTGAGCGAACCAACCAATCTAAACCCCAACATTTTAACATAATGAACAAAATACAATGCGGAAGACTTAACTCATTAATAAGTAAATCAATTCAATAACCTCTAAAATTCAACAACTATATTTCCCCAAAATCTGGAAGTCATCACCACAAGAACATCTATGATCAAATTACTAAACTAAGAGTATTCTAAGAAGCTAAATAAATAAAAAGCTAGTCCATGCCGGAAGTTCAAGGCATCAAGACATGAAGAGGAAGATCCAGTCCAAGCTAGAAGCATTAGCTCACCCTGAAATCCGATGTAATGAAGACTGGCTAGAGTTGCGGTTGAGTTGAAGACGACGGTACGTTTGCTGCACTCCACAAATAACAAAGAAAGAAACATACAAGTAGGGGTCAGTACAAAACACAAGTACTGAGTAGGTATCATCGGCCAACTCAAAATAGAAAACAGTATATATCCGATAATATCATAAATCAACTACAATACTCAACATGCAGCAACAACAAGTACCATAATCATAAATAAGTACCGCCAAGTTCACCCATGAGGACTCAAGCCTCAATACCATACTCATTTGGGAATTAGGTTCATTAGATTGAGTATATTAACATCTTTCAAGATTCATTATCTTTATTTCTCTCGTGTCGGTACGTGACACTCTGCTCCCCTACTACTATGTGTTGGAACGTGACACTCCGATCCCCTAATTCTACGTGTCGGTTCGTGACACCCGATCCCCTGATTCTATGTGTCGGAACGTGACACTCCGATCCCCTAATTCTACGTGTCGGTTCGTGACACCCGATCCCCTAATACTATGTGTCGGAACGTGACACTCCGATCCCCTAATTCTACGTGTCGGTTCGTGACACCCGATCCCCTAATACTATGTGTCGGAACGTGACACTCCGATCCCCTAATCTCATGCTATTAATCCATCAAGCCTTCTTTTATACCAAGTCATCATCATTAACAAAGTGAATTAGGGTTTTTCAAGATTTAGGATTCAATAGCTTCATCATGCTTATTTTATCACAATTATATAATCATATTTATGCAAGCATACAATTAAGCATATAGCAGGGTTTACAATACTACCAATACATATCATTCGCTATTAAGAGTTTACTACGAATAACATAAAAATCATAACCTACCTCCACCGAAGAATTTTGATCAAACAAGCAATTTCTCAAAGCTTTGCTTTCCTCTTCGTTCCTCTCTCTCTCTCTTGATCGATTCTCCCTCTCTTTGTTCTTTCTATTTTTCTTATTCAAACCCTCTTTCTTTTACCCTAATTAGCATATAATTAAGTATAAACGATGTTGAATTAACCCACTAATTAATTCAAGGTTACCTCTTTTAACCCCCAAGTAATTAAACTATTAACATTAATCCACTAACTTTATAATTAAAGCAGGAATAGTCCAAAACGCCCCTTAAAATATTTACAGAAATCCGACCCAGCCTGGGATTACGCAACCTGTGACGGCCCGTCGTGCCTGCGACGGTCCGTCCTGCAGGTCTGTCACAAAATTTAGAGACTCAATTTCCTTGAAGAGTCTGTGACGGTCCGTCGTGCCCACGACGGTCCGTCCTGCCATGTCGTCACGAAGTTCAGAGAGTCGATTTCAGTACCCAAATTTCTAATTTCTAAGTGTTTTGGAACGAGACCCCCTCGACGGTCCGTCGTGCCCATGACAGTCCGTCGTCTCTGCCAGTTTTCCAGAAATAAAATCTGCTGCTCAAAACGACTAAACAGGTCGTTACACCTACATAATTTATACTATCCGAATTAATATACCCGCCAAATAAAAAAAACGTCAAAGACATGTTTAATGAATATAACATCTAGTTAATTTGTTTACTTTGGTATAAATATACAAATCAAGTCCAATATTTTATTCCATTGAAGTCTTAAGTCTCAGTGAAGAATTAGTTTTTTTTTTTTTTTACATTCTTTAATTTAATAGAAATTTCTTTCTTAAACATTGTTTCTATTAATCATATCGTTATAAATATTTGATATAAGAATTGTACTTAAAGTGATTATTTTGAAGTATTTTAATGGTTATAGTTGTTTTATTTTGAGTGAAAAAATTATAGAAAAAAAAAATCTGATGGGATGAAGTTTTTAGTTCACCCAATAAAAGCTGACAATTACTAAATAATATTTTCAAAAATAAAACAAAAATGTGGTTGTAATTAGTTTTAAGGATATAAATGAGCCAAAAAGGTGAAGGAGTATTTGGATGGAGAGTATTTTTAGGTTTTTCCTGATAGTTTAGGAGCATCTTAAAACTATTTCGGGAATGAAACTATTAATTCTTGTCAAGTATACGGGCGTTTTCAATACTTATGTCACCTTTTTATTAAGAGTCATACGCTCCCAAGAGAGTTTAAGACAACTTGCTATGTCATGTGGTAGATTCAAAAAATATTTGAATATTTTTGATCAAGTAAAAAAGTACTTTTAGAGCTATCAATAGTGTGAAGATGTAACTATGTAATTCACGTCAAGTTCAAAAATATTTTTAATAATTTTTTCTTTGTCTAATAAGCATGTCAAAGAGGAATGTGAAATATAGATTCTTGATTCATATACTAACTACTTTCTGCAGAACCTTTTACCTTAGCTTTTTTTTTTAATGATCGAACTCGCAATTTTAATATTAAAAGTGAAAAGTATCGTCTAGTCAACTTTCTCTTGTCAGATGGATCACACAATTAATGTAGCATTACACAAAAAGAGACAATTGCATGTTAAAAAAACATGTGTTCATTAAATAAAGTCACTTCCAGGAAGTTGTTTGAGACATCGAAAAACACAAATATTTGTAGGGTGAGCATCAGTCTACAATTGAGCATCGATCGGCCTAATGAAGAGTGATTCCTAAGCATTCCACATTCAACTCATAATGACAACAAACATGTTAGTAATATCAAATTCTATGTCATTTATTCTTGCCAAACTTGCTTATGGTTCAGTGTGGCATATACTGCTGCTAGCTAGCTAGCTAGTGGAGTATCGTTCCGCTACTATTGTCGCGTGATCTTTAACTTGACTTCAACGGTCAATTATGATTTTTAACTTTGAATGGGTGAGTCTATTTTTCAATTTTGTACAAATTTAAATATCTACTTATATACAAAATTAGAGAGCATAGATGTCAATTAAAGACAAATTAAATAACATGCCTTGATGTATTATGTCATTTAATAATAACGCAGAATATACATAGTTTCACTAGCAAAGCATAAAAAGAAAAAAAAGAAAAAAAAACTTTTTATATCATTTTTTATTAAAGTTTAAACTGTTTTTAGTGGAAAAATTATATTAAAATATGCTTGGATAAGTTCAGGTTCATTGTTTTTTTTGATAACCAAATTGATATTCTAGGAATTAGGATAATTAGTGATCTAAATTTTTGTTAGAAAAATTAGTTTGATGATTTTCTTACAATATTATGAATTCGATAATCTTTAATCTGTGTATAGAGAGAGGGAGACATGTTTCATAAGAAGATACCAAATCGAAGTTTAAAAAGAGATTAAGAATTTTAATGATAATGCATCTGATTTAAATAAGCTTATTGTGTGATTGGTATCTAAGGATCTCTCTGAACACCATGTTGACTCATATGACACTATTAATTTCCTATAGTTTAATTAAGGAAGAGATCTAAGTGGATATCAAAGTGACCACAATTGCAGGAAGAAACTTGATAAAATAATTAATAATCCGTTTGGATAGGTTTAACAGCTGTAATTTTTTAATTTTTTTTGGATTGTTTTGTAAAATATAGATTTTAGAGTAACTTTTAGGCCAAAACAAAAAGTTAGGATGCTCAATTTATTGCTTTTGTTTAACAATTGTTTTACTTGGATTAATATGATAATTCCTTTTATTTTATCTGTTCAATAATAATTGTCAATTATTGATTTGAAACAAAAGTAAAGAAATCATAAATAATAGAAAAATTTTTACACTTATTAAATATAAGTCATCTAAACATTAATAAATAAATAATAATAATATTTAATTACAATGGCAAAATAGACATAAAATGATATAAATTATTTATTTTATAAACTAGATAAATATTATTAAACATTTCAAAATAATATAGAAACCATTTAATTTGGGTCATTTACTTACCATGTAATTTCCAAAGTCCACTATGATAAAGTCAAGTTCCTACTTTTGTTTTCTTCGTCAAGATCCTACTTCAAGTAGGACATTGGCCATACTTTTCAAATATTCTTTATTTTATTTAGAATTTGTGAAATAGAAGATGAAGATGAAATTGTTTTTTACATTATAATTTTTTATAAAAAAGAAAAGAGCAGCTCATTTGGAATTTACGAAGATGGAATTGAAAAATAGATCGGTAATACTTTCCAAGTTTGAAATCAAACTCCGAGTTTAAAGAAGTAGATCATTTTCGTGGCCTAATGACTTAAATTACGTCATCCATTGGATCAAATTTTTTTCTTGTGAAGTATAAAATAAAGCATTCGTATGCCATAAGAGAGACCAAAAATTGAATCTACGCAACAGATTGAGTTGATGCAACAGATGTAATATTTCAAAAGAATGTCAGAGGATATCTCGACTTAATTCTTTTTTCATCGAGTTTATTGCATTAAATTTGTCAAAAAATTTTATAATGGTAGAGGTCCAACCAACAATAATTGGGCGACCCTCCATTAATTAATTGACACTTAGAGAAAGGTACATTTCTTTATCTTTTTACTATCTATTTCACCTCTCTCTTTTTTCATTTTCTTATTTTCTTACTTCTAATAAATATTTCTTAACTTCATTTTCTTAAGATGTTGATATATTGAATAAAAAAATTAATGAATAATCTTTTATCACAATAACTAAAAACTTTATTAAGACCGAGTATTTAAAATACTCATATCATTAAATATTTTTAATAATATCAAATTAACTAAAAAAATATTTAGTGTTTTCTCAATTACTAGCACCTAAAAATAAATTAATTCAAATTTAGTTTTTCATTTTTTTAATTCTGTTTAATTCATATATTTATAGTCATTCTCTTAGTAGAGAGTATCCATTATTTTTCTTAATTTAAATTATAATTTTTTAAAATACTTAATAGAAAAACGTTGGGAAATATATATTATAACTGAATGTACGTAAAAACACGAAAAAATGAATTCTGCTAATATTAAGGGTGAATGATATAATAATAATATAATGATTAGTTAATTTAAAATTATATGGAACTGATTGATTCTTGAAAATAAATTAAGCATTGTAAATTTTGATTGAAAAGACTTAAATTTTGTTGTGTGACTCGTGTCATCTGTATAATTTTTTTATACGTTTATAAGTCTGTTATGTTCTGTCTCATTATCTTTCTTATATTTAAATATTGTTTGGTGAAAGAATTATTATATGTAATTTTAAGATAATATCAAAAATCAAAACAAAAATAATTTTATCAAATCAATTTATATGCTAAAGTAAATTAGTTTGTATTTTGAGTTGATTTTATTCTATTAAATATACTGAAAATAAGTTCATTTTTTATGTTGACAATTTTATGAGTATTTAAAGTTATTTAAACAGAAAATGTATTTATGGATTTTTTTGTTTATCAAATGTATTAATAATTTAATTATGTTTTGAGAATCAGATATTTATTAAGGGTAAGAAAATAAGAAGATGAAAGAAAAGAGAGGTAAGAGATGACAAAAAGATAAAGAGTGTACTTTTACTCGAGTGTCAATTAATCATTCGGCTGTCACCCAAATATTATTGATTGATTACACTTCTGCCATTTGTAAAATTTTTCAAATTTACCTACGGATGCAGAATTTTCCTCGAATTTCTGATGTGTTTTCTTGTAAATAGTGGCCTAAACAAAGCCATTTGTGTAAGTAAATGCCCATTTCTCCTCCTACATAGTCCAATTCCATTTTTTCCCCAATCCACCATGGCAACACCACCTCCAATCTTCATCTCCACCGCCACTCTCCACACCCTTTTGACCCACAAATCCCTCGTCGACCACCTCCAATTTTCACTCCCTACCTTCACTTCCACCAGTGAATCCCCACTTCGCCATGCTCATCAAACAAGCCCTTCTACCTCTCTCCTCCTCATGCCTTGTTGGTCTCGTTCCCCTTCACTTCCTTATACCGGAGTCAAGCTAGTCACTTACCATCCCAATAACTCAACCCAAAATTTACCTGGGGTTCATGCCAGTTATGTTCTTTTCAATTCCATTACCGGACAAACTTTATCCACGATGGATGCCACTGAACTCACCCTCTATCGAACTGCTTGCACCTCCGCTTTAGCTTCAAAATTCTTATCAAGACAAGATTCCGAGACACTTTTGATGATCGGTGCAGGTACTTTAGCGCCGCATTTGATCAAGGCACATCTGACAGTTAGGCCAAATTTGAAGAAAGTCATAGTGTGGAATAGAACTGCTGATAAGGCGAAGCGGGTGATTGAGAATTTGCAAAGTGAATCTAGTTTTGAAGGGGTGAGTTTTGAGAGTAATGCATCTCTTGAGGAAGTTGTGGGGTTGGGAGATATTGTGAGCTGTGCTACGAATTCAGGGACACCATTGGTGAAAGGGAAGAAGCTTAAAGAAGGAGCGCATTTGGATTTGGTTGGATCGTTTAAGCATTCGATGAGAGAATGCGACGATGAAGCGTTGAAGAGGGGAAAAGTGTTTGTTGATAATGAAGCTGCTATGGTAGAAGCAGGGGAGCTTGTGGGTGCATTTGAGAGAGGGGCAATTACAAAAGATGAGATTGTTGGGGACTTGTTGGAATTGATCAAGGGAGAAAAGAATGGGAGAACAACTGCTGAAGAAATTACGGTCTTTAAATCAGTTGGTTCTGCTGTTGTGGATCTTATCACAGCTCAATTGGCATATGAGAATTACATGAAAAGTCATTAACTTTACTTTATTAGTTATGTTCTTATATCATGATACAAATAACAATAATAAGGGCTTATTTTTACTCTAGTGCTTGTTCTATGTCTCAATAAGATGAAAATGCAGTTTAATGTGGTATCAAACAGTTTTGACATTTTGTGATATGAAAATGGTTTTTTTGTTTCCACCCGGTGTTCAGAGCCCACATTGGAGCTCCCACTCTGGCTCCATTCAGAGGTGACGCTTCCAACATGATTTTTTCCATAACTCGAGACCTCTGGTTAAGGCTGAAACGCTCACCAGTGCAGTAATGCACCACTCTACATACAATCCAAAATAGAATGTGGGTATGTGTAGCTAAATGCACCAAGACAAATCAATATTTACGCTAACTGCTAATGGCATACGCTTCACATCAGTCTAGCACGATAAAGAATGTTTTAAAAAATGTATTTAGCCAAAATTGCATTTGAATTGAACTTGAGTAGAACAAATTGAGATTACAAGTTACAACAGTAGTAAAAGAACCGAGTATTCAAGAACTCTACTGAAGAAATAATTCTAATGGGATGAATCAAAGAGTATATATTCTGTCTATATACAATTTTGAGCCAGAAGTATAACAAAATCTACAGATTTTTTTTTTCATGATTCAGTTTGGGTGAGTTTCTTTCTTTTGATGCAACTTAGGGTGGACCCTTGGATACAGCAGATCGTTTAATTGTCTTTCCGCACTGTACTCTGAGGTTGCCTGTAAATAGAACATTCTATTACTATTTCCACACAGACTTTAAGCAAAAGCATGGCACTAAAGAATCAATATGTGCTATGTTTTCATGGTGTGAAACTTTTTACTTGCTCAGATGAAAACAAAAGAGTTATTATCTTGGAACTTAGAAGTAGCAGAAAGTGATACTCAAAAATCAGAAAAGCTATAGGGTTAAAATGGCATGTATGAGAAATATGTAGAAACATGCTGCACTTCTATCCATTTGATTCAGAAAATAAAATTTCAGATACCCTGTAAGTGGTTTTACATGAACACAGAGTCTGCATGTCAGATCAGTGTCAAAGACATAGGTACATTGACAGCATATTCATTTGAATGCAGCAAATATGCACGGACACTGGAAAATGAAGTTCGAATCTTAAAAACAAAACATAAGTACGATAAGTATCATACCCGCTTTTTAAAGGAAAACCGCAGTGTCTGAATTTGTGCTCCAGAGCAAACTCTTACGTCAAAACCAAGGCTGTCTACACCTATCAGAACCACTTCCTGTCATATAAGACAAAACGAAAATAAACAAATTATTCGGTGGGACATCACACAAAACAGTGATGTGGTTCAACTCTTACAGTTCCATGTTCATGCATCAAACAGACTACAAGAAGGGTACATTCTCGTATTGAAATAATAATAATAAACAAATAAGCAAGAAAACACCAGAAACAAGAAGTTAATGATGTCTGCACACACGTGTAAGAGAGAATTTTATTCACAATAATAGCATCAAGTAGCTGCTGGGAGCATGCAAAAGCAGCAAATTAGTTACCATTTCATCAATGTATGGAACTAACAAAATCCATCGGTTGTCTACTTCAAAAAAAAAAAGATGGCTCCAATATTTGGGAAGTACCTACTTATGCAAGTTAATTCATCATTAGAAGGAAAACATTTGGGGAAAGGGGAGAAAGAGCTGCAGCTTTTGCTTTCTATATTTTATTTGGCTGTTGACTGATGAAAAATGTGAACTATTTGATGGATTGTAAAGCATCAAATCTTTGAAAAGAAGGAAAGACAACAAAAGCTCTAGAACATAATCTAGGGGAACTGAGATTGGTCATACCTCCACTTGAATTCCCTTGCATCTCCAACAGAGAGATCTGAGAGCCTGCGTGGTTTTTTCTCCTACAGCTTTAAGCCGTGATATAATATTGGCAGCCGAATGCGCTATTGCATCAGGCCTAGCTTGACTAAAATCTTCTAACTCAACTAAGATCTGCGCACACCATTAGAAAACATAAAATTGAACGACATGAATACTGAGGGGTAGATTCACAGGAATTTCCCAATAGAAAAAATTGTTAAGTTTTTCTAAACCATCAAAAACATTCTAGTGTGAAGAATTGAAGATGCAGGCAAAACATACAGCACACATGTGAAATACAAAAATAATGTGGATGATAATGACTAATGAGTCACTGTATTCACGTATATTAGCTGATTCAGCACTGACAAAGAAAGCATCCTATGGAACTTGTCCACATGATCAGCTTGGTATCCAATCTCAGAGTGTATCACCATGTCATCAAAATTCTATTATGACAGAACACTTCCTGTTCTGCTTCTGGTGTTAGTTTTAAACTAACTTTCGTCTTTGCATGTAACAACTGCAGAAAAGTGAAACGAATACACTTTTCTCAACTTGTTAGGAATAATAGTATGCTCTTTTCCTGTGATATTTTTCTTTTTCGACTTAATAAATAAGGTGTCACACACTTATATATGCTTCCCGTCCCACCCACTGTAACCCCTCTGAGATTATAAAGTCCAAAATTCTCTGTACTTAAGTTTTGCTATGACACAAATGATTCAAATAAATTGCACCCAATGGATGCAGATCCATGCAAGGCAAGTATTGTAATGCTGATCAACAAATTAAAGGTTGAACCTCATAAATGATAAACCTACACAACTTACTTGCTGTCCATGTGAAGAAATTAACTGAATTTTAATCATCTCTAGCTTGTAAAATGAAGTTCCATTTCCAAGGGTTTCATCCTTCTCCAATTCCTCTGGACAACTTGGGTTATCTTGCGAAGATTCAGTTTCATGTTTGTGGCCATTGACTTGAACACTACCATTTTGCTTATGTTCTGCCACTTGTTCCATTTGTTTTATACCAGCATCATTTGATTCATGTTCAGCTATCTGCTTTGGAATGGTGATGTGATCTTCAAGGAAAGCTGGCCTTAGAAGGCCATGAATAATAAGACCTGCTGGAGGCTGATCCATAAAATCTATAGGATCATCTGTCACAACCTGAGCAGCAAATATAGACCACAAAATAAATGTTCGATTACTATTCTCCATGGCAGATACAAAAAGTTATATGCCACCCATCTGGGAAACTAAATATAACATGATCTACTGATTTTACTGAATAAGAACTCAAATTGATAGTTCTCACTAATCTAACTACATTGCATAAACCTATCACAAGGACAATTACCTCACTAATTTGTTGGGCAAAGTGAATCGGATGAGAAGATCGCATCGTCTCTAATGTAGCCCAATCCTCCAAGTCAGGATCCCCACTCTGATCTTCTTCATCATCAAGAACAGAAACCCAATCCTGGGAACAAGTATATTTACCAACAATGACGGACAGAATAGCAGCTATATTTAAGAAGTAAACCATTTAAAACCAGTAGTACCGCTTCATCATCATCATCGTCGTCATCATCATCATCGTCATCGTCATCGTCAATGTCGTCTTCATCATCAATATCGATATTCTCATCATCAAATTCATCTATATGGTAACCAAGTTCGGATTGACCTGATGACTCCATCTCACTCTGCATTTCGGATGTATCTAGGCCAATAATTACTTCCTGCATTTTATTGGAAATCAAGTAAGCCTTCGGAGAAAAGAAAATACTTTTCTTATAGTATATCTATGGAAGTTTCCATCTGAGAATCCCTTACATTTAACTTTTCATTAGAGTGTCTCCATACAATTATGGAAAGTAGAATTATGCGGTTTGATGGTAGGTTTTACCATCTGGGTGTAACACAGCTTCCTCACAATTTTCTTAAGCGTTTCTATTACATCTCTCAGAAAGAAAGAGCTTTTAAAAGGTGAATTGGATTCACAATAAAGTGATAAAAGCAAAGTTCCACATTAGAGACCAATGCAACAGAAGAATCTTTCCATAGGAAGACGGTCATAAAATTCATAATCAACATACGACCATAATAAAAATAATTTTGTCTCTTCGATGGATAAACTTAAGAAGCATTAGATTTGGGCTATTATGCCTATTATAGACCATGAGTTGATATGGCATGGTTCATGTTTCCTGTATATATCAAAATGGGGAAAATGACTGTGACATAATAGGGAAACTCAAAAAAAGTTTAATCAGAATCCTCAAACAGGAAAATGCCTATGTGATCCAGAAACAGTTATCCACTTATCCCCAGATGAAGCAGAATCATTTGGAAGGACCCAGTGGTGGCAGTATACCATGTCAAAATTAATTGCTAGAAAACATCGAAAAGCAAACTAATACATCGTTTAGAAAAATAGAAAAACACCTAATGATGAAAATTAACTGAATTTCTTAGATTAAATGTTCCATACCACAACGTTTTCTTCAGTTGTTGGATTTTTCAGAACGTCTTCGTCATTCTTCACTTGAAAGTAGACATCTGATAGAAAGGGAAATCACAAAAACCTTCAAGGATTGAATATGCCACAAATCCAGTAAGAACTAAGAAGTAAATTATTAGCCTGAGTAAAATATGATAATAAAAAGAATTGTGCATCTTACTTCCAAGTTCATCAGTTGTGTAAGGCAAATCTGGCCAGAAAATATTTGCACGCATTACGTCGCTGATTGCACTTGAAAACATGAGTGTTGCTTTGCTATTTACCTATGTATCAAATGATAACAACAATATATCAGCTACCATAAACAAACAACCATAATGATCAGCAGCCTAGATTATATTTGCTCATGAGCTACAAAAAATATTGGTGACCATTATAGTTCGTAAGATTCCATTTCAGACGATAAATAGATGCCTGAGAGCTTCATTGACTAAAAGCATAAGACAGGAAAGCATATTGCATAGTCAGCAGTAAATTCTGTTCTTTTTAAGTTTATGAGGGGAGGTAACAATGTGTTTGTTGCGAAAAATCTCAGGTTGACTAGCAGGAGAAGAATTAACATACGGATTTAATGAGGTATGGCTAAACCTACATCCTTGGGGCAGAAGCTATATACTTTTCTATTATGAATGAGAAAAATAGTACAAATATCTCTAATTACAATCCCTTTTATAAATCCAAGTGTTCTGCAAACCTACAACGACATCTAACAAAATATGGATTCACATAATTCAAAGCAAAAACAACATTGAAATTGACAAACAACAATTAAAAGCCAAGATGCACCCATCAGCTCACAGCTAATGCATTTGATGAATAAGTTTGTTTTGCAAAAACATCATTTTTAACCTCAATAATTGTCCTTGTACATTCAGCTGGCTTGAGTTGAGCTTCCTCATTCTCCATTAGTTCCGGCTCCCCAATGTCCTCAGATGGATGATAGCTCGACTGCGTCGCATTCTGTTTTACTGGCTCAGAACCCGAACTGAAATGATCCTTTGCAGTTGCTTTAATTCCAAATTTTCCCTTGCACGTTTTTCTTCCAGCATAATTATCCGTCAATCTTCCAAATTTATCTCTGCAACACAACTCTCAAATCAATAAAAATAATATAAAAATTGGGGGCATTATATGTAACTATGCAGCAAGCAAGAAGTAGTACCGAGGAGGGATGAAGAAGCTGGGAGAATGAGATAACCGGCGGGAAGTGGTATCGAAGTTAACGGCGGAGAATCGGAGGGCGGCAGCGGTGTGTTTTACCGTTAACATTTTCCGAATTGAAACGAAATCAAAGGTAGAGAAGTGCTGGAGTTAAGTATAAACTCAGCTATCTATGTGATGATTCGGCCGTGTGGTTCTCTCTCTTTTATCTAACTATCCACCTTTTTCTTTCTTCTTTTATTTATGATGCCTTGTGCGATAAAGATTCCCTGCTTACTTATGTACCTTCCTACAAGTCGTTATCCACCAGATATTTTACATGAATAATTATTCATATTATCATTTTAAAAAAAAATTTAGTCATTGAAAGTTGTCTGTACACTTAGAAGATGTTAATTCTAGAAACATGGATGTTAATGTTAAAGATGTATGTATTTATCATGTATAGTTATAACATTATAAAATTCGATATTGTAGATTTAAATGTTTTAAAATAGGTTTTGTTTATTTTAAACACGTTAAGTTAAAGGCTCCACCACTTGGGATATTAAGTGATAATTAATTGTCAAAATGGTCCGTCATTATTTCTTTGTCTTAATTTATTGCTTCAGAATTTTGATTATGAATTTAGATTTGTCCTTGAAATATAGTTATTTATTTTTTAATTTCGTAGTTGTGCCCTATATAAGAAAAATTGTATATAATAGCAAACTAATAACCTAAAATAAATGGAGTAGATAGGGTTTGATAATTGTGCTCCGTTGCAAACGTTTGCAAAAAATTGTCAGGCGCCTCTCTCCTAAATATCTCGCGCGCCACTCTTCTCCAATCTCTCGCTCGCTTCCTCACTTTTTAAACAAACACAAGTGTATAAAAATAAAATCTAATTGCATAAAGCAGAGAAAATTATATAAATACATATGTTTTGGTTCCCCTCTTCCAGATCTCGCTCGCCACCCTCGGCTTTCTCACTTATACAAACAGAAGCGGAATGTATAAATTACGTTTCTGTTTGTATAAAGCGTGAGAAAATTGTATATACACATGCAAGTACATATATTTTTGTCCTATACATTATAATTATACAATAAAAATACTCCCCTGCCCAGTTTCTTTTGCCTTTCTCTCTTTCTCGTTTTATACAATTTTCAAATTGTATTTAATTTCTCTCTTTCTCGTTTTATACAATTCGATTCAATTGTATATTCCGTGTCAAGTCTCTTTTGTCTCTCTCTCTTTCTCATTCTATACAAATTCAAATTGTATATAATTATTCCATACACTTATAATAACACAATTCATTTTATACACTTCGTTTTTATACAGTTCTCTGCCCAAGTGTTTTCTCTTTCTTGTTTTATACACTTCGTTTTATACAATTTGCTTCAACTGTATATATATAACGAATTATACAGTTTCTATATTTGCTATGGAGCGCAATTATGCGAACCTTGCTATAGCATACAAATATAAATTTTTTATTTGCTATATGTGAAAATTGCCCTATTATATACTACTAACATAGTTATCTAGCAAAAGTCGACTCAAAAATCAAATGCCAATTGCGTCCCTAAATTAAGACATGATGAGGATTTCGTTTTATTTTAGTACGCCCAATATATTTGTGGAAGTTGGGCAAAGCCCATTTCTTCTGATCCAATACTAGAGGTCCAATATCTTAATTCGATCTTTCAACCGGTTAAATCATTTTCTTTCGCCATTCTTGCGAGCTTCGAGCAAACATCTGTGGAAGTCGAATCGAATAGGAAGTGGCAGAGAAGAAAAATGTTCCTACGGAGGATAGCAAGGCCATTGATGATGATGGCGAAAGTGAAGGAAACAACAGGTATAGTAGGTTTGGAGGTAGTCCCAAATGCAAGGGAAGTTCTGATAAATCTATACAGGAAAACCCTAGAAGAGATCAAGGCGGTACCTGAGGACGAAGGATACCGCAAGGCAGTGGAAAGCTTCACCCGCCACCGCCTCAATGTCTGTGTGGAGGAACATGAATCTGAAATGATTGAGAAACGGCTTGGTTGTGGTCAGGTTGAAGAGCTCATTGAAGAAGCCCAAGATGAACTCAAGCTCATTGGTCACATGAACGGTTCGTGTAATACTATGTTAAATTCTTCCTTTTAACTTCGTTTTTTTTTTTTTGTATCTGCTTTGTGAATTAGTGATCGGATGCAAGGAAAATTGAAAGTTTAAAATCTGTCGGAAGGGAAATAATTTGGTTTTATTGAATGGTGGGGATACCAATGATATTACATGAGTGTGAATGCTGCCCTCTAAAACCTAAGAAGATTAGTGTGATTGAGATGCTGATTAATTTGGACAAAGCTCGGGCAACATTATTCAAAATAAGTAAAATGTACCTATCGAGCCTTCAACTAGTGAAGTAGTGAGTAAATCGCCGTGCTAAATGGAGCATTGTGCCACTTGCTTAAAAAATTACATTCCCAACCAGACTGATCCTTTCTTTTTCAGCAATGTATGAATGCATTTCCAAACTGACAATTTCTTGTAAATGTTCACCCTACTTAAGAACTCATTAAGGATCAGTAGTGGGAGGGAACAAAAAGTCAATCCCTTCTCCCAATAAAATAACTTTCTCCTTGCATTTGTTCTCTCTTCTATGAGTATTTGGAAGTTCAAAGATTTGTCTCATCTTTTATGAGCAATTCCTTGGAATTAGTTTTTCACAAAATGACGAGTGTTAGAATATGGTGTGATTCATTAGGTTACTATTAATATGCATTAGGCAAATGCAACACATCACACAATCACCTTGAATAAGACAGATTCCTTACGAATTGTGTCCCGACATAAGTATGATTTTGTTATAGTAAGGCAACCTTACAAAAATATGCAAGTGCTAAGAGTGTTCTACAATTTATGCACACTGCCTTGTATCCAATATCATCAACCTCTTCCTTCTTGTGGAAAGTCCCCATCCATAGACATCTACCTTGCTCACACTTCCTGGCAGGCCTTCATTGGATCAATGTTTCCTTGTTTGTCATATTTTCCCTTTCTTTGTTCCTTGAGAAAGTTATTGAAACAAAAACCACTATGTTTACACTCCGGAATCTGGAAACCAACCTGATAGATTAGCAGCTTCTTCTGGATAAATATTGTTGGAATTCAAATGAGTCTCACATTGTAACTGGATCTGGAAGGCAGAAATCTAGCCACTTGATCTTCTATAGAGTTAAATTTTCTTGATATAAGAATTTTTTTGTCCTTTCGTGCAAAGATAGAACTACTTATGTTCTAAACAGATTAAGTGCTCTCTTTCCTTCAAATTCTGTCTAAAATTTGTGTTTGTTTCTTTTTGACATGTTGAAAAGAATGACAAGAATGGGGTGTGAGGATGTGGTGGTCAACTATTGATGAGAGTTTTACTTTTTATGTAAATTAAAAATTTTAACAAATACTTTTATTAATAATAATAGCACCAAGTAGGTGCCCTAAAAGCTTTGCAGAATAAGATGGATACAGTCCCTTTTAAATATGCCAAAAGTCTAGCAAATCCAACATAGCACCAAAATCATGTACATTTCTCATGTACCATCAAAATTTCAAAAACTGCAAGTTCTGTATCTGAAACAGAAAGCTGTTGTTGCAATTCCTTCAAGCGTCTTCATTTTTCTCCTGCCACACTGTCAACAATTACACATAGGAACTGTCTTATACAAGGCTTTTATCTGTTATGTGATCCTTTGTCCCTCTCAACTAAGTAGAAACTTCTTCAGGGTGTTCCACATTCCCCTGTTGTGTTCCAAAAAGTTTAAGTTACACTGTACCCGTCAAATTTGAGTTCAATGCAAAAACAATTATTTTGGTTCTCTTAGACATTTTCAAACCTATAACACCTATTGCCAGTTCGAATATACATCTACCACATAAGGTGAATCCTCTCTTCTGCAGACTGGCTTGAGTTAAGCAATTTTGTTCATGGTTGTCCAACCGAAGCAAGCCTCCTTAGGGGGTGCTTTTGTCTTCTAGATTTTTTACACATCGTATCTAAGTCTCAAGTCAATTATCTTAGCCCACCCGTGTACTCAAATTTTATATCAACCTTCCCAGTTTCCATCTTTTTATCTTGAAAGTTTCTTCTGAGTTTTATGCTTTATGCATTCCATTTCTGCATTCTGCAAATGTGGCTCCATTATTTAGAACAAGACTACATATCAGGGAACAACTTCGTCCATGTTGACTGTTCCATCCATGTCCTGCCATACTCCTGCCTTTCTGCTATTTCCTACTTTCAGTTTTACCTAGTTATGGTTCGCCCAGATAATTAAAAGACAATAACTGATTTGTTTTCATGGTGCCATTCCATAGGATGTTGTTATTGGTCAAGTTTTGGGGGTGGACATCGGCCGCTTTGGTTCGTTTCGATAACATTTGGCTTGTTTTTTTCATGTTCGGTTCGGTTTAATTGTTTTTAGGCCTATCGAGTCAAGCAACATCTTGACCATAAATGGGTCTTAGAATTTAAAAATTGGAAAATGAAGCAGCTATTAGGAGCAGCGGCAACTGGTAATGTAGCGTCTTTGGTCATTGGTAGCAGAGGCACGAAGCACTGAGCGTGTTTTTCTTGAATACCTAAATGCCCACACCACAAATCTTTTTTCACTTTCTTTAAGGACGAATAGCGGCTTTCAAAAGAATCTGAGAAATGCTAAAGAAGAAACTGAGTACTTTCTCTAAGGGTAAATAATGAAAGAACCTGAAATACTCTCAATATGGCAGATGGTGAACTCTTGTCCTATGGAATCTTTCTTTTACTTCACCTTCTTCAATGCCGCATCTCTGATTTTGTTCATGATTAGCACTATGGAGTGAACCCTACGAATATTATGGACTTGGTTTTCGGTGTGAGCATTTGGTTTTGGCCTGAAAGTTGGAAGCACCAAAGGATGGTTTTGAATATAAACTGAAAACTGATTGCATGAAAACAAAATTAGGAAAAACATATACCATGAACTGGCCGAATGCACCTAAAACCTGGAACTTTCAGTTGGTTTTTCGGCTTTATGCCTGCCTCTATTTAGTGCACAATTGGCTCTACACGCCTCCTTTGTTCAGACTTCAGATTATATTTTCCACTGTACTTCCTCACTTTGAAACCTCCTTAGCTATTTGAAAAGTAAAGTTTTCTTTTGTGCCCCCAATGTTTTCATCGTAGTTTCCCGTTCCCTTTAGGTTTAATTACTGATGACCATTTCATCAGATGCATCTTGTGACTTTGAAATTGAATTAAACAATTTCCTTTCATTTTGTCTAGTTGCTTCTCCACGCTATATGGCTGGTATAATAGTGACATTTAAGTGTACAAATAATCCATCCAACACACAATTTATTCTTCCTACAGATAAGTAGTGTTTTTAGGGAAGATAGTTTTGGTCCAAACTTGCAGTAAAACTATGTCGTGCTTACACTGCTTTCCAGAAAGGTATCATTAACACAGCACCATTCTTTACTATTCAGGTATCATCAACACAGCACTATTCTTTACAGATCTTGAATAGTATCTCTAACCTCATTGGAACTGCTTGTAGCCAAATTAATATGCAGGCTAGAGACTGCTTCAAATATGAACTGCGCAACTCTTAAGATACTTTTTTTTATATTCATCTGTCCTCTTAGAGTGAGACCATCACTTGCATACAATGTGTGGGAAATCTCTATTATATTTACGTACAGTACCAATTTTGAAGCTTTTCCCAATTCCACATACATTTCATCCTGCTTAGAACTTTCATCACCAATGAGTATCAAAAGTGTGACAGAGAATCACTTCGTTTCAGTCGTCTCTGTAAAGAGAAGAAACATGATTGGGATCTGTTTATGAGGTTGGAAGACCGATGGTAGATATACAAGTTTTTATCCATATCTTCCCATAGCCCATTCGTTGCATAGTCTTAATTAGGAAATACCAATTTACATAGTCAAAGGCTTTCTACAAGTCCAAATTGCACACAATTCCCCTCCTTTTTTATCATCTTTCAGTTTAATGTCTCATGTGTGACAAGTAAAGCATATAGTATTTGTCTTCCTAGGCTGAGTGCATTTTGAGTACCTATGATTATTTTCTCTATCACCATTTTCCTTTCATCGAAAATCTTTGCCATGACCCATTATTTTATATGATCTGCCAAATAGACTTATTGGTCTGAACTCCCCTAGTTCTGTTGCTCCATGAAAATTAAGACAATCAAGGAAGCATTTGGGCGTTTAATATTAGATTCTGACTGGGTAATTGGGAGTGACTTGATATAAGATTCTGACTGCAAAATTTGACCAACTTAATCAATTCCTCGAGTTGAAGTTGTTTAGTCAATTGGAGTTGCTAAAGATATTTGTTATTATACTTCCCTTTAAAGCTTTGAATCACTAACATTGTAATGCAGAGGGGTATGGAAGTTCAATTTTAAAAAGTTATTTTGTTATGCAGAGTGGAAACCTTGGGGTATTCCTGATGAATATGAATGTGAAGTCATTGAAAATGATGCTCCAGTACCAAAACATGTTCCTCTGCACCGTCCTGGTCCTCTCCCTGAGGAATTCTATAATACAATGGAGGCGGTTACTTCTGGCAAATTGGATGCTGGTTCAAAGAAGGATGAACCTGCAATTTCATCGGGTGACACACAGTCAAAGTAGGGTCTGGCTTCCAGAAGCTCATTTTGGTTATTGATCAGTACATGCAAAGTTTTAAAACTGAACATGTGCTACTCTATCATCCTTGTTTTCTTTGTGCATCTTCTATACCTGTTCACTGGAGCCTGGTGGACACAAATGCTTGAATCATTATTGGTTAATAAACCAAAAGTTCCTTTTTTTGGGTGGAAGCTAGCAGACGGTTGCTTATTTCTTTGTTTGTAAAAGCATCAACATGGTGTATTTCGTATGAAGGAAGTTATTTTTCATGAATAATAGTGTATCTTCTAAACAAAATGTTTTCTTGGTTGATGAGAGAAAATACTTTATGAAAACATTGTATTTTATTGATAATGATGATATAAAATTCTAGAACTTCTAGGAGAATGGATGAAGGATCAACCTCATTTTAGGAAGTTTCTGAAAGCTACTTCCCGTTTTCTTTTTACGTGCTTCCCACTTCCTTTTACGCCTATGTAGCTTCTTTTTTCCACTGCATGAGGAAGCTGATATAGAATTATGGGTTGCATTATTCACCTAAACATGATATGCATTACTCTATTTTATATGTATTTCAAATTATTATGAAATTCGTGTAGTTTAATCAACGTTTTTGCTTGCTGCAAATTCTATTATCATAAACGGATGATAATTTATTTTCATTGTCTGTGAATTATGCTTTAAATTCGTTACTTGGATCATGGATGAGGAAGATAAGGCGTCGATAGAAGAGGCCCTCATTAAGTGAAGATGGCAAGCTCACTTCCACAGACTATCGAAGTGATTTGGAGCACTTTGAAAAATATTGAGATTTTGGGTATTGTAGTTAGGGGTGGCAACTTCAGCCCGTATTAATAAAATGAGCCCATTTTGATCATATATAATGACTTGGACCGCTCATATTATAATTGATCAAATATGAGATTTAAGCTATTTAAAAAAGGAAAATTTAGCTAACTAGTCAAAAAAACCAACTTATTTAGTGATAATATCCATACTTTAATAATATTAGTAAACATGTCAAAAATGTCATTATTTTAAAAATAAATAATTATTTTGATATTATTAATATTTTCTCTCTCATTATTTACACCCTTTCTTTCTCTCTCATACATTACACATTTTCCTATATTTATGTGATTGGATATATATTAATGTCATTTTAATTTTCTCTTTCTTTTCTTAAGTTTATCAATTCCTCTTTCTTACTTTCTTCCTAATCAATTCCAGATTTTTCTCTCTTTTCTTTTTCTTCTTTTCAATTTCTCTATCTAACATTCTTCCAAATCAATTCCATAGATTTTTTATTCAATATATTAATATTTTCTATTATTCTCATTTAATTTCGTTGCAAGATTTGATTTGAAGATTAACGTTGATTTGGGTATTATGTTTTTCAGATTCCTTATTTATTTACTTACTGATTTTAGTGTTTTTTTTTTAAAAAAAATTATTTTGTTGTTATTCTTAAAACATTTTTTAGGGTTTGACACTACATAATTCTCTCTTCAATGGACGTTTTCAAGAGAGTTACTAGAGGTATTGGACAAAATAATCAAAGTTCTTCCGATTTTTCATCATTTAATTTTTTTTCACTCAAGAATTAAACAACAATGTAGATCTGCTTCTAAATCTAAGGATTATATACGACGGGGAAAAATGCCTGAATTCGTCGATGTGCAAAATCCCACATAAATTCATAACCATGAAGTTGAAGAAGACCGATTTGTTGGAGAAGAGGTTTTTTTTTTGCATGTTCTATGTCTTGCATGTTTAGTTTAATTTGTTTAGTAATTTTTAAGATTAAAAAAAAATCATGTTACAATGTGTTTGGAAGTGTATATGGAATTTTTATAATGTTATAGTTAGTATTTATTTTTGTATTTCATATATTTATTGTATTTTGTGTTCTGTTGTTTTTTTTTGTGTGTAAGTTATGTCAATGTAACACATTATATGAGTTTGATTGTGTATATTTCATAGTTTTAATGTTTTTTGTATTCATAGATTTGGAAGTGTATGTTGAATTTTGTTGTTTTAGTCCGTATGTATTTTGTATTTCATTGTTTTATTGTATTTTGTATCCATAGATTTGGAATCGTATTTCATATATTTAATTCATTTTGTATTCTGTTTCTTTTTTTGTGATAGTTATGTCAATGTACCACATTTAGTATTTATTTTTGTATTTCATAGTTTTATTATTTTTTGTATTCATAAATTTGGAAGTATATATTGAATTTTGATACTGTTTTAGTAAGTATGTGTTTTTACAATTAATAGTTGTATTCATTCAAAAATTATGTTGCATTGTTTCTGAATTTGACATTTTTATCTAATTTGTATTTATTCTAAAGGTATGTCAACTAGTTATGTATTTTATTTAAGAATGAGTACACCAAATATTCAATTATTTCTTTTCGATTTTATATTTTATTCACTTTTTCATCATACTAATTTTTTGTATTTTATATATTATTATACAAAATTCTAAATAACAATTAGAATAAATAGAAATACAAATAAAATACATATTGAAATGAAATACATACAAGATTTTAATTTTTTTTAACTATATAGGAAAAAAATATATGAAAATACAAATATATTTCTTAAATGACTATATAGATAAATTCGGCATACCTATTGGAATGAATACAAACTAATAAAAAACTATAATACATATAAATATTATATTGTGGAATGAATATAATTTTAAAAAGGTAAAAATTCTGGAGAAAAAAAAGAATAAAATTTAAATTTTATTTGAAAATGTAATTGATGAGTAAATTAAGGATCTTTACCTTTTTTTGAAATATTCTCTTCCTTGATTTTCTCCCTTTTGTTATTATATAATTATATTCTTTAAATAAAAACAAATAATAAAAATATAAATAAGATACATAACAAACTAAAATTTGACATTTTTACTAAATATTGAAAGTATTGCTAATGAGCCCTATTAAATGCTAAAATGTTGACATTTTGAAAAATTTCCCTTTTAAAAATCTCTTCAAATATGGTCAAAATAGGTTCAATATGTGTATTCATTAGATCTATATTAGATAACTTATTTTCACTTTCACTCAATAAAAAAAAGTAAAAATTAGGCAAATGACATACTGTAAATGACAAATTACATTCTATCCTATAATATCAATATTTACCAACAATATTTACCAAAAATCCTTTCTTTTTTAGAAATTCGGATACTTTATAAAACAAAATGATACGTAAATAGAAATGGCCAGATACTTTAATTTTTTTTTAATGGTAACTGTTATAGCGCAAAAAAAGGGTAACAACTTTCTCATGATTTACGTTAATTTATAACAAGATTACCGTCAAATCTGCATAGAAAACGTACTAATTTATTTCATTTTTCAATTTCATAATATTAAAAAATTCAGATTTGGAATAAAAAAAATGATTTTGCATAAAAAAAATTCTCTGGAACGCTGATTCTGAATTTTCAAAGATGAATATTTTGATCTTGTTGCGACATTCTAGAATATGGGAAAGTGATGTTACGTATGAGCGATACAAAAGTGCTGGGTAGTGGTTGGTGAAAATATTTCGTTCATGAATCTTATAGAGATTAGGTATGTTGTTGAAGGGAATTCGTCTCCATTGTGTATTAGGACTGATATGGGTGTAAAATTGTATATAGAAATTAAGAAACATGAGGCTGGTTTTGGAACTTATCCTTTATGCATTGATACTTCAGATAAAGGTGTTGAAGAGATAATAAATTTTGATGCAACAACAGGTGTCATCATGTGTGTTGAGGATGAAAAAAGCAACGCAAAGGCTCTCAATATTTCTGAATCATCAATTGATGATGCATATTACATACCAGAAATGGATGTTGATAAGTATATATCATACACCAATAATTCAGTTGTGGAAGAGAATCAAATGTATAAGGATAAGTCAACTCTGAAGGCGGTAATGGAAAATTACAAAATAAAGAATAGTTTCAACTTTAAAGTTAAAAGATCTGATAACAAAAGGTATGTTTTCAATTAATATGTTTATATTTTTAATAATATATAATTTGTTTGTAATATATTTAGTATGATACATTAATATTATATGTTGCGGGTAGTTTTCTGTGTAGTATGATTTGATCGTAATGATATTTTTCACATTTTGAATGGTAAAATCAGTAAATGTAGTATTTCGGATCAATTTACAAAATAAGTTATCAAGATGTTACATATTTATATGAAGTATCATTTCTATTGTGAAAATGAAATAAAGTATCTTATTCTATTTTTTTTCTATTTTGTTTATTAAAATAGTCAACCTTAGCAAATAATCAATATATATTTTTTTATTGCAGCTACGTATTAATTTTTCATTCAGATGATTGTTGTTGAAAATTGAAGGCATTTGTTAGGAAGAATTCAGAAACATTCATAGTGAGATACTTTAATAGTGAACATACATGTCCATTAAGGGACAATGTATTAAGCAAGGTACAAGCCACATTTGGTTTTGTTAGTGGTGTGACAACGCCTAAATTAGGGAATCATAAAAGAAAACATACTCCGAGCGATAAAATTGATGATATCAGGGAAATGTATGGCGTTGAGATTTCTTATCAACAAGCATGGCGTGCAAAAGAGCGTGCATTGGAACTTATAAGAGGTAAACCTGCTGATGGATACATAAACATGTCAAGATACATATATATGCTTGAAACTGTGTATCCAAATTCATATATAAGGATGCATAAGTCTGATTACAACGAATATATGTATCTTTTCATATCACAAAGGCCAATGATGAGAGGATTTGAGTTATGTAGGCCAGTTGTTGTTGTTGATGCTTCACATCTTAGTGGAGCTTATCGAGGTACATTTGTGTCTGCTAGTACACTCGATGTAGCAGTATGACATGTTGTTTATGAATTTATTTTATTATTTTCTTAATCTTAAGTAGTTATTTAGTATATGTTGTTTTGTGTTTATATATTAAGGTTGCATATTGCCTTTGGCGTACGAAATTATTGACACGGAAAATGATTATTCATGGACATGGTTCTTTCAACAATTTAAGAATGAATTTGGTGAGAGGGAAAAAAATGTGTGTTGTATCTGACAGAGATTTAAGCATAAAGAAAGATGTAAGTATTGTTTATCCAACTGTTCCTCATTTTGCATGAATATGACACCTCTGGAAAAATATGTGTTCGAACTTTAGGAGAAGCAGGACCATTCTAAGTGATATGTTATGGCTAAGGCTTATAGAAAAGATGATTTCAAAAAATTGATGGCTAAATTGGATAAAATAGATGGAAGAGTAAAAAAGTATCTTCAAGATGCTGGGTATGAAAGGTGGTCTAGGTCTCATGCAACAGTGAACCGTGGGAGAATGATGACTTCAAATATAGTTGAATGTATTAATGGTTGCCTTGTTGATGCACGACAACTACTTATTATAGATTTTTTGGAGGAATTTAGAATTCTATTTGGTTCTTGGAATTTCAAAAATAGAGAAATAACTTCTTATACAAAAGAAACATTGGGTAGAATATTTGAAGAAATATTGATTTTAAACGCATCAAAAAGTGCAAAAATGAAGGTACATAATTGCTTTGTATTGATTATTTTATTGTTAAACAAAAATAAAAATAAAACTTTTTGACTGTCCCTATTTTTTTTTAAAATTGCAGGTTGTTGCATCTTCTGAGTTTATTTATTCAGTGTATGAAAGTGGGATTAGATACATTGTTTGTCTTGAGAAAAAACTTGTTCATGTGAAAGATTTCAATTTGACGAGATACCTTGTCCACATGCAATAGTGTTAACACCTTCAATGAAGACTCAACTGCTCAACTACTTAGCTGATTAACTCCTTCAATGGTGATTTGTGTGCAGGTGTGTGCAGAGAAGAGTGTGATACGCAGAAGAGAAGATAGGAGAAGAGAGGAGAAGGAATAACAAAATGTAGTGAAAATGTGTTTGTTGTGTATTGATAAGATCAGTATTACATGTATATATACATCACTAAAGCATGATCATAACCAATTCAGTAAAACAGTTATAACTAATTTATGCTCATAACTAACTAATGAGCTGTATAGTTGTATCAACTAACTACTTTAACTAACAACTAATTACTCAACTAATTGCTATCTAACTATTATCTTCAATACTCCCCCTCAAGATGTATGGTGCAAATAAGTTGTATACACCCAGCTTGGATAATAGGAAATCATGTTGAGTTCTCCCTAAACTCTTTGTTAGTATATCAACCAGCTGCATTCTTGAAGGCACATGTTCTGTCTGAATGAGTCCTTCTTGTATTTTCTCTCGAATAAAGTGGCAATCAATCTCTATATGTTTAGTTCTTTCGTGATATATAGGATTATCAGCAATTTGGAGTGCTGCTTTTGTCACGACCAAAAACCGGGCCGCGACTGGCACCCACATTTACCCTCCTATGTGAGCGAACCAACCAATCTAAACCTTAACATTTCATCATATATCAACAGAACGTAATGCGGAAGACTTAACTCATTAATAAAATCAAATCAATAACTATTATTATCCCCAAAATCTGGAAGTCATCACCACAAGAACATCTATAATCAAATGACTAAACTAAGAGTATTCTAAAAGCTAAAACAAGTAAAAGCTAGTCCATGCCGAAAGCTCAAGGCATCAAGACTTGAAGAAGAAGATCCAGTCCAAGCTAGAAGCATTAGCTCACCCTGAATTTCCGATGTAGTAGAGACTGGCTTGAATTACGGTTGAGTCGAAGATGACGGCACGTTTGCTGCACCCCACAAATAACAAGGAAGAAAACATAAAAGTAGGGGTCAGTACAAAACATGGGTACTGAGTAGATATCATCGGCCAACTCAAAATAGAAGACAATATATATCAAGTAATATTATAAAATCAACTATGATACTCAACATGTAGCAACATCAGGTACTATATCATTAACAATTACCGTCAAGTTTACACATGAGGACTCAAGCCTCCATACCATACTCATTTTGGGAATTAGATTCATTAGATTGAGTATATTAACATCTTTCAAGATTCATTATCTTTATTTCTCTTGTGTCGGTACGTGACACTCCGCTCCCTCATACATCTTTAATCCTCTTGTGTCGGTACGTGACACTCCGATCCCCCTACTACTATGTGTCGGAACGTGACACTTCGATCCCCTAAATCTACGTGTCGGTTCGTGACACCCGATCCCCTAAATCTACGTGTCGGTTCGTGACACCCGATCCCCTAAATCTACGTGTCGGTTCGTGACACCCGGTCCCCCTAATACTACGTGTCGGTTCGTGACACCCGATCCCTTAATTCTATGTGTCGGAACGTGACACTCCGATCCCCTAATCTCCTTTTATCAATTTATCAAGCCTTCTTTCTCACTAAGGCATCATCAATCTCATTATTTTAGTTCATCACGCGTTCTTTTATACCAAGGCCTCATCATTAACAAGAGATTAGTTTTTTTATCAAGATTTGGGATTCAATAGCTTCATCATACTTAATATAATCACAATTATATAAATCACATTCATGCAAGCATACAAGTCAAGCACATAGCAGGGTTTACAATATTATCAATACATATCATTCGCTATTAAGAGTTTTACTACGAATATCGTAAGAGAAACCATAACCTACCTCCACCGAAGACTAGTGATCAAGCAAGAATTTTCCCCAAAGCTTTCTTCTTCTTCTCGTTCGATCGATTCTCTCTCCCTCTCTCTTGTTCTTTCTAGTTTTCTTCTTCAAACCCTCTTTCTTTTACCCTAATTAGCATATAATTAAGAATGAAAGATGGCAATATAACCCACTAATTAACTTAAGGTCACCTCTTTTAACCCCCAAGTAATTAGAATTATAATCCTTAACCTCTAACTTTATAATTAAAGTAGGAATAGTCCAAAACGTCCCTTAAAACGTGTAAAGAAATCCGACCCAGACTGGGATTACGCAACCTGTGACGGCCCGTCGTGCCTGCGACGGTCCGTCATGCAGGTTCGTCATGGACTCAATTTGTTTAAGGAGTCTGTGACGGCCCGTCGTGCCTACGACGGTCCGTCCTGCACTTCCGTCACGACGTTCAGAGAATCGTTCCCTGTACCAACTTTTCAATAGTTGAAGTGTTTTGCAACGAGAGCTCACGACGGTTCGTCATACCTGTGACGGTCCGTTCTGCAGGTCCGTCACAGAGTTCAGAGAGTCAATTTCAGTATCCAATTTCAGAATTCCTAAGTGTTTTGGGACGATACCCTGCGACGGTCCGTCGTGTCCATGACGGTCCGTCGTGGGGTCCGTCGCTTCAGCCAATTTTCTAGAAATAAAATCTGCTGCTCAAAACGACTAAACAGGTCGTTACAATAGATACCAATTTACCCATTGTTCGTCCTCGAACGATCAAAAGAAGAGAACCAAGGGTGGAAAGGAGTACCTGATTCCGCAAACAGATGTGGGTATTTTTCTTGCATATCAGTCTCCTTCTCCCAAGTGGCTTCTTCAACTGGTCGATTCTTCCATTGAACTTTGATGGATGCAATCTCCCTCGACCTCAACTTACGGACTTCTCTAGCTAAAATAGCGACCGGTTCCTCCTCATAAGTCAAATTATCATCAAGCAGAACCGAATCCCAATGAATGATGTAGTTTCCATCCCCATGGTATCTTTTCAACATGGACACATGAAATACCGGATGTACTCCGGACAGCCCTGGGGGCAAGGCTAGCTCATAAGCCACCTCCCCTACTCGCTTAAGTACTTCAAATGGACCTATGTACCTCGGACTTAGCTTATCTCTTTTACCAAACCGCATCACCCCTTTCATTGGCGAAACTTTCAACAAGACTTGTTCACCCTCCATGAACTCCAAGTCTCTAACCTTTCGATCTGCATATTCTTTTTGCCTACTTTGAGCCGCTAGAAGCTTTCCTTGAATGCACTTCACTTTATCTAACGAATCCCTCAAGAGGTCAGTACCCCAAGGTCTAACCTCAAATGCATCAAACCACCCAATGGGAGATCTACACCTCCTCCCATACAATGCTTCAAATGGAGACATGTCAATACTGGAGTGATAGCTATTATTGTATGAAAACTCTGCCAAAGGTAAGAAGCTATCCCAATGGCCCCCGAATTCTATCACACATGCACGAAGCATATCCTCCAACACTTGAATCGTTCGCTCAGACTGACCATCAGTCTGAGGGTGAAACGCAGTACTAAGGTCCAACCTAGTACCTAATTCCGCATGCAATGTTCTCCAAAACTTAGAAGTAAACTGCGTACCTCTATCTGATATAATGGAGAGTGGAACCCCATGCAATCGAACAATCTCTGAGATGTAAATTTTGGCTAACTTCTCTGCATTGTAGGTCACTTTGACAGGAATGAAGTGAGCAAACTTAGTTAACCTATCAACAATCACCCAAATGGAATCAAACTTACCCAATGTCTTTGGAAGACCAACCACGAAGTCCAGAATAACGGCCCCTACCATGACCACCTCTACCTCTAGCTATTGGGGGTCTATAACTCTGTTTGGGACAATTTCTCCTAATATGTCCAGTCTCCCCACATCCATAACACTCTCTAGAGTCAAGTATAGGTCTCTCAGAGAAGTGTTGACCGGTCTGAGGTGGACCCCCAACTACAGTCTGTAGTGAAGACTGAATTGGTCGGATTGAGTAACCTCCGGAACCCTGTCCTCTTGAGTAAGAACCATTAAACTCACCTCCCTTTCGAAACCTTTTGATGTCGATGTCAAGGTGAAGTCATCGGGATTTACTCCTTCCACCTCTATCACGAAGTCTACCACTTCTTGGAAGGACTTTGCCGTAGCCGCTACCTGTAAGGCCGAAATCCGCAACTCTGATCTCAACCCCTTCACAAACCGGCGAATCCTCTCTTGTGGACTGAAACAGAGTTGAGTGGCATACCTTGATAAAGCACGAAACTTAGCCTCATATGCATTAACCGACATCCTACCTTGCTCTAGGCTCAAGAATTCATCTCTTTTCCTATCCCTCAAAGTCCATGGGATGTACTTCTCCATAAACAAGCTAGAGAATGAGGCCCAAGTCATAGGTGTTGCCTCTGTCGGTTGACACTCAACATGTGATCGCCACCACATTTTGGCGTTCCCTTGAAACTGATAACTCATGAACTCAACACCAAACCGTTCTACTATACCCATCTTGTGTAGTAGCTCATGACAGTCAACCAGAAAATCATAAGCATCCTCAGATTCAGCACCCTTGAAGACTGGAGGTTTCAATTTCAAGAACTTACTGAAAAGTTCATGCTGATCATTTGTCATTATAGGCCTAGTAGTCAGACGTGGAAACGTGCCTATGTCCAATGAGGCATCCATACGAGGAGCCATAGTAGCCGCATGTCGTATCTCTGAAACCGGAGGTGTTGGTGCAGAAACCACTGGAGGTGCCTGACCGTGATCAGATAACCCGCTAAGATAAGCAAGAACCTGATTGATCATCTCTGGGGTAGGTTGGGGTGGCAATTCCTCATTTTGCACTTGTTCATTCTCCCCTTTCTCACCCTCTCTTACTACCTCTTCAGTCGGTGGAGGAGTCACCGCCCTAGCATCAGATGGACTAGTTGCTCGTCCTCTTCCTCTAGAGGACGTCCTCCCACGACCTCTACCACGGCCTCTTGCCACTACTCCTCTTCGAGCTACAGCCCCAGTGGCTGGCTCAGATGTTTCTTGTCTGGCCAGTGTTGGTGCAGTCGTTGCTCTAGTTCTAACCATCTGCGAAATAGAGTGAAGATGGTCAGATACCAATTTGTATCACCTAGATACCAATTGGATTCAAGTAGTAGCACGAAAGAAAGAATGAAAGAATGGAATTTTCCTAAAGTCTTATAGCCTCTCAAAGAAAAGTAAAGGCATCCCCCTACCGTTCCTCAAGACTCTACTAGACTCGTTCTTGTGTGATGAGACCAACGAACCTAATGCTCTGATACCAAGTTTGTCACGACCAAAAACCGGGCCGCGACTGGCACCCACATTTACCCTCCTATGTGAGCAAACCAACCAATCTAAACCTTAACATTTCATCATATATCAACAGAACGTAATGCGGAAGACTTAACTCATTAATAAAATCAAATCAATAACTATTATTATCCCCAAAATCTGGAAGTCATCACCACAAGAACATCTATAATCAAATGACTAAACTAAGAGTATTCTAAAAGCTAAAACAAGTAAAAGCTAGTCCATGCCGAAAGCTCAAGGCATCAAGACTTGAAGAAGAAGATCCAGTCCAAGCTAGAAGCATTAGCTCACCCTGAATTTCCGATGTAGTAGAGACTGGCTTGAATTACGGTTGAGTCGAAGACGACGGCACGTTTGCTGCACCCCACAAATAACAAGGAAGAAAACATAAAAGTAGGGGTCAGTACAAAACATGGGTACTGAGTAGATATCATCGGCCAACTCAAAATAGAAGACAATATATATCAAGTAATATTATAAAATCAACTATGATACTCAGCATGTAGCAACATCAGGTACTATATCATTAACAATTACCGTCAAGTTTACACATGAGGACTCAAGCCTCCATACCATACTCATTTTGGGAATTAGATTCATTAGATTGAGTATATTAACATCTTTCAAGATTCATTATCTTTATTTCTCTTGTGTCGGTACGTGACACTCCGCTCCCTCATACATCTTTAATCCTCTTGTGTCGGTACGTGACACTCCGATCCCCCTACTACTATGTGTCGGAACGTGACACTTCGATCCCCTAAATCTACGTGTCGGTTCGTGACACCCGATCCCCTAAATCTACGTGTCGGTTCGTGACACCCGATCCCCTAAATCTACGTGTCGGTTCGTGACACCCGATCCCCTAAATCTACGTGTCGGTTCGTGACACCCGGTCCCCCTAATACTACGTGTCGGTTCGTGACATCCGATCCCTTAATTCTATGTGTCGGAACGTGACACTCTGATCCCCTAATCTCCTTCTATCAATTTATCAAGCCTTCTTTCTCACTAAGGCATCATCAATCTCATTATTTTAGTTCATCACGCCTTCTTTTATACCAAGGCCTCATCATTAACAAGAGATTAGGTTTTTATCAAGATTTGGGATTCAATAGCTTCATCATACTTAATATAATCACAATTATATAAATCACATTCATGCAAGCATACAAATACATATCATTCGCTATTAAGAGTTTTACTACAAATATCGTAAGAGAAACCATAACCTACCTCCACCGAAGACTAGTGATCTAGCAAGAATTTTCCCCAAAGCTTTCTTCTTCTTCTCGTTCGATCGATTCTCTCTCCCTCTCTCTTGTTCTTTCTAGTTTTCTTCTTCAAACCCTCTTTCTTTTACCCTAATTAGCATATAATTAAGAATGAAAGATGGCAATATAACCCACTAATTAACTTAAGGTCACCTCTTTTAACCCCCAAGTAATTAGACTTATAATCCTTAACCCTCTAACTTTATAATTAGAGTAGGAATAGTCCAAAACGTCCCTTAAAACGTGTAAAGAAATCCGACCCAGACTGGGATTACGCAACCTGTGACGGCCCGTCGTGCCTGCGACGGTCCGTCATGCAGGTTCGTCATGGACTCAATTTGTTTAAGGAGTTTGTGACGGCCCGTCGTGCCTACGACGGTCCGTCCTGCACTTCCGTCACGACATTCAGAGAATCGTTCCCTGTACCAACTTTTCAAGAGTTGAAGTGTTTTGCAACGAGAGCTCACGACGGTTCGTCATACCTGTGATGGTCCATTCTGCAGGTCCCTCACAGAGTTCAGAGAGTCGATTTCAGTACCCAATTTCAGAATTCCTAAGTGTTTTGGGATGAGACCCTGCGACGGTCCGTCGTGTCCATGACGGTCCGTCGTGGGGTCTGTCGCCTGAGCCAATTTTCCAGAAATAAAATCTGCTGCTCAAAACGACTAAACAGGTCGTTACAGCTTTACTATCACAAAACAACCTAATTGGTAATTCGAACTCCATCTTTAGCTCTTTGTACAGACCTATTAACCACACCACTTTTGATACAGCATTAGCCATGCTTCTGTATTCTGCTTCAGCAGAACTTCTTGACACAGTATTTTGTTTCTTCGACTTCCATGAAAACAATGAATCTCCAATTTTCACCACAAAACCACTAACTGATCTTCTTGTCATAGGACATGTAGCCCAATCAGCATCACAATAGACTGAAAGTTGTTTACAAACCTTTGATGTCAGCATAATTCCCAGACCTGGTGCATTTTTTAAGTACCTTATCACTCTTAATGCACCCTCCATGTGTGACTTCTTAGGTTTATGCATAAATTGGTTGAGATTCTGCACTGCATAACTAATGTTTGGCCTTGTCATGGTGAGGTGTAGCAGCTTACCAACTAGTTTCTGATAGCCAGTTGGATCATCAAGAACTATGTCTTCATGTGTATCCTGAGCTTCATAACTCATGTCAAAATCTTGGCTAGGGAACCTTTGATTAACTTCCAAAGGTGTGCTAACTGGTTTGATGCCTGCAAGACCAAAATCTGTAATAAGGTCCAAGGCAAACTTCCTTTGACTTACCATAATACCATCTTTGCTCCTTGCTATTTCAAGACCAAGGAAGTATCTCATCTCCCCCAGGTCCTTGATCTTGAAATGAGTGTTCAACATGAGTTTAGTGGCTTGAATCAACTGAGAAGAAGAACCAATGATCAGAAGATCATCCACATAAACTAAGATAAGAACCAAATCAGAACCAGAACATTTGGTGAATAAGGAATAATCATGGTGACTCTGAATGAAACCAGAACTTATAAGTGCCTCACTAAGATTCAAATTCATTGTCGAGAAGCCTGCTTCAAACCATAAAGTGATTTGTTCAACTTGTAGACTTTAGACTCCCCCTGTTGTAGCAAACCAGGTGGAGGAACCATGTACACTTCTTCAACTAAGTCACCCTATAGAAAGGCATTAAAAACATCCATTTGATGTAGAAACCAACCATGCATAGCAGCTAAAGAAAGTACTACCCTCACTGTTACCATTTTGACAACAGGAGAAAATGTCTCTTGATAATCCAATCCTTCTTGCTGTGTATACCCTTAGCTACAAGTCGAGCTTTATACCTCTCTACCTCACCTTGAGCATTAAACTTGACCTTGTAAACCCATATACACCCAATAGCCTTCTTACCAAGAGGCAATGGTACTAGATCCCAAGTATGATTATCATGTAATGCCTTTAGTTCTAGCTCCATAGCTTGAATCCAATGTGAATGCTGCACAGCCTCATTGTAAGAAGTAGGTTCTGGTATAGCTGAAAAATTACACAGTGACTGAAAATATGATGTAGAAATGGAGGAATAGGACATGTATGTGGATAAAGGGTGAGCAGTAGAGCAAGTAGGGGAATGTGTAGGACTGTGCGTATCAGTATGGACAAAGTTATGTAACCATCCAAGAGGTTTAGAAGATCTAGTAGACCTTCTAAGATCAATAGTAGTAGAATTGTCAAATGGTTGGGAGATTGGACTAGGTGATGAATCAATTGTTGTGGAGGTTGGATCTGGAGAAGTAATAGATGCTTCATGTAAAGGGATAGTAGGAGAATCATCATAAACAAACATATCAGAGTTTTCAAAAAAAGAAGAATCACATGACTCATCTTGAGTATGCTGAAATGGATATTGATCTTCTCTAAATATAACATCTCTACTAATGAAGAAGGTTTTAGTAGATAAGTCATATAATTTGTATCCCTTTTGGGTGGTAGAATAGCCCATAAGCACAGACTTGATGGATCTTGTGTCAAATTTATCACCATAAGTATGGTGATTGACAGCATAGCATAAGCAACCCATAACTCTAAGATGATGTAGAGAAGGTTCTTTTCCAAAAAACACAGCAAAAGGAGATCTTCCTGACAATGCAGTAGATGGTATTGTGTTAATCAAATAAGCTGCATTTTGAACACATAAACCCCAAAATCTGATAGGCAAATTAGCTTGAAATCTAATAGCTCTAGCAACCTCTAGAATCTGTCTGTCTCCTTTCTACTACCCCATTCTGTTGGGGTGTGTAAACACAAGAGCTTTGATGAACAATACCTGCTGTTCTAAACAACTCACTACAATGAGAATTAAAGAATTCTGTACCATTATCACTTCGAAATATCTTTGATATAACCACCAAACTGCCTTTGTATTAGCTGAAGAAAGTCTTTCAATACAATGAATACATCACTTTTATATTTGAGGAGGAAGATCCATACCATTCTACTACAATCATCTACCAAAGTAAGAAAGTATCTATTTCCATCATGAGTAGGAAATTTATATGGACCCCAAATATCAGCATGAATCAAGTCAAACACATTATCAGCTCTAGTAGAACTTTGAGGAAACGACAGTCTAGTTTGCTTGGCCAAAGGACATATTGAACATGATGTCAATTTTGAAGAACTAGAGATGTGTGGTATTTGCATTTGCTGAAGAACCTTGTGAGGAATATGTCCTAATCTTCTATGCCACAAATCAACATTATCCAATGTACTCAAAGCAGTTGAAGGAGAAACAGAAGAAGCAACAGTTGGAGAAACAATGTGTGACCAATAGTACAAACCATTTTCCATGCTACCAGTCCCCTTCACCTTCCCAGTGTGAGGGTCCTGCAATATGCAATGATCAGGATAAAATACCATGCAACAATGCAGTTTTTAGTCAGCTCAGAAACTGACAATAAGTTGTATTTGAAGTCTGGAATATATAGAACATGAGATATATCTCCTTGTGTCAATCTAGACTTCCCACTAAAAACAATTGGTATTTTTTGACCATTAGGCAAATGAACCTTATTGTACTCAGTTGTAGGCAGAAGTTGAGTATCATGAAGCAAGTCTGGAGTAGAGGACATATGATTTGTTGCACCTATGTCAACTATCCATCTATGGCTAGATGAACTATGTACTACTAAACAGTTAACAATACCTGCAGTGTTAGTTGAAGGAGAATTTTTTGAATTAGGATAGCTGAGTTGATTGCTTGTAAAATCCATGCTAACACCAGCTCCTCCATGATTACATGATCCTGTAGATCTATATCCATGAACACACATGTCAGCAGTAATATTGGATCCTGAACAATTATGAGATCCATGTAATCCACCATAACCATGAGCATGTGTTCCAACTCCTGTGTGATCATTTCCTCCAATAGACTTGTGAACTTCTCCTGCAGAATTATGATTGTGAGAAAATGACAAATTTCCATAAGAAGACCCTACATTACGATTATCATATTTTGGTTTAAAAAACAGGTGGTATATTATGTTGCATATTAGCTCCATCTTTCTTCTTCCCTTTATACCAAGATGGATACCCTATAAGCTGAAAACAATCATTTTTTACATGGCCTTTTGTGTGACAATGATCACAGAAGAGACTTGTATCGAATCTTTGGTGGATGTTTAGCAGTCCAAAGAGCTGTAACATCATTTCCTTCAGCTATGGCTTTCATTCCCAGAGAGTTATGATTTATATCAGACCTCTGACTCTCTTTTTCAACAATCATGGCATATGCCTGATTAAGAGTTGGTTCAGAAGTTTTCATGAGAATTTGCCTCCTAGCCTGCGAATGTGATTCATTCAAGCCTGCAAGGAATTGAATCAGTCATTGTTGATGTAAATGTTCAACATAATCCTTTGACTTTGAACATCCACAGCTTGGAAATATCACCATTGCATCATACTCTGCCCACAGTTCCTTCAATTTTGTAAAATAAACTGAAACAGTATCAATCCCTTGCGCAATTGTAGCAATCTCTCGATGTAACTGATAAATCCTCACATGATTGACCTTATCAAATCGTTCCTTGAGATCTTCCCAGACTAATGATGCATCAGATGCATACACAATGCCACTTAAGAGATTGGAAGACATAGTGTTCATAAGCCATGAGAGAACAATTGCATTGCAAGTATCCCACTGATCATGATACTTAGTTTCAAAGCTCGTCTTCTTATAGGTTCCCATTACAAAACCTAGTTTCCTCTTAGCTTGTAAAGCAATTCGCATAGTTCTCCTCCATAAGCCATAATTTTCTGATCCTGTCAGCTTAACAGGACAAATAATAGACCCTAGAGTATCTGATGGATGCAAATAAAGAGGATGCGTGTAAGGAATGACAAGATCGACTGCCTTTGTTGTTGATTCACCCACCTGCTCTGATACCATGTTAACACCTTCAATGAAGACTCAGCTGCTCAACTACTTAGTCGATTAACTCCTTAAATGGTGATTTGTGTGTAGGTGTGTGCAGAGAAGAGTGTGATACGCAGAAGAGAAGATAGGAGAAGAGAGGAGAAGGAATAACAGAATGTAGTGAAAAATGTGTTTGTTGTGTATTGATAAGATCAGTATTTACATGTATATATACATCACTAAAGCATGATCATAACAAATTCAGTAAAACAGTTATAACTAATTTATGCTCATAACTAACTAATGAGCTGTATAGTTGTATCAACTAACTACTTTAACTAACAACTAATTACTCAACTAATTGCTATCTAACTATTATCTTCAATAAATAGCCGTCTTGAAGAAGAAGAATATAACATATGTACACCCCTATTGCTCTGATTATTATAAACACGATGCATTAACAAATACTTATGCAATTCTAATAGAACCAATGCCAGACAAAAGAGAATGGAAAGCTCCGGATTCTGTTTTGAAAGAAGTGGTCTTGCCACCTAGATACAAAAAGATGCCTGGGAGACCAAGATAAAAGAGAAAAAAATTCAGATGAAAAGATTACAACAAAAACGAATTGTTGTGGACGTTGTGGTCAAGAAGGTCATAATAAAAGAACATGTACCTTCTTTCCAAAAGATTCTTGATTTATATGTTTTTAGTATCTTTGAAGCGTAATAATGTTTCTGGATATTTTAATTTGATAATAATTTGTGAACTTTTTTTATTTGATGTGATTAACAACATGTGAATGATTTAAGCTTCAAAATCTGATTTGATACTAAATATATTAAATTTTGACTGTATAATATTACGTGCAAAGACATTTAAACTTTTTTTATTTGATGTGATTAACAATAATTGATATCAAATATTTATAGTTTAATATATGATATGTAATTCTTACCGTTACTAAATATATTATGTTCAGAATGTTGTATTAATTAACAAAGCTATACAAATTGAATTTTTTATGTTTCTAACACGTGGAATATTACATGTTTTGGTTTATATGATTGTCATATAGTATCATACATTTTGATTTGCACGAAAAATATGACATTTTGGAGTAACTTATTTTGTATAAACTAGTATAATTGTGTAAAAATAGTATCAGATATACTCTGAAAATAATTTATTATGGTATCATCATTTATTTTGTATATATTAATATATAAATTATTTAGTATCGTGTAATTAAATAAAATAGTAAAAAGCGTGTAAAAATATTATCTGCTATATTATGAGCATACTTTATATGGTATCATATGTTATTTTGTAGAACTAACTATTACAATAATTAATTATATGTACTGTTAATTAACTAATATAGTTGAATTCAAACAGTTGACAAAAATATTAATTAAGCTAAATGTATATATATAGGTATATTATTCAAACACTTGAACGATACTAAATATGATGAACACAATAATTTGCATTATTTAATAAAGATATACTTATTTTATTCTTTGATACTAAAATAAGAATCATATTTGTAATAATTCTGTTGTTACTTTGTATCTGATTATAATATAGTATCATATATTGTTATTTACCGAATAATTAATAAATTTTAACTAAATAATTATGTGTCATTTTGTGTCATAATTGAATAAATAACTTAATAGTTATATTTTTTTTAAAAATTTAATAGCAGATAAATTATTAAAACTAGAAAATGCTTAGTAATATTGAACGAAAAATAAAAGTTGAAATACTAAATATTCCGTTCCAATAATAGTTCAAAAATAATATAAACCTAACTAATTAACATCAACCAATACATCTTCTGTAACGACCTGTTTAGTCGTTTTGAGCAACAGAGTCCACTTCTGGAAAAACTGGCTGGGACGACGAGGGTCACGACGGACCGTCGTGGTCACGACGGCCCGTCGAGGGAGTGTCGTCCCATGGCACTTAGAATTTTGAAATTGGGTACTGAAAATCGACTCTCTGTAAATTGTGACGGACCTGCAGGACGTGCCGTCACATCCACGACGAACCGTCGTGAGTCCCGTTGCAAAACACTTCAACTTTTGAGAATTTGGTGCAAGAAAACGAGTTTCTGACCGTCAGGACGGAGGTGCAGGACGGACCGTCACAGGTGTGACGGGCCGTCGCAGACCACCTGAAATCTGGGAGGAGGCGACGGCCACCGTGACGGACCGTCGCAGGCACGACGGCCCGTCACAGGTCACGCAGTCCCAGACAGTTTAGGATTTCTCCACACGTTTTAAGGGTCGTTTTTGACTATTCTTTCCTTAATTATAAAGATTGAGGGTTAACATTTATAAGTCTAATTACTTAGGGGTTAAAAGAAGTAACCTTAAGTTAATTAGGGGTTTTATTGTCCTCTTTTACACTTAATTATATTGTAATTAGGGTAAAGGAAATAGGGTTTGAATAAAACAAAAGAGAAAGAACAGAAAGAGAAGGAAAATCGATCGAGAGGAAGAAGTAACAAAGCTTGGGAGATTTCTTGTTGATTCCAATTCTTCGGTGGAGGTAGGTTATGGTTTTTATGTTACGATAATCGTAGTGAACTCTTGATAGTGTATGATATGTATTGATGATGGTGTAAACCTGTCTATGTGCTTAAATTGTATGCTTGCATGATTATGATTATGAGATTGTGATTAATTAACAAGCATGATGAAGCTATTGAATCCCAAATTTTGAAAGAACCCTAATTCGCTTGATATATTATTAATAAGATTGATGATGCCTTAGTATGATAGAAGGCTTGATAAATTATATAATGAGAATGAGGATGCCTTAGTGTAAAAGAAGCTTGATGAATTAGGGGATCGGGTGCCACGTTCTACCAGGATAGAATGAATATGAGGATCGGAGTGTCACGTTCCGACACCAGGATAGAATATGAGGATCGGGTGCCACGTTCCGGTACCAGGATAGAATGAATATGAGGATCGGAGTGTCACGTTCCGACACCAGGATAGAATATGAGGATCGGGTGCCACGTTCCGGTACCAGGATAGAATGAATATGAGGATCGGAGTGTCACGTTCCGACACTAGGATAGAATATGGATCGGGTGCCACGTTCCGGTACCAGGATAGAATGAATCTTGAAAGATAATGAATATACTCAATCTAATGAACTTAATTCCCAAATGAGTAGGGTATTGAGGCTTGAGTCCTCATGTGTGAACTTGACGGAAATTGTTTACGATAAAGTAATTGCTGTTGCTACATGTTGAGTATTGTAGTTGATTTACATTATTATTGATATATATTGTTCCCTATTTTGAGTTAGCCGATGATATCTACTCAGTACGTGTGGTTGTACTGACCCCCTACTTTTATGTTTTCCTTTTTGTGATTTGTGTAATGCAGCAAACGTTCCGTCAACTTCGACTCAGCAGTAGATCAAGCCAGTCTTCACTCCATCGGAAATTCAGGGTGAGCTAATGCGTCTAGCTTGGACTGGGTCTTCTTCTTCAAGTCTTGATGCCTTGAACTTCCGGCATGGACTAGCTTTTTAGTTATATTTTGTTCTTAGACATTCCTAGTTTAGTAATTTGAGATAGATGTTCTTGTGATGATGACTTCCAGATTTTGGGGATATTAATAATAGTTTTGAGTTGTTTTATTAATGAATTAAGTCTTCCGCATTTCTTTTGTTGATATTGTATTAAAATGTTAAGGGTAAATTGGTTGGTTCGCTCACATAGGAGGGTAAATGTGGGTGCCAGTCGCGTCCCCGATTTGGGTCGTGATAGACTGGTATCAGAGCCTTAGGTTCATTGGTCTCATCACACAAGAACAGGTCTAGTAGAGTCTTAAAGAACGGTAGGGGGACGCCTTTACTTTTCTTGAGAGGCTATAAGACTTTAGGAAAATTCCATTCTTTCATTCTTTCTTTCGTGCTACTACTTGAGTCCAATTGGTATCTAGGTGATACAAATTGGTATCTGACCATCTTCATTCTATTTCGCAGATGGTTAGAACTAGAGCAACGACCGCACCAGCAGCGACAACGGAAAGACAGGAAACTACTGAGCCAGCCACTGGGGCTGTGGCTCGAGGAAGAACAACGGCAAGAGGCCGTGGGAGAGGTCGTGGGAGGACGTCCTCTAGAGGGAGAGGACGAGCCCCTAGCCCATCTGATGCTAGGGCGGTGACTCCTCCACCGACTGAGGAGGTAGTTAGAGAGGGTGAGGAAGGGGAAACTGAACAAGGGCAGAATGAGGAAATGCCACCCCAACCTACCCCAGAGATGATCAACCAAGTACTTGCTTATCTTAGCGGGTTGTCCGATCAGGGTCAAGCACCTCCAATGGTTTCTGCACCAACACCTCCGGTTTCAGAGATACGACATGCGGCTACTATGGCTCCCCGCATGGATGCACCATTGGGAATAGACACATTTCCACGTCTGACTACTGGGCCTATTATACACAAACGATCAACATGAACTTTTTAGTAAGTTCTTGAAACTGAAACCTCCAGTCTTCAAGGGTGCAGAATCTGAAGATGCTTATGATTTTCTGGTTGATTGTCATGAGCTACTACACAAGATGGGGATAGTAGAGAGGTTTGGTGTTGAGTTCGTGAGTTATCAGTTCCAAGGTAACGCCAAAATGTGGTGGCGTTCACATGTTGAGTGTCAACCAACAGAGGCACCACCTATGACTTGGGAATCATTCTCTAGTTTGTTCATGGAGAAGTATATCCCAAGGACTTTGAGAGATAGGAAGAGGGATGAGTTCTTGAGTCTTGAACAGGGAAGGATGACAGTAAACGCGTATGAGGCTAAATTTCGCGCACTATCCAGATATGCCACCCAACTTTGTTTCAGTCCACAAGAACGGATCCGCCGTTTCGTGAAGGGGTTGAGGTCAGAATTGCGGATTTCAGCCTTACAGATAGCGGCAACAGCAACATCCTTCCAAGAGGTGGTAGACTTTGTGATTGAGGTGGAAGGAGTGAAACCAGATGACTTCACCACGACATCGACATCAAAGAGGTTCCGAAGGGGAGGTGAGTATAATGGTTCTTATTCTAGAGGACAGAACTCCGGAGGTCACTCAAATCGACCAATACAGTCTTCACTACAGACTATAGTTGGGGGTCCACCTCAGAACGGTCAACACTTCTCTGGAGAGGCCGACGCGTGAACCCAGAGAATGTTATGGGTGTGGAGAGATTGGACACATTAAGAGGTACTGTCCAAACCAGAGTTACAGACCCCCCCAATGGCTAGAGGAAGAGGTGGTAATGGTAGAGGTCGTTATTCTGGAGGGCGTGGTGGCCGAGGTAATGGTGGTCACCAAAACGGCAGAGGTGAAGGGCAAAACGGAGCCACTACTACACAACATGGTAGGGGCAATGGACAGACGAATAATGGGGCCCATTGTTATGCTTTCCCTGGGAGATCTGAAGCGGAGGCGTCTGATGCTGTTATCACAGGTAATCTTTTGGTTTGTGATTGCATGGCATCTGTGTTATTTGACCCTGGCTCCACGTTTTCTTATGTATCTTCATCATTTGCTAACGGTCTAAATTTACATTGTGAATTACTTGACATGCCTATTCGTGTTTCTACTCCGGTGGGTGAGTCTGTGATAGTCGAAAAAAGTGTATAGGTCTTGTTTGGTGAATTTTGTGGGGAGCAACACTTATGTGGATTTGGTTATTTTAGAAATGGGTGACTTTGATGTAATTCTGGGTATGACTTGGCTTTCTCCAAACTTTGCGATTTTGGATTGTAATGCTAAAACAGTGACGTTAGCCAAGCCTGGGGCAGATCAGTTAGTATGGGAGGGTGACTACACTCCCAATCCGGTGCGTATCATCTCCTTTATTCGTGCTCAGAAGATGGTTAGTAAGGGTTGTCTAGCTTTCTTGGCACATCTTAAGGATGACACTACTCAAGTACCATCGATTGAGTCAGTTTCGGTAGTCTATGAGTTTTTGGATATGTTCCCTGCAGATCTCCCGGTATGCCACCAGATAGGGATATAGACTTCTGCATTGATTTGGAACCCGGTACTCGCCCCATTTCTATACCCCCGTATAGAATGGCTCCCGCGATTAAGGAATTAACTTCAAGTTGGTTGAGCAAAGGCTTCATTAGACCAAGTGCATCTCCTTGGGGTGCTCCGGTTTTTGTTTGTGAAGAAGAAAGATGGGAGTTTCCGAATGTGCATAGATTACCGACAGTTGAACAAGGTAACTATTAAGAACAAGTACCCCATTCCTCGCATTGATGACTTGTTCGATCAGTTACAAGGTGCTTGTGTCTTCTCTAAAATTGACTTGAGGTCCGGTTATCACCAACTGAAAATACGAGCAACGGATGTGCCAAAGACTGCTTTTCGAACTAGGTATGGGCACTATGAGTTTGTGGTAATGTCGTTTGGTCTTACTAATGCCCCTGCTGCCTTCATAGCTTGATGAACGGGATTTTCAAGCCATATTTGGATCTCTTTGTGATTGTGTTTATTGATGATATACTGATATACTCCAAAAGTAAGAAAGAACATGAGGAGCATTTGAAATTGGTGTTAGAGTTGTTGAGAAAGAAAAAGCTTTATGCGAAATTCTCCAAGTGTCCAAATTGTCAACAAGTAAAGTATGAACACCAGAGGCCCGGAGGAACACTTCAGAGGATGCCCATTTTTGAATGGAAGTGGGAGAGAATCGCGATGGACTTCGTGGTTGGTCTTACAAAGACATTGGGTAAGTATGACTCCATTTGGGTGATTGTTGATAGGTTAACTAAGTCCGCTCACTTCATTCCTGTCAAGGTGACCTACAATGCAGAGAAGTTAGCCAAGATCTACATCTCGTTCGAGAGATGTTCGCAGGGAGCTTCTCTCTCTAGTTACTTTACTGTCAGATAGCTACAGTTACTTTTATATCGTAGTACTTCAAGTTTTGGAGAACGTTGCATGCTGAATTAGGTACTAGGTTAGACTTAGTACTGCATTTCATCCCAGACAGATGGTCAGTCTGAGCGAACGATTCAAGTTTTGGAGGATATGCTTCGCGCCTTGTGATAGAGTTTGGGCCATTGGGATAGCTTTTTACCTTTGGCAGAGTTTTCATACAATAATAGCTATCACTCCAGTATTGACATGGCTCCATTTGAAGCATTGTATGGGAGGAGGTGTAGATCTCCCATTGGTTGGTTTGATGCCTTTGAAGTTAGACCTTGGGGGACTGATCTGTTGAGAGATTCTATGGAGAAGGTGAAAGCTATTCAAGAAAAGCTTTTGGCGGCTCAAAGTAGACAAAAGGAGTATGCAGACCGAAAGGTTAGAGACTTGGAGTTCATGGAAGGTGAACAAGTCTTGTTGAAGGTTTCGCCCATGAAAGGGGTGATGCGGTTTGGAAAAGAGGTAAGTTAAGTCCAAGGTATATTGGACCATTTGAAGTGCTTAAGAGAATAGGGGAGGTGGCTTATGAATTAGCCTTGCCCCCAGGGCTGTCCGGAGTGCATCCGGTGTTTCATGTATCTATGCTGAAGAGATACCACGGAGATGGAAACTACATTATCCGTTGGGATTCAGTTTTGTTGGATGAGAACTTGACTTATGAAGAGGAACCGGTTGCTATATTAGATAGAGAAGTTCGCAAACTGAGGTCGAGGGAGATTGCATCCATCAAAGTGCAATGGAAGAATCGACCGTTTGAAGAGGCTACTTGGGAGAAGGAGGCAGATATGCAAGAAAAATACCCACATCTGTTTACAGATTCAGGTACTTCTTTTCGCCATTGTTTTTCTTCTTTTGATCGTTCGGGGACGAACGATGGGTAAATTGGTATCTATTTTAACGACCTGTTTAGTCGTTTTGAGCACAGAGTCCACTTCTGGAAAAACTGGCTGGGACGACGAGGGTCACGACGGACCGTCATGGTCACGACGGCCCGTCGAGGGAGTGTCGTCCCATGGCACTTAGAATTTTGAAATTGGGTACTGAAAATCGACTCTCTGTAAATTGTGACGGACCTGCAGGACGTGCCGTCACATCCACGACGAACCGTCGTGAGTCCCGTTGCAAAAACACTTCAACTTTTGAGAATTTGGTGCAAGAAAACGAGTTTCTGACCGTCAGGACGGAGGTGCAGGACGGACCGTCACAGGTGTGACGGGCCGTCGCAGACCACCTGAAATCTGGGAGGAGGCGACGGCCACCGTGACGGACCGTCGCAGGCACGACGGCCCGTCACAGGTCACGCAGTCCCAGACAGTTTAGGATTTCTCCACACGTTTTAAGGGTCGTTTTTGACTATTCTTTCCTTAATTATAAAGATTGAGGGTTAACATTTATAAGTCTAATTACTTAGGGGTTAAAAGAAGTAACCTTAAGTTAATTAGGGGGTTTTATTGTCCTCTTTTACACTTAATTTATTGTAATTAGGGTAAAGGAAAGAGGGTTTGAATAAAACAAAAGAGAAAGAACAGAAAGAGAAGGAGAAATCGATCGAGAGGAAGAAGTAACAAAGCTTGGGAGATTTCTTGTTGATTCCAATTCTTCGGTGGAGGTAGGTTATGGTTTTTATGTTACGATAATCGTAGTGAACTCTTGATAGTGTATGATATGTATTGATGATGTTGTAAACCTGTCTATGTGCTTAAATTGTATGCTTGCATGATTATGATTATGAGATTGTGATTAATAACAAGCATGATGAAGCTATTGAATCCCAAATCTTGAAAGAACCCTAATTCGCTTGATATATTATATAATAAGATTGATGATGCCTTAGTATGATAGAAGGCTTGATAAATTATATAATGAGAATGAGGATGCCTTAGTGTAAAAGAAGGCTTGATGAATTAGGGGATCGGGTGCCACGTTCCGGTACCAGGATAGAATGAATATGAGGATCGAAGTGTCACGTTCCGACACCAGGATAGAATATGAGGATCGGTGCCACGTTCCGGTACCAGGATAGAATGAATATGAGGATCGGAGTGTCACGTTCCGACACCAGGATAGAATATGAGGATCGGGTGCCACGTTCCGGTACCAGGATAGAATGAATATGAGGATCGGAGTGTCACGTTCCGACACTAGGATAGAATATGGATCGGGTGCCACGTTCCGGTACCAGGATAGAATGAATCTTGAAAGATAATGAATATACTCAATCTAATGAACTTAATTCCAAATGAGTAGGGTATTGAGGCTTGAGTCCTCATGTGTGAACTTGACGGAAATTGTTTACGATAAAGTAATTGTTGTTGCTACATGTTGAGTATTGTAGTTGATTTACATTATTATTGATATATATTGTTCCCTATTTTGAGTTAGCCGATGATATCTACTCAGTACGTGTGGTTGTACTGACCCCCTACTTTTATGTTTTCCTTTTTGTGATTTGTGTAATGCAGCAAACGTTCCGTCAACTTCGACTCAGCAGTAGATCAAGCCAGTCTTCACTCCATCGGAAATTCAGGGTGAGCTAATGCGTCTAGCTTGGACTGGGTCTTCTTTTTCAAGTCTTGATGCCTTGAACTTCCGGCATGGACTAGCTTTTTAGTTTATTTTTGTTCTTAGACATTCCTAGTTTAGTAATTTGAGATAGATGTTCTTGTGATGATGACTTCCAGATTTTGGGGATATTAATAATAGTTTTGAGTTGTTTTTATTAATGAATTAAGTCTTCCGCATTTCTTTTGTTGATATTGTATTAAAATGTTAAGGGTAAATTGGTTGGTTCGCTCACATAGGAGGGTAAATGTGGGTGCCAGTCGCGTCCCCGATTTGGGTCGTGACATCTTCTACCTGTTTAGAAAACCCGTCCTTTGGCCTTATTGGATCATCACTATGACTAACATATCCAACATTGAATTTGTCCATGTCATACTTCCATAACAATGTTCTGTATCTGTTGCGAAGATAGTCACTCTGAAGACCAACGGATGAAATTTTGATTTCGTTGCTCAAATATTCTGCATAAGCAGCTATGAACAGTCCACAATCACTGGAAAAAAATGAAGATTCATCAAAAAGGATTTGAATGTAAAGGAAATCTAAAAACTAACATTTTATCAAACAAGAAAAAATTGATTCACAAATGCTTACAGGCTATCGCTTGTTGTTGCATAATCTCTTGCGCATATTAAACTGTTAATGAATGTTGAGGACCCAACAGTTCATGTGTTTCCTTGTCTTTGTACGCCTCCAATGATAACCAATTAATTCCATCCATTTTATCAAAAAAGCTCCTGTCATGTAGATAGTTTTGAAGCATTACGGACAACTGATTAATCTCTTCAGAAGGAACTCTTTTCCTTGACCCACCAGATGAGTCATGCACACGTATTAACCTTTTCTTCAAAACAACCATAGCCAACACCCAATGAAAATCTTTGCCACAATTAACAGGAATATAAACATCATCAAGTAGATGCCAAGGTAACGAAGCAGGTATCAAAAATCCATTAATGATGTCTTTTATAGACTTTTCATAATCAACTATAGCAACACCACAGCCAAAATGTTGTTGTGTAGTCAGAGATTCATCAGCATGAGCACAATAATACCTATTATATACAATGTTGATATATGACTTAAGCAAGCAGTTGACCGTAGTGTATATGTATTGATCCAATCCTCTTGATTTCGACTTCTTCTGTAAATATTAAAAAATTACATCTAGATGCTCTTACATATATAAAAAAACACAATATGAAATCTGCACACTTTGAAAAATAAACATATATTGAATAACGGTATAGATAAATTTGTAAGTAGATGTCTAAATAATATGAACGATCTATAAATTATATTATTTAAATAATTTAAATGCATAACGTACCTGATCATTCCAACATTTCATTGGATGTGACATGGTATAAAACCAGTTCTTGTCAACTGGAAACGCGACAACAAAATTCATATAATCAAACCCAAATTTAGCAGATTTGCCTCTATATTTATCATCATTAGGTTTTCTATAATAAAAAAATTAAATTCGAAATTAAAGTACTTAAAAAATGATTTTATAAATAAACTTATTAATAAAAACTTACTTATTGGCGTGTGATTTAAGGAGTACCTTACGAATCCAATCTAAAAACTCTTGCATTAAACTGGTGATACTTGAGATGTGATTCGGCAATCATCAAATGGAGTAAATTGACGGATATGATCGTATATTTTGTCCTTGCCCTTATCAGTTGATTCAAACGAATGCACATAGGGAGGCTGCAAAACCTTAGAAGGCATCATGTTACGCTGAGCAGGAGTTCTAGTATCAACATCACTGACACCAAGCTGGGTGGGTAGCTGACTGTCCGATAACAGATCATCACTCCAGGTAAGCTGTAGAGGAATGACAACATCTAATGGATTGACATTAATTTCCCGGCTTGCTGATCCATGTGCAAATGCATCTGTCACTGCTACATTTTCAGGTGCGAAGGAGACCGATGAGGTAGAATCATGTGTTAAATCAAATAATTAACAAACACACTATAATTTCAATAACTTATGCAACTTAAAATATAATAATTGTTTTCAACTTTTATTTATTATGTCAGCACCATGATCCAAAATAAATAATAATATTTAGACAAATAAAGTATTTGTTAGTCTTTTTATATATATATGCAGTCTGCGATACTTAAAATACATTAATCAATTTAATAGAATAATTTATATATCAAAATTCATGATTAAAAATATCATATATATTTTACTATAAAAAAATTAGGCAATTGCTGATGACATACAGTTTTCAAAGATAAATTCATTGAATAAGGTATCAACCATCTGAAAAGAGACTTTATTAAAAGTTTTACAAAATAATAAAGTATCAATCAATGTATTAAGTATCATATATTTAATTACCTTCATTACATCTTCATAGACCCCTTTTGTTTTTCAAACTCCTCTGCAGTTTCAGCAAATCATCAACAGTTGCAAATTTCATATGCTTTGGTGAAACAGTCGGATGATCAGAGTTATTCTATTAATGTGTGTTGTGCAGTCAGTGATACTTAAAAAATAAGGTAATCAATTTCATAAATTAAAGTATATATCAAATACATGATTTAGATCATCCTTTATAGTTTTAAACTAAACAATTAGTTAATCAATGATACACAATTAGCATATAAAAATTGATGGATTAGAGTATCAAGCATACAAAAAAAATACTTTATTGAATATTAAGGTATCATTTAATAAATTAAGTATAATATACTTAAATACCTTTGTTACATCTTCAGAAGAAACCTTTTGTTTTTCAACAGCATCAGTATTTTCAGCATCAGCATCTACAGTTGCACAATCCTTATGCTTATGTAAAACAGTTGCTTCATCAGAGTTATAATAATTGAATTGTGTACCAACATTGTCTTTTGCCACAGAATCATCCATTATGTGTGGCGATGAGACTCCTCCCGTGTCCTTCAATTTTTATAAAAAATCAGCATCACTTAAAAAATCAGAAAGAATTTAAAAAAATTAAAATATCACCTTCTCAGATTTGTTTCCTCTCGCACCAACATCTTTCAACATTTCTGAATGGTTACTATTTATTAATGCCTCAAGAGCTTCAACTTTACTATCAAGATCTCCAAATTTTTTGTCAACCTATAATAAAAATTAACATATAATAAATATTAACAGTAAAACATGTAAGAGTTTAAATTACTTGATTGCTACATAAGACTTAATGAGCTTCTTCAAATCATCAATTTCTGAACTGCCCAAACTTGTTTTTTCATTGAATGAATTTGGAGAAACACCAACACCAGATACATTTTAAGACTCTTTTTGTTGTGGTTTTGGACTTTGGAATGAATGATCTGGTTGCTGATTTGGTTCCTTATGTGGTTTTGAAAGTCTTGATAGATCATACTTATGTGGATGTACAACCTTTATTCTCTTGCGTTTTGGTGGGGTTGTTCCTACATTAGCACCTATTGATGTTCTCTCTAACAGAATATCTGGAGGTTTTGTTGTGAAGTCTTCAAAACCAGGAACATCATCCGGATGCACATCATCATTATCTAGAATAGATGAAACTGGTGGGTTTGGAGGTACATGATTGTGATCTGGTAACCCAAGTGATGCTATTTTCTCAGGAGTTGGCTAAATGTTAGAACATTCAATCTAAAAAAATGAACAATTAATTAATGACAATAAACATATTAAAGTTGTATCACATAATTAAACTAATTAATTAAGAATGTTGTATTGAATTAATTACCTCTAAAAAAATTATTTTCATAAAAAACTCAAACTTGAGCTTCAAACCAACAACTTGCCAGTTGCAAATCCTCGGTATACCGTTTCCTTCTTTGACAGCAATATCGGTATTTACCGTAGAAGCACATTCATAAATCCATATATTAAGTGCATATGAGAATCAATTCAACCGATACAACTTCTTGGAAGGTTTGTACTTTTTTCGAAAAGATCTCATTAACTTTTGAAAAACAACTATTCCCCAAGGAAACTGTTGGTAACTACCATATTCCACCATATAGAAATGTTCAATAGGAATTTGTGTATCACTAAGTTGGGAATACAAAAATATATGGATAAAGTACAGTATAGCCATCTGAAGTGCATCCTCATTATTGTCCCATTCACCTACCATAAATCGGTCTACCAATCTTTGTTTATTAACATTATATGTAGTATCAGGAAAATATCTTTCAACTAACCTACTTGTTTTTGAGTCTGGATATGTAAAGTCCTTTACATTACCTTTACAATTCAAACCAGCAACAATGACAAAATCACTGATACTAAATTTCAATGCATTTCCTTTGGCATGACGAATGAATCTTTTGTTCTAAATTATCATGCTCAATCTCTAACAAGTATAAACACTTAGTAATTTGGCCTTGATAATTGCATTGTAGGGATATTTAGGTATGGTGCAAAAATTATTTCTTTAAATAATTTCATACCTCCATCCTTAATAGATGATACTAAGTGTTCAACAAAATTCGTGTTGTATGTTGGATCAAACATTGATGCATTAGTTGGAATATGTTAAATGACGTAATTCATGTTCTGCAATAAAACAAATAAAGTTTTATCAAATTGTAACATATATAAAAAGTTTCTAAACTATTGACCGCATATAATAATGTTTCTGTTTAAAATGATACTAAAAATTTCCTAATACTGATACTAAATATAACTAAACATGTTAACATGAAACTTATTAATACTATTTGAAACTATATATAAACGAACAATAAAGTTAAATATATTTCTTTGATACATTAAATTTCATGTCCAATAAATCAAGAGATACTCAAATTAACAATTTCAATTAGATATATAAACATAATGGTTTATACTTAAATTTTTATATACTTATCAATGATTCATATAAATATGATACTTAAATAACAGATAAATGACTGTATGATACAGATATACTATTATTTGATACCTTATGTTGAATGCAAAATCATGTTGTTATAACAAAAATCGATACTTTATGTAGATATACAAACCGATACTTATAACATATCTATAAGTAATTAGTAATTATTACCCATTAATATATACTAAATATAAGTAAAAATAAAACAAAGAATCATTTTATCACGAGCACATAAAAATGATACTTAATAAAAAATTATTGAGCATACTAACAAATATATACAAAAATCATGATAAGATTAAAACGATACTTAATATAATTCATCAGACTAATATTGCCAAATAATTCATCAGACTAACTAAAAAAACAAAATTCCATATACAATATAAACGACGCTTAACAATGAGAATCAACAAACTAAAGAAACAACATGAAAATCATGATGTATATTGAAAAAAAATTTACATACCGTTTGTAATATTGGTCGAACAATAGGAGGTGCCGCTTTTCTACCCTCTTCTTTGAGGTTCTTGGGTCTTTAGAAGTAGATGCATGTTTTTTTTTTGATGATTTTTTCTTGCTAGAGCTTGGTTTTGTCATGATAATAGTTTGATGCAACAATAAAGAACTCAGATCTACATAGAATTTGACTATGTAAATCAACAATATAATTTTTTGAACAATAAGTATAGTAAATACGCAAAAATCGAAAAAAATTGAAGAAATAGTAATGTGGATGATGATATGCCTGATTTAGGAGTCAAATTCAGATGAATATTGATAATAATCCATAGAATATTTTGAATTTCAAATTTGATTTACAATTGTAACTGAAAATTAGGGGGAAAATTTTGGGAGAAATTGGAGAAGGCGAGATTTTTGAGGAAATGGACCAATTTTTACTTGGGACGGTAACTTCTAACTTTGAGAAGATTAATTTAACTTTTTAAGTTTCCAACGTGTAAAGTTAATTAGTATCATTGGGGGGGGTACAAAAAGGAATTTTCAAAATTTAATAAATTAGTAGGGAATTAATGGAATTCGATAAATTAAAGTAGTGGAGTTTAGTAATTTTTTCTAATAAAAAATTAGAGGTAGGTTGGTGGAAGTTGGGATGGAGTGGGGGTGAACTTTTTTTTTTTTTGCAAAAAAAGAATTTTTTTCTTTTCTTTTTTTAAAAAATAGGGTATGTAAGTGGAAGGTAGAGTGGGGGGCAAGGGGTTGCCGGGGGGGGGGGTAAATTCTTTTTAAAAAAAAAAACAGATTTTTTTTATTTTTGAAAGATATTTTTTTAGGTGTAGGTTGGTGAAAAGGGGGGGCAACTCGGGGTATGTGGAGATGGGTACATTTATGTTTTTGAAAAACAAATTTGGTTAAATGGGTTAGAACCATTTTTACCAAACCATATTTGATCGAATCCATATTGACCATATTATATTTTGATTGGTTATGATCCAACTCATTTTTTGTCAAACCATATTCAACCCGTACAAAACCAATCAAATCCGACCGTTTGCCACCCCTAATTGTAGGTGCATTGAGGTTGAAGAGGTAAAGCGCGCAATTAGTTGGACGTTCATGGAAGAGCAATCAGACTAGATCAGATTCCGATGGAGTTTTCAAAGAGCACAAACAAGATATGAAGTGTTTATCGTTATTTATAAGATGACAAATGTTTGAAGAATTGAGGTGGAGTAAAATGGTTATGTTATACAAGAACAAAGGTGATATAAACAGTTGGCACAATTACAAAGGAATCAAGTTGCTAAGCCACACTATGAAAGTCTCAGTGGGAGTAATGGAGATGAGAGTAAGTAGGGGTGTACCCATTTTCGAGAATCAGTTCAGGTTCATGTTGTTGTGGTTGACTACAGGAGCTATCCATCTTGTGAGGAGACTGGTAGAGAAATACAAAGAAAAAAATGAAAACATTCAATGGTATGACACCAAAGAATGTGTAGCTGTAACAACCCAAAAAATGAATATGCTAAGTAATGTTTAGTGTGTCTAGAATGCCTACGATTAGACCGGGTTCACACGGATTGATACGCGTAGAACCAGACCTTTGAACCCTTGCGACAGCCAAGCCAACTAACTTGGGGAGTTAGTTGAGCTAGGAAAGGTTGGGTCCAGCCATGTAGGGCTCCCGAATATAAAGATTTATCTGGATGAGTCTTTACCGGATTAAAAAAGGGGAAATATTAAGTTTGGATGGTCTAGGGGTAAAATGGTCTTTTTTTCAGGCTAAAGATATTATTGTAATTACCCTAAATATTTGATTAATTATTTAATTAATAAGGTGGAGGGGCATTTTGGGTAGAAAGGGATGAAATTGACCTTTGAGCAAAATCTTGCTCCACCTGGGTTCGGACCTAGGGGGAGCAACGATTTAACTTGATTATTTAAATTGGTGAATTAATTTAATTAATTAATATTTAAATGCCGATTTAAGAAAAAAGAAAATCAGATTATTATTAATTAATTAATTAATGGGGCAGTTTGGGTCGGGTCGACCCGGTGGGACCCGTTTTTGCGATGGGGACGTCACGGGTTCGAACCTCAACGGAAACAAAATTTAAGTGGATTAAATTGAGGTTTATAATCTGATTTTTGTAAAGGAATTATGGTCATTTAACATATAATTAAAAAAATCAGATTTTAACAATTGAACAAACCGTATTTTGACTAAGCCTCAACTAGAATCCTAATCCTAAGGAACCTCTCTCTTTTTCACGTTTCATCCACTCTTACGATATGCCTCTCTCTCTCTCTCTTTCTTTCACGTTCTCTCTATCTAACCAAAAATACAAGAACAAAAGCTACAAAAGTTCTTCAACTTGACGAACTTACACAAAAATATAAAGGATAATGTCCAAATCCCTCAACCTGCCCGAAATTCAGAGACACACTTATCTATACTAAGGTCTATTACCCCTGAACTTATTTTATAATAATTTTTTACCCTTTTAGCTTACGTGGCACTATCTTGTGGGCCCAATGATGGTTGACTTCTTTTTTTCAAACTGTGCCACGTAGGCTAAAAAGGGGTAGAAAATTACATATAAAATAAGTTCAAAAGGACCTTAGTATAGTATAAGTTCTGAGATTTGCAAGATACTTGGGTTTCCCCAAATATAACAAAAAGCTAACCGAAAACGTAAAGCAAAGTTTCGTCGGGTTTGTGTTGGAGTTTCAGAATTTGGACGTGAGTTGGAGAAGATTTTTGGGCAGAAAGTCGTGGGTTGAACAACATTGAAATCAGGTATGGGTTTCTCTCATGGACTCCTTTCTCCAAGAGAATTTTCTTTCTCATGATTCAACGAATCCTGAAACTAGGGTTGTTCCCCTTCTTGTCGAACTCCTTGTCTCTAGTATCTATTTGATCTCAATGTGAAATAGGTTAGAGATCATGTTGTTGGTATCTTTGCTGATACTTTAAGTATGATGTGTGATTTTCCTGAAAAAAATGCAAGGAAAAATAGATGTGGTCAGTGGGTTGAACCCACAACCTCTTGAATGGATGAGAGAGTTAGGAGAAAAATAAAGGAGAAAATAAATGTAAAGAATGGGGATTGAATCCACAACCTCTTGGATAGGTGAAAAAGTTAAGAGATGAATTAAATGAAAAATAATGAGTTTGTGAGAGAATGAAGCCATAACCTCCTTGACTTAAACGAAAAAGGAGAGGAGAAAAAGAAAGGAAATATTATGGGGTTGATGGGGATCGAACTAGGGTCCCCCAAATTCGAAAAATGCAATTATCAAGTTTAAAATAAGACTAAGTGTTGTCCAAGGGTTTGAAATTGAGTTTTCTTGCCTAATTCCGTATTGACACATAAGTCATACGTAAGTAAATATTTAATGAATGTTGCCTCTAAAGATCAACATCAATATCTTGGCATATCTACAAGATGTATAAGTCTTGTACCACATAATATTGGGTGAACATGAATCACTTAGACGAACTATGAATGAAGCCTCATGGCTTGTATGTGTGGACCCATAAGTCTAGCATACGTTTAAAAGTAGGTGAGCCTAAGATGTATGTGATAAAATGATGTAACCCTAGAAGGGTTAAGTAAGAGTGTGAAACACACTAAATGGCCAAGTGCATTGGCATATAATGAAATGAACATTCATGTGAAGGGGTGAGTAATTATGAAAAGCAAATGTGTTAAAGCTAATGAATGAGGTGACAATATGATAAGAGGCTAATGTGAAAGATGAGAGCAATTTCAAATGAGCCTAAGTAAATGTTATCAAAACGTACTCACCTATGAGAGTGTAAAGCTAATGAAGAGACCAGTCTCTATGAACACTCTAATGAAAGTATTGAAGTTAATGCATACTTATGTCACAACCCAACCCGATGGGCCGTGACTAAGTGCCCATTTTTTGGACACTCACATACCAACCTATCAAGTATGACCAACTGAAACTAAGACAATATGGAATTTAATCAAATCAAGCCAAACCCAACACCATATATATATATAAAGTGGATCTATCTCATAAAAAGTCATAACCATTCAACCGTAACAACATACGCGAGCCGACAAGGCTGCCACTATTCAAAGCATAATAGCATACGCAGCCGATAAGGCTGCCACTACACAATACACAAAGATGTACACAACCGACAAGGCTGCACTTGTACAAACGGACATCCCAAACAAACCATGTCCAGACCATTATCCAAAACATAAATATACAACCCACACGATGTCTACAGACCTCTAAGAGTATAGTAGTGAAACTTGACGGGACAGGACCCCGCCATACCCATAGACAAGCAAAAGACTACATAAGAAGTCATGTACCAAAACGACTGGGCTCCGGAACAGTGGAGCTCTCCCAAACAGCAGAGTAGATATCCTAGGCGGGAGGATCACCGAACTGAGCGTCTACACCTGCGGGCATGAAACGCAGCCCCCCGAGAAAAGGGGGTCAGTACGGACAATGTACTGAGTATGTAAAGCATAAGGTAAAGATGACAGGATACCAACATGATAAGTCGAAACAAGATATCTCTACACATGTACTTTTTAAGTGAAAATCATGCATATCTTTAACATATAAGATGCCTAACTTCCCTAGTAAGGGACTCGGCAAAATAATCATCATTATATATACATCATAGTACCCGGCCCTCTAGTGAGGGACTCGGTGAAATAGTCATCACATCATCTCCGTCATCATCATCATCATAACCATCCTCATCACCAATCATATATATAATATACATTCCCGGCCCTCTAGTGAGGGACTCGGTGACATATGCAAGAAACTCCGCACGAACATTACCCGGCCCGGGACTCGGTGAAATGATAAATGACTCTATGCACGAGCAGAATATTATGAGCAACCATATGCAATTAAAATCATTTCTTATAACTCAATATAACAACCAACTTGAACCAGCAAGGAGTATTACCAAAGATTAATGTTTTATCAAGATTATGAACCTTTAAATACGATATGGAAACGTAAAATCTCAATGACTCTAAGAAGCACTATCATAAATATCAGAAATCACCATAGCCTTAGATATAGACAATATATAAAGGAATAGTTGTGGAAGTAAGAATATACGTCACCTAGACGTTCTAGAAGTAGGTATCAAATCTGTCCGTTATTTGCTCATTTTTAAAGGTCATGCCAAACAAAGAAGGAAAGGATAGCGTTACATACCGAATAGTCGAGCTGCACGTCCAATACTTACTGCTCAAGGTAATAATCTATAACAAGCAACAACCGTGCCACAATTAGATAAATGTCGCGCTTTACTACTTATTGTAAGCTAGCTAATAATCTAACGAAAATCCGGCAGCACTTCCCCTATTTTCTTTACTTCATCCCAATCCAACAACAACCCAAATTATCCACAGCAATACCAACAACACATATAACCCAACAAATCATATTAAACAGCCTCCCTCAAAACAGTTCCGTTTTGGCAGCCATAGTAACGAAACAACGACACATCGAGTGATAACTCATTTTATAATTCGCAACACATCTACCTTATCGTATTCATCCTTTGTAGTATATACCCATAAGCATATTAACATATACATAACACCAAAATAGAATTTCCAGCAGTTTCCTTTAATCAAAACAGCCCAAACACTAACATAACACCACTAGCAATCCGATCATGGTTTCTGCTCATGCTTAGCACATCCAATAACTAAAATAAATTCCTAAGATACTGTTCACGTCCCTTTCTTAACATTAATGTCTAATTAACAAAGGTATTCTAAGGAATTAACACACCAAGCAAGGAGATTACTAACCAATTTCTTTGCAGCTGCTGTCCAAGAGTTTAATGGCTGGTTTTCTCCATTTCCATGGCTGCCCAAGTCATGTGGTGAAAGAGATGATATGCTTGCAAAGCATTTCACTACACCATTTAACAATGTGAAGTGGAGGCAGCCCACCACTACAAATGCTCCACTAATTCTATCCCCAAATCAGAATTTCTTTTTAATATTTAGTAATATGAAGTGGAGGCAGCCCCCCACCACACATGCTCCACTAATTGCATCTCCAAAATCTGATTTCTTTTTAATACTTAATAATATGAAGTGGAGGCAGCCCCCCACCACACATGCTCCACTAATTGCATCTCCAAAATCTGAATTTTTACTTTGCCTTAAGTGGTGGGGCCCACTCGATAAATTAAATCCAAATCAGCCACTAATTAATCCCACACTAATTAATATCACATATGGAATTAACATCCTTGCATAATACTTCTTTAAACATTTGGAACTTAAAATAAAATCTCATTTCCCGAACTTACATATACTAGTTCATGACGCGCACGACATATAAAAATACGAGGCGTAACAACTTAATACTAATGATGAGATGAGAAATCATCTAATGAGCTATGATGTTCTCATGCTAGAATCCAACTTCCATGATGTATGAGTTGAATGTAATGAAACTTTATATCTGAGCACCGATAGGCTAGCTATCAGCGGTGATTCCTTCCTTCGGAAAGGGTAGAGGTTTACGTAACTCTCATGAGATAAGACTTTTCGGCATGCCGGGTATGGTTCTCCTTATATCTCCTAGTCTTTGAACCTACTGCCAATATAGGGATCTAGCAAGGTTTGATTCCCTATATACGCTAGCATGTTTTGGTTCACTTTGACCGGTGTGGGCATTACACACTGGATTTCATGATGCTCACATGATCTATGTCAGTTAAGGTTAAAGTTTCCAAAGAAAGAATGAGGCCAGCCTCAACGAATGCACATAATGAAGTGAACGATATCAAAGGTGTTAGGATAGGACAACCAAGAGGTGAGCTAGACTCAAGTAATGACACTAGGTTATTCTTGTTCATTGCACATCAAATCCGATGAGAGTCTTAAACTACATCCTAGGTATGAAAAAGTGATTGCACTAGTATATGAATGAACGAAAATGAAATAAGTATGAATGAATGAAGCAGACTCTGTGTTTGCTAAAGAAGGCTCCCTAGTTGAGGTCCCATATGTTGAGCCCTCATTTTGGGAAGTCCTAATGTCAATTCCATGATTCCAAGGTCTCATGGCATATGAAAGAATGATATGAAATATGTGATATGATATGTGTAATATGTTATGTGCTGTTTGTAAAACGATAAGTATGATGATGCATGTTACTCTCATGGCATGACATTCCTAGTTCGAAATTGTCAAGTCCACTGACTTGACTTTCCATAATTCATATCGGAAGGAAAGATCTCTTCTTAATCATGCATGTACTTGGTGTGTGCTTGCATATACCCATATTTAGTACAAGTGTGTACTAATCCCATACAACTCTACATTTTTAGGTGCAAGCACAGGTCGACGCTGAAGCTATCCGGACGTGGAGCATTCATCCCGATTTGGTAGGCCCTCATGCTTTCAAGGACGTTTTTCCATTATATTATAGCATAGATATATGTTTGCGTAAGTTGAGTATGTTCCACTAGCGTTTCTTTCTCATCTTATTTCAGACATTGTATTGGTGTCATTTTGGCAAGTATACACTTAATGCAGTATGAAACTATTTCTTTCATTTGATGACCTTAATATTAGATGGTTGGTTGTGAACGTTTATGAGTTTAAGTAGAATGTCTTAAATGAATGTTAAGTAATAAAAAGTTTAAATTTTTCGCTAAAATTAACCTAGATGTAGTAACAATGACGTACGTAGGCTTGTCAGCAACCTCTGAGAGGTCAACGACGCCGGTCTCATCTGGGATCTAGACTCCGATCGTGACAGTAGCATTAAGAAATAAGATTCAGAATATGATTGAAAAAGGAAAAATTATAGTGAAACAAGGACCACAAACAACAATTGCAATCCTTCTATGAATAAAGATGACTTTATTATTCTCAGTCCTTATGCCAAAAACTTTCCTCATTCCTTTCATTTTCCTTGTAATTCTGAACTACGTTTGACTTGATTTTCTTTTTGGATACGTAGGCAACCCTTGATGGGTCTCTATCAAATAAATTTTTCTTCTTTCTCGTAGTCATTCAAAACACTCCTTTACAAATTCAAATCTAGGCTAATTGACCAATCATGAACATAATTGACACTTCAATTCAAAGTCGAGCCTTAGTGTCCAAATACAAGACAATCACTTTTTTTGGAACTAATAATTTTCTTTGAGTAAAGCAGGATCACAAAATTCCTACTAATAAACTGGGACAGAATTTTTGTGGAAACCTCAATAAATTTTATGGAAATATCTAACAAAGTGAGTATATATCTTATACTCTAAACTGGGACAGAAATTTTTGAGAAATCTTCAAAAATTTTATCACAACAGAGTGCGACTCTAAAAGCAAAACAAGCACAGATATGACCCTTTCTCGCTATTTGAATTTACGATTTTTCTTTGGATGCAGGAATAAATTATACGAGCATACTGCAAGATTTGATACAAAGATCTACTATTTAAGTCATAGTCTCATTCAGACTATTTTTGAAGAGACTATTATTTAAATCGACTTGCTACTATGACTTACATAATATACATTTAGGCTCGTCTGCCTTACAATACGACATTTAGGCTCTTCCACCTTACAATATGATGTTCAGGCTCGTCTTCCTTACAATACGATATTTAGGCTCTTCCACCTTAAAATAGGATGTTTAGGTCCGTCGGCCTTACAAAACGACATTTAGGCTCCTCCGCCTTACAATAGAATATTTAGGCTCGTCTGCCTTACAATACGAGATTTAGGCTCTTCCGACTTACAATAGGATGTTTAGGCTATTCCGCCTTACAATATGATGTTTAGGCTCGTCTGTCTTACAATATGACATTTAGGCTCTTCCGCCTTACAATTGGATGTTGAAGCTCGTTCTTCTTACAATAGGGACCTTCTGCCTTACAACAGGATGCTTACGTCCATCCACTTTACATCTTTGTCTATACTATTATAAATCTATATTATCAGATCTATTGGAGTTCGACATTATCTTTCGGAGATGGGTTTCAATTCTTCAAGAAGTTAAGCCAAAGTCTATCAAGGCTTGCACTACGTCTCAAAACAGATACTCTTCTTATCTCTTCTCGTCATTTTTTAGAACTCTATTTTATCATACTTTTTGTATTTTAAGCTAACATTTTATCTAGTCATACTAGAATTTGCAGGTGATAAATCGTCCCCTCAATTACGATTATCATACTTACATCTATTACCATAAAGACCATATCAATACTTTGCTACTCATATTGCTCTTTTTTATTCGAACCTTGCTCAAAGGCTGAGAACCTCAGTTTATCATGCTCTTCTCGCTTCTCTGTCATACTATTTTCTCTTCTCGCTACTTTTATCTTATTCATTCAAGCCGATATCACGCCTTTTCGAATATCTTACCTCTCTTTCAATTTTTAAGAGTTCTGTTTGCTCTTGAATCTAGAACTACACACGACCTGATTCCCGTATAATCAGAGATATGTAGGCGGCTTACTATCAAAGTCTCGGTCGTACCCTTTTTCAACTATATGTTGTTTCAATTGATCCGATTGACATTTCTCGTCGGTCGGACAAAATCAGCTACTAAGTCAACGTTGGTTGCCTGAAAATTCATTCTTCATTCTCAATCAACCAAGGGACAGCTGTTGACACCCAATTTTGATCGACCTTTAACCGTTCTTTAGGAATACTATTCGATTAAATACATCTTTCAAAAGTTTATATAAAGTTTGGAATTTTAATCGATTTTGCATGAAAATTATATATTTTTAGTATGTTTACTTTATAAATATTATTAAAATATTTTAAAATTATTAATGGATTTCGAGTATTTTAAAACTTAAGTGATTTTCAATTATATAAAAATATTTTAAGATATGTAGTATCTTAATTAAATAGTAATTCCTAAATTTTCCTCAAAATCATTTAAATCTTAACCCATTCTATTCTAAGTTCTTTCAATTCTAGCCACTCCATTTCAAATTTTATTCCTATCACAGTCACTCTTTCATTTCGATTCTAGACAATTTAATTACAATTTTAGCCATTCTATATTCAATCCAATTTGATTTTAAGACTTCATCTATTAATCTCATCCGTCCATTTAAATAACTAAATCCTAAATTGAATCTAACCCTCCATCTCTATCTAATCTAACGGTTGGTATCAACTTTTCCTATTTTTTTCTTTAACAACTAAAGACCAAGACCTAATAAAATTTCATTATTTCTCCCTCCCCTTCTCCCTCTTTCCGCCTCCCTTCTCTCTTCCCCTTCCCCACCTTTTTTTATCTTCTCCGGCGAAGCAGCGATCCATTGGTCGCCCCCAATCGCCGATGATCTCTTTTCTCCCTTCTTCCCTCTCCTCTCCTCCCCTCTTCTTCTCCTTTTCTCCTCATCTATCCAGCAGCCTGCGAGAAAAACCAGCAGCAACTCCAATCAGCAGCCGGCGCTGCTTCATCTTCCTCCAGTCGCTGCTCCGAGCAGTGAGTTCCAGCAACTTGCAGCAGCTGGACACCAGCACAGCAGCTTCGAGCAGAGAGCCACCGCGAGGACAACTATCCAGGCAGTAGCTCCAGCGCCTCCCGCCAGCAAGTAGTCCGCTCGTCCCCTCCCTTTTCCACCGAAACAACAGACAACAACTCCGGCTCTGGTCAGCAATGACATGAAATTCAAACTTAGTGTTTGAGAAATGGCGGATCTGGACAGATCCGTCCAGGTTTGTTCTAATTAATTAATTATTATTCATCTCTTAATACTCTTAGTTGTTGGTCTTTGGCATGCTCTTGATTTCTATATAATGTATTTTCTATGCATATATACTTTATATGAGATTAACAGATGCCTTGAATGCATCCTAGAAGGAACTAAGTTGCTATCTGAATGATGTTAAACATGTTTTGTTGTAATTTGTTGATGTTTGAATATTCTCATATCTCTATTATTGGTTTCTCTGTAATTTGCTGATTTGTAGAAAGCATTAGTATGTTCTTAATACGGAATTGCTGACCCTAAAACTAATATGATGTCAATTTGTTCCCCAACTTTAGCTAATTAAGTGGTGCTTATAGATTTTTTCTTGATGTGGTAATTTTAATTACAGTTCTTAAATTACTTATCAACTTGCTAATTTTCATGATCCATTTGTTGAACTCAGGCAACTGATGCAGTAATATGCAACATGTCCATAGTAATAGTAATGGTAGGTTATGTGATCTTTAGAATATTGGTTGAAATTATATTTTATGTTTCTACCTTAAATAATTACTTTTCTTTTGCCCAATGATTTGTAATTGATAGCTAACTAACTAATATTTCTTGGCTTATTTAAGTTGTCGACATATTTTGGCATGTAAATTTTGGTTAAGTATTTCTAGAATTTGACTCATATTTGACGAGAATGTCTACTAATTTTGACTCTTCTTTATTTGAAAAATATATTTCATTTCTATTTTTTATTCTTATTTGTTTATACTTGGTAATGATATATTAAAGTTTTTTGATTTTGGATCCTCTTTATTTAAGGAAAAATAATATTACTCAATTTTTTTTATTTGGTAAAAACAATTAAAATGTTTTCTTATTTTTGGCTCTCCTTTAAATTAAGGAAATTGTGACTAATTGATTCCTTTAAATATTTATTTTCCTTATTTGTTTCCCCCTCTTTTGTTATATAATTAGACCTCCTTCTCATTCTTTCAACATTCACACACTCACTCTTGCTATAAGTTCTCTCATTCTCTCATTACTCATGCACACATTCATTCTCTCAACTCATCATTCATTCATTCTTCTAATACAAGTGCTACCTCATTCTTAACTCTCTCTCATTCTCTCATTTTTCATACTTGAATACTAATAATATTGCTCTACTCTTAAAAATAAGTTGTGATTCTGATAAGCATTCAAGTGCTTTTGCTACTTTGCTGTGTTCGGATTACGATGTCTATATTGTTAATAATCTTTTCTGCATAATTGGTTAGCCCTATTTATTAGTTTTAATTTAATTTTTGCATGATTATAAATATTTGTGTTGAAAAACGAAACAACAAGGAAACATCCGAGATAGTTTCATCATCCTTTTATGTGTGATAATATAACTATGATTTTTCTTTATCTCTTTTTGTATGTTATTTACATATATATGAGAATAATATATTATTACGAATATTTTATATTTGTCACGACCCAAACGAGGCGCGAGTGGCACCCACACTTATCCTACTATGTGAGCGAACCAACCAATCTAAACCCCAACATTTCAAGCATAATGAACAAATACAATGCGGAAGACTTAAAACTCATTAATATAACCAATAAATACTTCTGAAATTTAATACTTATTATTCCCAAAATCTGGAAGTCATCACCACAAGAACATCTATCCTTAAATTACTAAGTCTAAGAGTAGTCTAGGAAGCTAAAATAAATAAAGAGATGGTTCATGTCCGAACTTCAAGACATCAAGACACGAAGGAAAGAATCCAGTCCGAGCTAGGAATAATAGCTCACCCTGAAATTTGATTATGCTGAAGTCTGGCTAGAGTTGCGGTTGAGTCGAAGTAGATGGTACGTTTGCTGCACTCCACAAATAATAAGAAAAACAAATACAAGTAGGGGTCAGTACAAAACACAAGTACTGAGTAGGTATCATCGTCCAACTCAAAACAGAAAGCAATATATATTAGATAATAACATAAAATCAACTACATACTCAACAAGTAACAACAACAAGTACCATAACCCTTGGTTACAACCCCAAGCACATCTATGAGGACTCAAGCCTCCACACCTTACTCATTTGGGAAACAGTAACATTCATTCTCTTTATTATCATGGTGTCGGAACGTGACACTGCGATCCTCTACTATCCTGGTGTCGGAACGTGACACCCGATCCACTACTACTATCCTGGTGTCGGAACGTGACACCCGATCCACTACTACTATCCTGGTGTTGGAATGTGACACCCGATCCACTACTACTATCCTGGTGTCGGAACGTGACACCCGATCCCTTAACCTCATTCTTTTAGTTCATCAAGCCTTCTTTTATACTAAGGCATCATCATTAACAGAGCGGATTTTAGGTTTAAGCTTCACAACCTCATCTTTCCAACCCATTACTATTACGTAATCACATCATGCAAGCATATAATTAAGCATATAGAAGACTTTACAATACTACCCAATACATATCATTCGCTATTAAGAGTTTACTATGAAAAGCATAAACCATAACCTACCTCCACCAAAGAATCGTGATCAAGCAATCTACTTTCCAATGCCTTTGCTTTCCTCTTCGTTCTCTCTTCTTGATCATTCGTTCCCCCCTCTCCTTGTTCTTTCTATTTTTCTTATTCAAACCCTTTTTCTTTTACCCTAATTGTCATATAATTAAGTATAAAAGATGATAAAAATAACCCACTATTTATTTCAAGGTTATCTCCTTTAACCCCCAAGTACTTGAATTATTAACATTAACCCACTAACTTTATAATTATAAGCATGAATAGTCCAAAACGCCCCTTAAAAACTTTTAACAGAAATCTGACCCAGTCAGGGGTACGCAGCCTGTGACGGTCCGTCATGACTGTGACGGTCCGTCATGACTGTGACGGTCCGTACTGCAGGTCCGTCACAAAGTTCAGAGAGTTAATTCTGTGGAAAGATTGGTGACGGTCCGTCGTGCCAACGAAGGTCCGTCCTACCATTCCGTCGTGAAGTTCAGAGAGTCGATCTCAGTACCCAAATTTTCAGAATCTAAGTGTTTTGGAACGAGACCCCCTCGACAGTCCGTCGTGCCCATGACGGTCCGTCGTGGGATCCGTCGACCCTGACAGTTACTACCAGAATAAACTCTACTGCTCAAAACGACTAAACAGGTCGTTACAATATTACAACTATTTCCTCATTGTATATGTGTTACATTACCTCTTCTACCAGGTTTTTAACTTAGAGTTCAAGATGTTGAAGAGCTAGCTGCCTAGAAGAAATTTTGGATAAAGCCTCGTTCATTCTATTGTTATATATATGTTTAGTTGTTCTTTATTTTTACTTGTAATATTTGTACAACTCTTCCACTCTATATATATGAAATAAATTTGGGGGATCGTCTAAGAGAGGGGGAATTATGTTGCTAATCATCTCTTTATTTGCAACTTATTTGTGTTAGGAAGCGTGCTTATAGAATTGTAATTTGTTCGATAATCTGATAAAACAGCTTTAGATCTAACTAAAATAAAATAAATAATCTTTGCTTGACCACTTGGCTAATCCACTTGAATATATATATATATATATATATATATATATAATATATATATATATATATATATATATATAATATATATATATATATATATATATATATATATAAAGCATGCCTAATCATTGATTCAATGTCTTGATTTTCCGTTGTTACTAGGTATGTCTAAAAAAATAATTATTATAAGATGGATTTGTCATTTGCTCTCTATCCTAAGAATAATGTCTACTTTTTAAAAAAAATCTTTCAATCTTCTAAAAAATAATTTATAAAATCGATCTACTAATGTTTTAAAAAATAATTTCTGCATTGAAGAGTGAATCTGCCAAATGTTCAAAAAATAATTTCTTCCATTAATAAGATAATTTTGTCATGTTCTAAACAATTTTCTGAAATAATAATAATTTTGTCACCTATTTAAAATAAATTTCTGCATAAATATGAAATATGTTGTTGTCCTTAAGATTAATTTTATGCCTTAAACAAATAAAGTCATTTGCCCTAAATAATATTTTTTTATGCCCTGATAATTAATTTGGTTACTATTTTAAAATATATGTGCATGTGTGTTCATATCCTTTGCTACTTGGAAATAAAATGAAATTTATCATGTCACTAATCATTGCCACTTTAAAATTAGTTCAACATTGAAATCTACACTCATTTCATATTTTTGCCTTCATAATTAATCTTTGTTTTGTTATTATAACATTGTATGCTCACACACTTAGAATGATACCTCTCACAATTATGTGTTGTTTGCAAGTATATTTAATTAAAATTTAGAAGCTAAATTGAAACCTACCGTGCTAAAATGATTGTTTTGTTTGTCTTGTTTGTTTGACTTGGTGTCTAGGAGGGCCTTTATATTCTATTTTGTCTAAACCCACCCTTTAAAAGTTCAATGCCTCTTTGACAATCAAGTTGGGACGATTAGGCACCTTTTAGGTCCAAATTGAATGTGGTGGTGGGGTAGGAGTAGTTGGCCCTATGGAGATGATGACATCGACTCAGGCTTGAAAGTCCCTATACGGCAGCCTATCGGAAAATAAAAGAAAGTCAAGTGCTGATCCAAAAAGACTCTCTTAGAGTCTCTTGTCCCTTTATCCCTTTATTTATTTGTTTGTTTAATTATATTTATTTGGGATAGGTTAAAATAAAATATAAAATTATTTGCTTATTTATCTGTCTCTTTTCTATCCCCTCGCTTATCTTTAAATTTTTATTTAATGTTCTATTTATTGTTATTACTTAGTTTTGCATGCCTAAATAATTAATTAAAATAAGGATGTTATCTTGATGGTTTAATATTATATTATCACATAGTCTTGCATGTTTAGCTAATTAATTAGAATAATAAAATAGATTTAGTTGTTCAATATTATTATCACCTAGCAAACATATTAATTTAATAAATAATAATGAAGTGACCTTGATTGCTACTTGTAACCCCCACATAAATTGCATGAGATATGGTCGGGACCCACATTTGTGGACCTCTAGGGATGCCTAGCACCTTCCTCTCGAGATAATTTGAACTCTTACCCAAATCTCTAGCTCGTTGACCGTAGCTAGACTTAGTTAGGTTAGATAGGTGCCCTAACGCGTCTTAATTCGTTAGGTGACGACTCTTGAAAATCAAAATCCCAAAGGAGTTGTTAGGTCGTGCACAAAACCCGCTTTCGCGAGAAAATGGGGCGCGATAGTGGACAAGATGAAAAAAGTGAGATCAAAATGACTTAGACATGTGAAGAGCAAATGTGCATACTTCCTAGTGAATAAGTGTGAGATGTTGGGTATAATAGGTATAAGGAGAGGTAGATTTTAAAAAGTATTTGAAAAAGGTTATTAGGTAAGACATGTTGCAACTTCAGATTATAAATGACATGACTGTAGATAGAAGGGTGTAGAGAACGCGTAATAGGGTAGAATCTTAGTAGATACTAAAGTCTTGTCTTGTATTTCAATGGTTTAGGCTTGTTGGTAGATACACGTCGTATTCTTGTATTCCTTTCTTTTGATATCATCATTGTTGTGTATTGTGTTTCACTTATCACTATCTTCTATTGTTGTTATTGTGTATTTTTAAAAAAGGTTTTGCACTGTTTCTTTTAATAGTTCTTGTATTTTTTTCATTGTTATTATTTTCTTCTTAATTTTTGAATTTGTTGCAATTGAGCCGAAGATTTTCAAAAATAATCTTTTTATATTCAAGAAATGGTGATAAGGTGTATATTTATTTTATCTTTTCAAGCCCATACTTATGATAGCTCACTAATATCTAGTATCTACCTTTTCTAAACTCATACTTATGAAATTTCATTTATATGTTATTATTGGTATTATTGTACATGCTTTTATAGAAGAAAGAAATAATATTTGATAAAAGAGCTTTTTATTATTGAAGTCAAATGAACAAAATTTAGAATGATCAATGAAGTATGAGAAACTAATTGTTTTTACTCCTTCTATTTAAAAAAAGAATGATATTCTTTTTTCTTGGATCTGTTTAAAAAATAATGAACTTATTTCCTTTTCAGTCTATTTAAAAAAAATGACCATCTTTCTATTTTTTTATAACATTTTAATTTCAACTTTCCATGTGACATGTTAAGATCACAAGATTAAAAATTCGTTCTTATTTTCTTAAATTTTGTGCCAAATAAAAGTATGTCATTCTTTGTGAAACGGAGGGAGTGTATTATAAAATCTAGGGATAATGCACAAGTAACCCCCTCAACCTATGCCCGAAATCTCAGAAACACACTTATACTATACTAAGGTCCTATTACCTCCCAAAACTTATTTTATTATTAATTTTTTACCCCTTTCTATCTACGTGACATTATCTTGTGGACCCAACATTGATTGACTTTTTTTTCAAGCTAGTGCTAGATCAAAAAGAAATTGAAAATTACTTATAAAATAAATTTAGGAGTAATAAAACTTTAGTATAATATAAATATATTTCTAAAATTTTAAATATAAATTAAGGGACACTTGCGTATTTTTTCGTAAAATCTAAAAAGAGGAAAATGAGACGGTGGGGACCTTTGATAGAAAGCTATCAATATGGACAGATAGTGGTACTCGAGGACGACTTTGAAAAGTAAACAAGAAGGGAACTGCCGACATTCTTTTGAAAAGATTATTATACGAAGGGACCTTCTAATTTATGTGAACATATGAAAGTAGTTATGAAGCTAAAATATTCATCACTTATCCGGCAAGTGAGCAGAGTAGAAATTTTGTATAGTCAAAACAATAGGTTTTTTAAACAACGGCAATGCATAATTTTATACCGTTAATTATTTATTTATTAGATTTTCAATAAGTTTTTGATGACATGATATAAAATCGTGTCCTTTAATTTTATTTTATTTTGATATTTATAATTTTAAATTTTGAATTGTGTACAAGTAAGACTTATTGTATAAAATGGATAAGTAGATATATGTATATTTCATGTCCTACGTAAGGTCTTACATTTATTATGACACATAAGATGTGTGTGTTTGTGTTCCTAATTACTTATCCACTTTTTAATTGACACACATATTAAGAGAATAATGATTAACAAAGTGAATTTAGTAATTTACCCTTATTAAATATAAATTAGATAAATTTAAAATTTAAAATTTTAAAAAATTTCTATTTTTTTTCAAAATTAACTAATGAAGGATACAATATCTAAAAAAAAGTTATTCTTTCTTGATTTATCAAAATAAAAATAAAAACTAAATAAATAATTAAGCACGTACTTATAAGTTAGTGTATCACATAATATTCAACTAATCCTAATTCTAGCTAGCACGTGTTCGAATTCGAATAAAATTGATGGATTAATGTATGTTTGTTAGGAATCTAATTTGCTTTTTTTTTTTTTTGGTAAAGTGTGAACCAATTAGCTTACTGTTTGCTGCAATTGGTACATGTGAACGTAGCTTAATTGGTTGAGATAGGTGCTACATGTTATCATTATAAGGGCCCGTTTGGCCATAAATTTTCCAAATAATATTTGGAAAAAATTTGGCAAATAATGTTTGTCCATACAATTTGCCATTATTTGGCAAATATTTTTGGCAAATATCCCAAATTTCCAAATACTAGTTTTTTCTAGTATTAGGGCCAAATCTCATTATTTGGGATATTTTAAAAATTAAAATTTTACCCCAATCTTTTATCTTTTACAAAAACACCCTCTCTAGTTGTTGCTCGCGTTGTATTACATCATTTTTTACGTGAACAACAAAATAGTGATGAAATATTTTGTGAATATTAAATAATGATATGATTGTTGATGAAAATTATTAAAAATTGGCTTTAGGTAACAAAGTCATGTACTTTGTCTACTTCACGATGTATGGAATAATTCTTGTTGCACTCACTCCAAATTACCACATTGCTTTAGTGTCATGGACATTATTTGTTATTGTTTTAACGAACATTCAATTGACTTGTAATACAAACTTTTAGTTAGTTTTGATAGTTTTTAAAACTTGTGTGTATAAATCATATTTTTCTAAAAAGGTGAAATCTATTTCCCAAATTTTATGACCAAACACATGGTGAAATTTCACCCAAATTTTCACTCAAATAATATTTGCCAAGAATATTTGGAAATCTATGGTCAAACGCTAGCTAAGAAACAAAATACAAACCCTATTATATCATTTGTCAATGTATTCTCCAATTCATAACATAATTCTAATTCAAATACTCTCTTCGTTCCTATTTACTTTTCATTTTTTTTATAGTTATTCTTAATTACTTATTCATTTAAACAAATTAAGAAAGAATAAAAATTTTAACCTTTTTATGTCCCCAATTAAATGAATAATTACTTTTTAAAATGTAAAATTTTCATCTACTTCCTATTAATAGGGATAAAATGATAAATTGATCGTGTCATTAATTATTTTCTTAATATGTGTGTCAAAAATGTAAAAAAATTTACACATTTTTTACATTTTTTTAAAGTACGTACTGACATTCAAATAATTTTTTTTTTATAAAAAAAATACATTCACTAAGACAAGAAATTACGAATAGAATTCACACTAACAAAATAGAAATAGAGTTAATCAATTGATTGAGCTACTAAGATCTTTAAATTACTATAATAAGTAGTCTCTCTTTTTATTTGAGATTGTTTAGTTGAGTACATAAAAAATAATGTTAAAAAGGATGTATTAGTATTAGACTATTAGTAATGCTAATCTTATTTCTTATGTTGTATTTAGTTATGTGAAGTAAAAATAACGAAAATTACTTGTTTCGAAAAATCCTTCATAAATATGTTGACAAGAATGTGAAGATGGTTTAATCATGTTAATAAATAAATGCATTAAATTCTTTTAATAATGTCATAGATTTTCATGTATTAGTTATACCTAAATTTAAAAGGTAAAACAAATTAAACATTAATAATATACAAAATTAATGTTCCAGTTATTTCAATTTATAGACATTTTTTATTTTTCGAAAGACATCAATTTAAGTTTGATTGAGATTTGCGAATCACATTTTTAATTTTTTTGAAATGAATTTTATAAAAACTATTATAAAACATAATAGTTAATTACTATTAAAAATAAATTTATTTAAATCTTAAAATTCGAATAATGTTGAAGAGGAAGTAAGTACGTACTTTACAAAAAAATGTAAAAAATTTCACCATTTGACTCATAGTTGGACCGATTCAATAATAGCTCAATTGACACGACTCACTCAAATACTAGTTGTAATTTTTAATTAGAGATAATATATAAAATGACATTTAACTTGACGTTAACGAATAAAAATGTTTTTTAGTTTTGAGTGTGTATAAATAGATATTTAAATTATTATAAAATTAAACAAATAAATATAAATATACTATATATATAATATAATATACGTAAAATACAATGTAGAATAAAAAATTACTAGTATAAATATTTTCATTTACTCAATTTTATAGTAGTTTAAAGTGTTACTTTTAATGACAAGTAAACGAAGACTTTGAGCTGTACAAACCTGTTTACAGTCTTTAAATATTCCAATAATCATCTTTTAAAATCCCCTCCAATTCCATTAATCATCCATTCTGTAACATCCCTTTTCCCTCTCTTGTTCAAGCAACTTCTTCTCATCTCATCCATGGCGTCCGATCTCGTAACTAAAGCTAAAGAAGCATTCATCGACGACCACTTTGAGCTCGCCGTTGACCTCTACTCTCAAGCTATTGCTGTTACTCCTAATAATGCCGACCTTTTTGCTGACCGTGCTCAGGCCAATATCAAACTCCGTAACTTCACTGGTAACTTATTTGTTAATATGGTCCCTTTGCATTCTCGGTAACAAGGACAAACAAATGCATACTCTGTTTTTTGTTTTTTGTTTTGGTTGCGTAAACAAATGGATATCTATGGCATGCATTTGTTCCAAAGTATTTTTGTGATTGTGATTAATTTTGAGCAGAAGCTTTTTCTGATTCAAACAAGGCGATTGAGTTAGATCCGTCAACGGCAAAAGCATATATGCGCAAGGGGTGAGTATATCAATCATTTCTATTGATATGCTTCTTTGTGACGATGACGTTATCTTGTTTAGAGTTCTCCACTGGATTTAGTTTTCTATGGCTTTATTGTTTGGTGCAGGGTAGTGTTCTTTTTAAAATAAGTTCACGTGTTAATACACTTATATTATGATTGGTGAGATTTTAAAAACGTTTAATTTCACATGTTATTGTCTTGTTTTCTTGAGCTGGTAATGTTCAAGCGCTAACATCAAACCCAGCTGACGTTGCATTTCTATGCCATTGTAACTCCTGGCCTTACTTTTATGATGTCGTTGAATTGATTTTCCGGTTCACACTTACAGTTTGGCCTGTATGAAGCTTGAAGAGTTCCAAACTGCAAAGGAAACTCTAGAAATTGGTGCTTCTTTAGCACCAGGAGAATCAAGATTCACTAGGTTAATCAAAGAATGTGATGAACACATTACAAGTAAGATTTTGCTTTTTGAGTTGAATTCCTGACAATTTGCACGAACACTGTCAATTCAAGAATCAAAGCATTCCATCCTTGCTGACTTGTTAATATATTTTAATGCATATCGTATCTTCTTCAAGGACAAGATTTCTGCTTAATGTTTAATATAAACTGAAGCTGTTCTTGTCTGTAACTTATCATGGTGAACTATTTTACTGAAAAACTTGCATTATTGTGATGCTCTAAGTCCGGTTGTGATTTAGTTGAATGAAAAGAGAAGAAATATTTGATCGTTTATTTGTTGTCTTATTCATATGTGTAACATGAATGTCAGAAATATCTTTTGTTTACTAGCTTAGTGTGGGGAACTGGGATTAGCTTACAACTGTATTTGCTTAGTTGGAAACTCTGCAGTTTTAGTGGCTATGATAATCTTGTGGTGGCTAACTCAGTCACCGGAAAGTTACGAAGAGATATCTTAAATGTTTCCTCTCTGCTTGTCATGGGCTCCATTAATATCTATTTAAGATTGATTGCCAAAATCTTGAAACTATATGAGTCTTGTTATGAATAATTGGTGGTGCTTGCTGACTATATTCAGAGGAAGCTGGAGAATTGCCTAAGTGTGCAACAGTTGAGACCACAGAAAGTATTGTCCCTTCCTTTGGATCAATGTCATTGGATAATGTTGCTGCTGTTCCAAAAGAGACTCAACTGGCTTTCAACTTACCGTATGAAGGAACACCTGCTGTCAAACCAAAGTACAGGTGATGTCAAAATCTTCGCCTTGGTAGGAGTTTAAGCATTAGACTATACCAAATATAACTCTAGAAGATATTTTTTGCTTTTTTAATATAAGAAGATGTGATTTTCTGCATAATTCTGGTTGAGTCCCCAAGAGTGTATGGAGGTCTAATATAAATTAAACTGCAGGCATGAATTCTATCAGAAACCGGAAGAGGCGGTGGTAACTATATTTGCCAAGGGCATACCTGTCGAGAATGTTTCAGTTGACTTTGGCGAACAAATAGTATGTTTTGTCATTTATCTCTTTGAGATATCTTTTGTTCTATAATCGACTGATGGATCATATTCTGCTTTTCCGTTGGTTTTTTTTCAGCTTAGTATTAGCATTGATTTACCAGGCGAAGCTGCGTACTCTTTCCAGCCTAGGTTGTTCGGTAAGGTGAGATTGAACTTAAAAGATATATCTGACATTTTTCAGTACAAATGATGTCTCTAAGTAAATGATAGATTGGTAACATTGGTTGTTGCCTAGAGTTTACACAAGTAACTCAGGTTATGTATATTGTGATGGTTTTCATTTTTTATAGTGTCTGAAGCATCAGCTGTTTATGACACATAACCTGTGATCTGTTGGTGGTCCTTTTCCGATATGTAGATAATACCTCAAAAATGCAAATATGAAGTTATGTCTACAAAAATAGAGATTCGACTTGCTAAAGCTGAATCTATACACTGGAAATGCCTCGAGTATACTGGGGAAATTGCTGTAGTACAGAGGCCGAATGTGTCATCAGGTACCTTTCACATAGTTGTAAACAAATTATTTCTGGCTTGCAGACAGGCTGCTGCCCCCTTCCCTTTGCTCTGCGTTCATTATCTTCATTCGTTTTAGTAGTTCAAGTTCTTCTCTGCAATTATGGAGAAATTACCAATGACTTCCTTTACATGTTGTGTCGTATGACATCTTCCGATGCTAAGCTTACTTTCTATTTCTGCATTTTACAGACAGCCATAAGCCTAGCTACCCTTCCTCTAAAATGAAATGCAAGGACTGGGATAAACTAGAGGCTCAAGTGAAAAAGGAGGTATTGGTAGTTTTGGCTGGTCTTTGTTATACATACTTGATGAATACTTCTCACTGTTTAGTTTTTGTCATTTGCCGGTGGTCTGTATTCCAGGATTTTGAGTGAATTTTCTAAGGTGCTGCGAAGAAAGTTAAAAAGAGTTGTTTGGTGAGATTGAGTGAAGTTGTGTGTAGGTCGTTTAGCCAGTGTTGTTTGATTTTCTAGTTGGTGCAACTTGGAGATTTACTAGGAACATAGGCCTTGGGAGTTTGTGTTTTTAGTAAAGGAATTACAGTTTATAATTCCTTTTGGTTACATAACTGTGTAATCGTTTGTAGTTCAAAGTTTGTTTTACTGTAAGTTAAATACTGCTGGGTGTTTTATTTACTGTCTTGCTCAAACATCGAACATTAATATATTAAGTAACACATAAGTCATACGTGTTCCTTAAGTGATTAACGGAGGTCAGAATTCCAACACAGGAAAAAGAAGAAAAATTGGAGGGAGATGCAGCACTGAACAAGTTTTTCCAAGATATTTACAAAGATGGCGATGATGATGCAAGAAGAGCCATGATGAAATCATTTGTAAGTGCATTGCTCGTTGAATACATAACGTTAGATTTGTCATTAGTCTAGAAAAGGGGTCTGGGAGGGAGGGGCTTTCTTTATGGGGACATTTGACTAAAAAAGTATGAATTAACCAAACAAAAAAGCTTTCTCGACATAGATAGGAATCTCTGAGTCTTAATTCCTTTTCTCCCTTTTACTGACTCACAATAAGAGGCTGCTTCAGTTCTTGCTTGCCTTTTTTCGCACTAATAGAGCAAGTAAAAGTTATTTTCAATCTGTGTTGTACCTCACAGGTGGAATCTAATGGGACTGTTCTGTCCACAAACTGGAATGAGGTTGGTACAAAGAAGGTGGAAGGAAGCCCTCCAGATGGCATGGAGCTGAAGCAATGGGAACACTAGGAAATCCAGTGACTATTTTCTTATTTTCCTTTTTGCTCTTCATTCTTGGTACTTGGTTGTCGTAGAACTTGTCCATAGTTTCTAGTGTAAGATGGGCTAATGGAAATTTTGATCTATGGGATATGTCAATTTCCTTGTGAACTTTCACAGTTCGCCACATTAAGGCTTGGCTATTCTGTTCTCTAGATATACCATTTCTTGCGTTCTCCATGCTTCTGTATTGGCCGTAATAACTCAACAGTGAAATAAAATTTCATGTCATGAGGTAAGCATTGCATGCATGCTCAAAGATCATTTATCGAAATATCATCTCATGTGATATTCTTAACACTTTATGAGCTATTCATTTAAATCGTAATCAATGCAATATTGAATTTCAACATAATATCATCTTTTGCATAATCACTCCTTATCCCTTTGTCTGATTACATTAGTTAGTGACGTGATATTGTAATTTTGGTAAATCTATAATCCTTCTGTCTGCATGTGCATCAAAATAGTACAGTAGAATCATCATAAGATGTTTCCTCCACCAAGAAGCCTATCCTCTATATAAAACAACTTTGTGCATTAAAATGAACATAGCATACAGGGTAGTCTGATATAAGTGCATTAATATTAGCATTGATTAAAAATATGGAGTCTTGAGAGCATATTCAAGAAACTCCAAAATATTTGGTCGAGTGATGTTTACTTTCACCAAAATTAGGCAGGAATAAGTGAAAATATTAAGGGAAAATTACGCAACAAAGAAAATTTATATATTTAATTACTCACCATAGATATAATTTGTTATAATTACCATTCGCGACTAACATTATATATTAATTACGTGGGCTGACTTTGAATTTGTATAATTAGTTTTGTTTGTATATGTATAATTCGTCAGAATATACAAAAACTTCTGTATAATATACAATTATTTAACTTATATACATATACAATTCACCTCTCTCCCACTCTATGCTCTATCTCGCTCGCCTCTCTCCTCCCTCTCCCAATCTCGCTTGCCCTATATACAAATGTATATGTATAATATACAATTATATACATATATAATTCACCTCTCTCCCACTCTCTGCCCTCTCTCGCTCGCCTCTCTCCTTCCTCTCCCAATCTCGCTCACCTCTCTCCTCCTTCTTCCAATCTCGCTCGCCTCTCTCCTCCCCCTCCCAATCTCTCTAGCCATATATACAAATTCTATGTATAATATAGAAATTATCTAACTATTATACATATACAATTCACTTTTCTCCCACTTTCCTCCCCCCCCCCCCCCCTCCTCTCTCTCCCAATCTCCTCTCTCCTCCCTCTCCCAATCTAGCTCGCCTCTCTCCTCCCTCTCCCAATCTAGCTTGCCTCTCTCCTCCCTCTCCCAATCTCGCTTGCCCTATATACAAATGTATATGTATAATATACAATTATATACATATACAATTCACCTCTCTCCCACTCTCTGCCCTCTATCGCTTGCCTCTCTCCTTCCTCTCCCAATCTCGCTCATCTCTCTCCTCCCTCTTCCAATCTCGCTCGCCTCTCTCCTCCCTCTCCCAATCTCTCTTGCCATATATACAAATTCTATGTATAATATAGAATTATCTAACTATTATACATATACAATTCACTTTTCTCCCACTTTCCTCCCCCCCCCCTCCTCTCTCTCCCAATCTCCTCTCTCCTCCCTCTCCCAATCTAACTCGCCTCTCTCCTCCTTCTCCCAATCTCTCTTGCCATATATACAAATACTATGTATAATATACAATTATCTAACTATTATACATATAAAATTCACCTTTCTCCACTTTCGCCCCTCCACCCCCTCCTCTCTCTTCCAGTCTCCTCTCTCCTTCCTCTCCCAATCTCGCTCGCCTCTCTCCTCCCTCTCCCTATCTCTCTTGCCATATATACAAATATTATGTATAATATACAATTATCTAACTATTATACATATACAGTCCACCTTTCTCCACTTTCCCCCTCCCCTCGTCTCTCTCTCAATCTCGCTTGCCTTTCTCCTTCATATAGCATATAGCTACAAATTATAATTATCAAACTATAATTATAGAGAATAATTAATTATTTTTAAGTGACTATATGTGAAAGTTTATAAAATATTAATGATGTTTGTAACTGGTGTGATTAAACAAAGAAAACGTTCTCAATTGACGCCGTGAAGAGAGCATTTCCCTAAAGTCTCAATTCGTTCTGCCGTTTATACTCGCGCAAAGTAAGTGGAATAGGAAAACTTTTTTTTCTTTTTTATAACGCAAAGGGTTATAGATAAAGCGTTTGTATCAACTATCAAGCCACTATGTATGCCAAAATAGATACATGTGATGAACAAAGGGGAGTTGATTATAAGGTGGAGATTTAAATATTTTCTCAACAAAGTGAGAGTCTCAATACTTAATTAATTGAGTTACTAAGATACTCAGTCCATTTAGTACTCTTTTTAAATAAAATGACAATTTAAATATATCAGATTTTGAATATAATAATCAATATATTCAATGCTTTAAAAAATATATATTGATAAACGATTATAACTAATAATCAACATACATTAAGAATAAATTATTATTTTTTAAATTAAATAAATAAAAGTGAATATTTATTTTTAATATAGTGAAATTTGATGAAGTGAATATGCGTTTGTGCATATATTTTGTGAGCCTGATCTAATTGACTTATTTCTAATTTATGAGTTATGACTTATTTTTATTATTTAATTTTAAAATAAGTATTTATAAAGACTTCTTAATTTTATCCAAATGCTTCATTATTGCTCAAAATTATCGACACTTAATTAGAATTAATTAATAGATTCTCAATTTATTAAATTAATTTTAACTATGTTAACATTAGGCGGAAATAAGTATGAATATGTTATTCTTTTTCACTCTTAAATTAAAACTAAGAAGTTAAAATATAGGGGTTTTTTGTCCTACAATTCCAACAAAAATGTCCAATCAATTTTCTCGAAACAAAAAAGATAATTTCCGTTCATTAATTTGCGTTATTTACGAGCCAGTAGGTTCGGTAGCAAGCCTCAGGCTCGTAACTCTCTTATTTAAGGCATTTTGATATTTCATCATTCCCACTCATATTCAAGCGACAGGAAAATCTCTCGCACTCAAAAAGCGCCCTTTCGTAACAGCATAAACATCCCCATTGCCGGCGGCGAACCGTTCTGAGATCGGAGGTCAACGCGATGGCTGATCACGCCGGCGAGAACGACTCATTTGTTGATTCGGTAACGGACAAGGTCAACGATAAGTTGCACAGCCACGATTATTCGTCCGATTCTGATGACGACAAGGGTAAAAAATCGCCGGTTAACGCTGTTAAGACTAAGATCTACCGTCTTTTCGGTAGAGAAAAGCCCGTCCACAAGGTTCTAGGCGGTGGAAAACGTACATTACTCAAATCTCTCTCAGTATTTATTTTAAATGCAGATACATGTAGGTTATTCAGAATGTGATTTTGATTCATGTTTATATGTATTTCCAACAAATTAATTTATCATTGGCTTACTTCCAGATTCTGAAAATAAACCCCATTTGAATTAATAGGACCAATATTGATTGTGTAAATCAAGTCGATAGCGTTTACAATATAAATATCTTTATCTCTGAAGTTCCTATTGAATCACTTGTTTTGATCATGTGAGAGTTTTTTGTATTTTTATTTTCTTAGAATAACTTAACCCTTTATTGAATTTATTTTTGGTTTCTCGATGTTGAACTGAGATATCGATTTGAGTTTCATCACAGTTTGCTTCAAAATTTGGATCTTTTTCCTAAGTTATTTAATTGTTAATTCGTCCGTCTCCTCGTTGTACCATTCTAGTGTTGTTAAGTGACATAAAATGTTCTTTGGTTCAAAGTGGAGCGGAGTTTTGCATCCACAAGAATATTTCATATATATGAGCACTTTTTGCAATTTTCATTTTTGCTCATATTGGACCCTAGGAATAACAATATAGACAAAGGATTGTGGCCACTTAAGCTTTAAATTTTCTTTAGAATAAGAGAATATATGGTACGAAATCTGACTTTCGCAACATGGATTTGTACTGACCAAAGGAAAAAGCCAAGGATGAAAGTGCAAAAACTTTAGGCGGTATGATAGCTTCATTAAAATATCTGAGACGTATTTGAGGGCCAAGTAATTTCCTGCTGAAGAGTTGAATTTATACATGAAGAATTGTTTGAAAATGACGGAGCTGTTTCTTTTTATAGTTGAAGGATGGAGCTCTTTCTTTTCTGCACCTGCTTTTCTCTGAATTTGGATTGGGGTCTAAGGGCATACTTCCAGAGTTTGATTCTTCGTGTTGAGATACAGTGAGACTTTGCGAAGTTACATATTTTTTTTTGTCTCCAATGGGATTTGAACCTAAGACCTCATAGTTCTCAACCACTTTATTGACCTGCTAGGCCACACCCTTGGGTGCGGCTTTGCAAAGTTATTAAGTTTTACATTAATGACTTGTTTATTTGCTTTAGCTTGGAAAGCCTAACTCCTTATCTTCTATGCATCAGTGACCACCAAATCTGTGTGCTTTTACAGAAGCCTTCTCTCTTTGTATTTGCTTGTTTATGTAAATACACTAAGTATTTCCTATGAATGACAGCCGCTGACGTTTTCCTATGGCGGGACAAGAAAGTTACAGCTGGCGTGCTTGGTTTTGCCACTGTTATCTGGGCGCTTTTTGAGTTGCTTGAATACCACTTGCTCACACTTGTTTGCCATATTCTAATTGTTGCTGTAGCAGTACTTTTCCTGTGGTCCAATGCATCGGCTTTCATCAACACGTATGTATATTTTAGTAATCTTTAGTTAATTGTCCATCTAATATTTACATGAAAATTCACATTGAAATCTGTGACCAGGGCTCCACCTCACATTCCAGAAGTTGTTCTACCTAAGGATATTGTCCTTAGTGTTGCATCTGCATTGAGGATTGAAATCAATAGGGCCCTTGAGATCCTACGGGATATTGCATCTGGGAAAGACTTGAAGAAGTTCCTTGTTGTATGTGCATCTAGCTTTATAACTGAAGTCCATAGCTTGATAGTTGTTTTAAGCTCAAGTTTCTTCTCATTGGTTCATGTATATGATTTTTATGTTTCTCACACTATTGATGTTAAATATTTGACATTGTACATGCAGGTCATTGTTGGCTTGTGGATTGTTTCTATATTGGGGAATATCTGGAACTTCCTCACCTTGTTTTACATAGGTAAGTAATTAGTTTTAATTTTGCTTACTGGGACTTTCATATTTTTCAATGTCCATTGTGACCATATCTGCTTATTTTATTCTAATTTGCATCCTCCCTTTTTCTCTGCATGCAGTTTTTGTATTACTGCATACTGTCCCTGTGCTCTATGAGAAGCATGAGGACAAGGTTGATGCTTTTGCTGAGAAAGCAGAGGCAGAGATCAAGAAGCATTATGCTGTTTTTGACACCAATGTTCTTAGCAAAATTCCAAGGGGTCCACTTAAAGGCAAAAAGCAATAGAGACTAATACGTGGTGTCACTATGTTCATATTGGAGTTTTCCAGATGTTGCGACTTCCTTTGGTAGAGCCCTTTAGTTACTGGCTTTGCTTTATCACACGATTTTTATTTAAACGAGTATGGCATTTTGTGAGGTAGTTTTGATTTCCACATTTAGTTTTGGCTTCCTTTATAGTTAAATTGTGAAAAACTGCTGTATGATCTATTGGCAGTCGTGGACTGCTTTGCCTTATTCAAATTGAGTTTTCAGCCACGATAAATAAAGGAAAATACTTGAGTTACGATTTTCACTTTTGCCAAGTTGAAACACATCTTGGTACATTGTTAGCAACGTTTGACATTTTCAAGAATCAACGGGTGAAAATTCTCAGAAAATGCAGTATAATGTACACGGACATGGTGGCTACTATAATTGCTAATCTCCTTGGCAAAGGCTCATTTGAACTTTTCAGTATCAGTTAGAGCTCAAATTTCTGAATCTTTTCTTCACTTTAGTTTTAAATGCTTCAATTGAGGACTACAAATTCATGGCACTTCATAATTATGATAATAGTACTTTATTTTTCCTTATTATAATAATTTTAAATTTATGGCTACTACAAATTCCTTCTTATTGGCAAATCTATTTTATCTAGCGATCATTTTCTTTTTCCTTGACCAGACTTCCCCAGGAACTTGGGACTACCTTGGCTAGAGTGCAGTCGAGTATTTCTTTGTTGGTCTTTGATAGGGGTGTCAAATTGGACGGGTTGGGCTGAAATTGAAAATATTAAATTAGGTTGAAATAAAAGTTAGGTTGGTGTCTTGATCCGTCCAAGTTTCGGTTGGATTTTGACCCGCTTAATTTGATCCGATTAATCTCAATAATTTAACATATTAATATTTAACTTTTATATTCACAAAATTGAATTTTAGCTCAAGATTTTTTTTTAAAAAAGTAACAAATGGATAGATAAACTCTAAAAGATGTTAAATTAGATAATAATCCATGCCTTAAATATAGAAACATGTCTTAATAAAAAGTTCTAAAACGGGTTGAAATGGAAGATTAAATTGGACTCAATTGACGATTCTCTTCAAATGGGTTATGCTCGAATGAGTTGATTAAACCCAATTCAAATTATCTTGAGCCCAACCTTTGTTTGAATTCATTTTTGACACCCCTAGTCTTTGACATCTTTCTTTTTTAAGTTTGTGGCCAAAACTAGTAGCAGTATTATCAAAAGCCAAAAGCGCAAAAAGGCTCTTAAGTCCATGCAAAATGTAAATAAAGCGTGGGGTTTAAAAAAGCCGCAACGGAACAAAAAAATACAAACATATATGTTTAGTCCAAGACTAATAATTATAAACATAATCAACAAGTATATGACCAAAGAAATTAAACTTTTTTATGATAAAATGAAATATCAATTTTTTAGTGTCACTTCATAAGAGGCTCATTGGAAAGGAAAAAATTATATGACAAAATACACATAAAATAAGGCGAAACGTTCAAACAGGTTTTAGACCATCAAATTATGTTAACAAGAGATCGTTTGAGACGTAAATTAAAGTTAGAAATTTCTGTCACATTTTGTGTCAAACAAAATGGCAGTTCAAGTGAGGAATCAACTTTAGCTGATCAGTTTTTCTACAAGATATACGGGTGTGTTTGATATAAAGGAAAATGTTTTTTTCAAAAATAAGAAAAATTTAATTTATTTTGAAATGAATAAGTTAAATTTTTTTGAAGTTAAAAAATATTTTTAAAAAATAATTTTCTCTTTTTGTGTGTGTGTGGTGGGGTAGGGGGGTAGGGGGGAATGTTGAAACATAGAATATTGATAATAAATTGTCTTTGGACATGAAAAGTGAAATTCCATTTAGAACAAAAACAGATGGAACAGCTTCTTGAAAAGATTCTTTTGCACCTCGTCCTTTAAGGGTAATGATTATTTTTTGCCACTACCTTCACTCGCCGGACAAGGGATAGAGTCTTATTTTTTTTACGATTTTGAATTTTATTTTAAGAGCAATATTCATTTTTACGTGATAATAAAATAAGCATATCCTATAGCGCATACAGTATTTGAAACCTACGGGGGTACCATTGTATTAACATAAACGCTAGCAAAACTTTCATTAACAAATGAGAAATAATATTGTGTTTAGTGGCAAAGTCAAAATTTTATTAAGAGTTTCAACATGTAAACAAGTAAACATACAAAAAAGAAAAAAAAAATGAAGGAGATTTGATCAACATTTACTATATAAACAAAAAAAAATGATATAAGCAATATAATTTTCTGTCAAAGGGAATTTGAAACCCCTCGACCCTACTTGGCATCGCCCTGATCATATCAAACTAGTCATTGGTGGTATGAGTAGGACAAAAATACAAGTATATAATATGGGTGATTGGGTTCTAGTAATACTTAAACTTTACCATTTTTGAAATATCTAAGAGTGACAACTTAATGGTCAATAATATACAAACTATACGAACTATCGTATATTCGATTTCATGCTAGCATTATTTCTACAGTAAGTCATTCAAATTAAAACAAAAAAACTAATGGAAAGTGACATTGGGGATTCAATCCAAGGTCACAAGTCACTAGATCACATAATGCAATAGAAAAGTTAAGGTGGTATAAATTGATTATAATTTATAGAGAAAAGGATCAAAAATGCTTTTAAACTATATGATTAAAAATGCTCTTATTTATAGTTTAATTAAAAAATATCTCTATTGTCAATACTTTGGCTCAAGAATGTTCTTGCAGTTAATACTTCGATACATAAATGCCCCCCTATAATTATAAAATGAGTCAAAATGCCTTTTTTTTTTTTCAAAATAAATATATTATTTTTTTTCTTTTTAACATATCTTATTTCTAATTATAATATTATTAAGGAACACTATTCTTGTTTTCTTTCTTCTAAAATCACTTAAACAAATAAAAATGTAGGAAATATTTTTCTTCTTAATCTCATTTTATCAATTAAAATAGAATAATTTCATATACCTTTTTGATAGATAATATATGACATATATATATGTATATAAGATTATAGTATATCTTTGTATTTATACAATGATAAAAATTATTGATGATAAAAAACATAATTGCATTTTTTTTTTCTGAATCATAGTAAGATAAATATTTGCTAATTTTTTTAAAAAACATTAATTGAAAAAAATGTGTCAATAAGAATGTAATAATATATTTATTTGAAAAATGAACTTTTTTGGTCCATCAATTAATAATAAGGACATTTTTGGATCAAATTACAAAGGGGAACACTTTTGTTCTTTTCGCATAGTTTAAGGACATTTTAAAAATAAAATATTACATTTTCTAGCCAAACTATAAAAGGAAGATTTCAAATAGTTTAAGGACATTTTGACCTTTTTTTCTAATTTATATGGTTAAGGAATGTACTCTGTCCAGTTTCACATTATATATTGTCTTAATTAAACAAAGGGTGGAGGTTAGGTCAGAACTAATATCGCAAAAGCAAAGTATGTTAAGTCGTAAAACATGAAAGAAGATTCTAGGATTTTGGATTCTTTGTCGATTGAAATCGAATTTTGTGATTGTTTTGGTTTGAGTTAGTATATTATTAGTACGTGGATGGGTATATAATTTTTTATTGGTGCTTTATTTTTGAGTTTAAATTTTAAAAAAAATATAGGGTGTATATCTAAAAATTATGTTCACTTTAATTATCTTTCTCTCGAGACTTCACAATTTAATAATCAAGACTCTTTTAGACACTTTAACAATCCACGTAAACTTTCTTGTTTGAGATTCTTCCAAATCAATATGGTTTAGTGGTTCATAGATAATGTTGATTTCTACTTGTAAACCTTTGAACACACAAATTAAATTTATCCGATTGGGAATAATTTGATTCTAAATAAAATGGCAAAAGAGAAGAAAATAAATCTATGGCTTTAGAAGAATTTGACTCATTACAAGTAGCACGCAGATAGATGTATACAAATGTGAGTTTACCATTTAACATAATCCCGTACTTTAAGGTCATGAAAATCAAATATAAATATAATTAAATATCTATTTCATTTTTCAGAATTTACTATCTCAATTCAAAATACACATTTAAATCTTCTCTCTCTTTCTCCAACCAAAACAACACATAATTATATTGTATTACTGTCATTTAATTTCAGTTCTACTGCTATATGACTTCCAAATTCCATTGTTAGACTTGGTCATCGTATAAACGAATTCACATTCAACTTTGGTTAAGGTACGCATCCGATAAACTCGACTCTTAAAGTTATTAACATTATATTCAGATTAATACTTTACAATTTGCATATTAAGATAAGATCTCACGAGAGATTTAAGATAAAACCTTTGTTTTTTCTTCTTCTTCTTGTAATTGGCACAAAAACAAACGACCCCCTATAAAAAAAAAATACTGGATTAGATTAAACTTATAGCTTAAAAACTATATCCACCTCTAATCTTATGTTGACTTATCTTTTTCGAAATTATTACCAAACTCAGTATTATTATCTTATTCGCCGTCTCTAAAGCATACACCTGTATTTGCGTGTTTAACTTATAGAGAACATGTTTTCCCTTGTTTTACGTACTTAAATTACGGTGCGGCTCCTAGGATTAAATTTACAGCTAAGATCCTATTAGGATTAACTATATTATTACTTTGTTTGTTAAAGCTTGAATTTATATAGTATTTAATTAAACAAAATAATATTTAGAAATTTATAATTATTAACGGAGTGAGAATTTTCAATAAGAAAGTTCAAAATATGTAGAAATAGTCTAAAGAAGTTCAACATCTGTTATATATATATAAAAAAAAAAAAAATTCTAAAACTTTTTTTTTGCCCCAAACCCCTGAGTGAAAGCTGGCTCTGCCCCTGTTTATAGTCATAAATATGTGATTTAACTTTTTTTGAAATTTAAAATTTTAAACGTGTTACTAATATTTTTGTGACTAAAAAGTTTTATGTTACCGTTTGTCAATGATTGTTTTTTTTTGTTTTTTTTAATTAGTCATAATCTCAAGAAAAACCGTCGATAGACCTTATGAGCCTAATCTTAATCTTACTGGCTACTGCTGCCATTATTTCATTATTTACTTTATAATTAGTTACACTTTTAATATTTTAATGATTTAAGTTATATATTTAAAAGTAAATTGCGGCTAAAGAAATGCGGTTCCTAGGACTAAATTTAAGTGGAAACTGTACATTCATTGTACAAGCTTATTTTGGACGCAGTTCATGCAGAAATGTGAATTCTTGATTTTTATTAATTCAAATTCTGCTTGAATATCGTTTTTTTTATGCATTCTCAAGAAAATGTACAACAATTAAAAGGAAAAAAGATATCCAAATATTGCTTTCGCAAGTTAAAAGATTGAAATGAGATCGCTTTACCTTTTTTTTTTTTTTTTTTTATATATATAAATTAAATAGAAGAGAATAGCTTTTTCACATTTCTTATGTGTAAGAGTAAAAATTCTCTATAAAAGGACAAGAGTAAAAATCTCTTATAAAAGGATATAAGACTAAAAATAAGTTTGTAATATACTTAGACATATTATACTAATAAGTAATTGACATAGTATACTAATAAGTAATTTGCCTTATTTGTCTGAAGTTCCTATTATAATATTCTTTTAAGGCCATATATAGGGTAAAGAAAATATTCTTTTAAGGCCATATATAGGGTAAATAAAATATTCTTTATACAATCTCAGTTTATAGAAATTGAACTTTTAATTATATGGTCCTTGATGCAAAAATTAGAGTGATCATCTCCAGAAACTAGTTAAAAGTTGCGATTATCCTAATGAACCATCTGATTAAACAACTGGTGTTGTTTAAATGGTAAATATTCTTTATTTTTAATTTTAAATAAGATAAAATATCTCATATTCTAGATTGAACTTATTTTATCTTATTACTTTAAAAAATAAATTAGTTCATAAATTATAATCCGTATACGTATCCAACGACTCTAAGGTACATCATATGGAGGGGCTATTTGAATACATTACAGGTATATTGTCGTGTTTGACTTAAAGATGTATCATTTTAATGGTTTGGTGTATAATTAGTGCTAGGCAGTCATTTAATCGACGGCTCAAAGATGCTTTCCTTTATTCCAGGCCGTCTATTCTATTTTTATTTTTTTTATTAATATGAATAACAATTTGACTTTGGATTTCCTCACGTTCCTTCTTCATTCTATATATATAAAATTTTTAATGTACCTAAAATATATATATATATATATATATATATATATATATATATATCATTGTGAGCCTGGAATTTTATATCACTCACCTTTTGTGTGTGTGTGTATATTTTACATGGAAACTGAAAAATATATTCAATTAGTGGGGGCTCTTATTTTGTCTAATTAATATCATCGGATTCTAATTTTATATTATAAAATTATAATTACGAACCCTTTGATATTAATAGGTCTGTTTATATTATAATTACGTTATGTTATTACTTTTTTAGAGTATTCTAGAGTAAATTAGAACCTCCGTTGTGTTTCTGTTAATAAAGTGAGATATGAGTGGGTACCCAAAACTATCCGAATAGAAATTGACTCAGTTTATTTAGTTTTATGTGATGCTTGTTCAGAATTTTATTGTTTAGTAACTTTATCAAATAAGTTGTGACTCGATTAATTTAGATTTCTATTCTAATTCAAAAATTATGATAGAAGGGTAAATAAATGAAAATGTGTATCAACAAATGCATGTTGTTCTGTTTTATTAACAGTCAAACGTGTGGAAGACAAATATTCAAGCTTGTACCTGCTATTTTTGGTTTGATAATTTTTTTTAACTAAAAAAGGATGTTATCTGTATCCATAACAAAAATGAATGTGTTGCTTCCAAGAAGTTAGCTTGAATCATCCTATTTATATATAATAATGCTTCATGTGTCTTGCAGATTCTCTCAATCTTGGTTGTTACTAGTTGACCTCCATCGATCTTTAGAGAGAAAACTTACATCCTTTGGTGCTACAAGAAATAGCTTCAAGTAGTGTGGCTGATCAAAGGTTTACATTTCAATTTCCTAATCTTTCCTGCACATACTTAATAATAAGATTATTGTCTCCTGCAGAATATAGAGACATGGAAACAAGTGAAATAACTAATTCTGCTACTGAAGCGATCCCATCTCTAATCAAATATATTTACGATGAAATGGATGACTTTGGCATCATAGTAGATAATCAGCTTGAGCCAACAGGATCTACTTCTTTTGAGAACTCACCTGTCGTGGTAAGTCCTTCTTCTTAGTAAGGCTGCATTCTTCATTTCTACATGATTCTATCAACCATCTAGACCGACCTGATGACTCATGACATCTTGCAATTGTTTGTGCCTTTTTACTTGCTATGCTTACAATTTAAAATCAAGATGTTCCATTCTCATGTATGTAAGAATGACCACTCGACTAAGGTTGTATGGTTTTACTTTCTAGCAGCCTCAGCTTCCTTGTTTGTTATGAGCCTAAAATATATAGCTATAGATCAAAGTCACATACATGTCATCAGAAATTACCACATTTTTTCGACTCTCTTGAGGTCAAAAGTTCTTCTTTTGTAACAGAATTACAAAAGCAAGGAAAAACTAGAAATGAATATTTGTGTGGGGAATTGATTTGCAGATTCACAGTTTGCTGCTGTCCTTACATGTAACTAGGCAATACGTTGCTAACATTTAATACTCTGTATTGATCTTTGTAGGTAACTGAAGCTGCTACTGAACGACAGCATGGAAGGAAGCATTCGGTTTCCATTAGTTTGCCACCCTCTCCTTTGGCTGGTTACTCACCACCGATTCAAAAAAGAGTTGTTTTCAGTGATAATAATGAGATTATATTCAGCAATGTTGACTCTTCTGATTCGGCTACTACATCAACCCATAATAGCACCAGACGTAACAAAAAAGTCAAGTTTTATTCTCACACAATGCCAAGACATACTGCATTTCCTGAGGCACCTGCTATGGGGAAAATTCTCAGCTATTCAGACTTTGCATCAAGGAGCCCCAAGATGATGAAGCAAAGGGATTCAAGGTTCGACTCTTACAAAACATGGTCGGGTAAACTTGAGAGACAAATTACAAATCTGCGCGGAAAGAATGTGGAAGGACAGCAAGAGTCAAACTCTCGACCAAGTGCAGAGATTGAAAATATTCCTGTAGACCGGTACTTTGCTGCGTTGGAGGGACCTGAGTTGGATACTCTACGGGTAAGATTTTCTCCTTGGGTTTCACCATCCATTTTATTGGTCTGCAAAATGATCACAGATTGTAATGTTGGTAACACATGTTTTTTCCTTTACAGGCTTCTGAGCAAAGTATTCTCCCGGAGGACAAGAAATGGCCTTTCCTTCTTAGATATCCTATTTCTTCCTTTGGTATTTGTCTTGGTGTTAGTAGCCAAGCTATTATGTGGAAAGCTCTTGCCACTTCTTCCTCAACAAAATTCCTCCATATAAGCTTAGATGTAAATCTTGTCCTTTGGTGCATATCCGTGGCCCTTATGGCGGTTGTTGCATTCACCTATGCTTTGAAAATCATTTTCTACTTTGAAGCAGTTCGTCGTGAGTACTATCACCCCATACGTATTAACTTCTTCTTTGCTCCGTGGATATCGCTTCTATTCTTAGCACTAGGAGTTCCACAATCAGTTACTAAAACCCTTCCCATAGTTTTATGGTACATTCTTATGACCCCAATCTTTTGCTTAGAGCTTAAGATCTACGGACAATGGATGTCTGGAGGACAACGAAGGCTCTCAAAGGTTGCCAACCCTGTAAATCATCTCTCCGTTGTTGGAAATTTTGTTGGTGCTTTGCTTGGTGCATCCATGGGACTAAAAGAAGGCCCGATATTCTTCTATGCTGTTGGATTAGCTCATTATGTGGTCTTGTTTGTGACTCTTTACCAAAGACTTCCAACAAATGAGACGCTGCCAAAGGATCTTCACCCGGTCTTCTTTCTATTTGTTGCTGCACCTAGTGTTGCTTCTATGGCATGGGCAACCATCCAAGGGTCTTTTGATTATGGAGCTCGGATTTCTTATTTCATCGCTCTGTTCCTTTATTTCTCATTGGTAGGCTGAATTTTAGCATTCAAATACACCCTCCTCTCTCTATCTATCTATCTATCTATTGTAATGCAGCTAATGCTGAAGCCAGTGCAAGTGTTATGTTAATTTTGAAAATGTTTGATCGTTTATTCTTGTACAGGCTGTTCGTATTAATTTCTTCCGAGGCATCAGGTATGTGTAATACTTTGTCCTCTGTTATTCCTGACTTCATCTTTGTCTTAGTTTCAAGTAGCTTGTGTGTTTTGTTAACTTCAGGTTTTCTTTGACTTGGTGGGCGTATACTTTCCCCATGACCGGAGCTGCTATTGCTACCATCAGGTATTCAGCTGTAGTTACCAACACTTTTACAAAGTGTCTAGTCGTCATACTTTGCTCTCTTGCTACACTCACAGTAACCGCGCTTCTTGTGACAACTATCATCTATGCCTTTGTAATAAGAGACCTCTTCCCAAATGACATTTCAATTGCAATTAGTGAAAGAAGGCATAAATCAAGTGGAATATGGCATCTCAGTAGCTCAGACACCAAACATATCGAACAATATCTTAAATATGTAGATGCATCGGAGGAAAAAGACATTGAAGCTTCGCTTGCACAACCAAATTCTACTACCATCAACTCTGCCTCAAACCAACTTCCTCAACAATGAGTTACGCAGTTCCATCACCCTTTTTTCTTAATTAATCAAGTGAGGAACACAAAGAGTTTGACAGTTCCTGTGAAGTTGATATAGAAAAGTATCAAGCTGTTTTTGTTTGAGTGTCTTTCCAATTTTTTTTTTTCATTTGTATAAACTGTTCGAGTTGAATGGTCCTAATGTCATCAAGGTTCTTATATTTGTTTTCTTTCTCAAGCCCAAAACCTCTCGATTAAGGATGGATGGAATAGTTTCATTACTACAACACAATCTATGTTGGTCTTTAATTTGATCATATGCTTTCACCTAGTATTAAATCATTTGGTAATTTCATTGGTAATGTTAAATCTTTGGTAAGTGTTAACATTATTACTTATTTTAATTATATTATGAAAAATTCTTTAATTATTTTTTATATCTTTCGATCAAAATAGACTCAAAGCTAATTGTTATTTTCTCCACCCACTTTAAATCGGATATCTATACTACACTTACACCCATTGTACTGCTAAAAAAATCAAACATTTTCTGTAATGAAAATCCTGTATAAATAAAACTTCATTAACTAACAAATAAATAAATAAACAGAATTTCCACATAATAAGCATTTCAAAAAATTTCATTATATAGTCAAAAATAAAAATATTCACACGAACCAATCACAACTTAACTTGGTATAATATGTGTGCATATATATACAACACAAGTAATATAAAAAAAGATAAAATAAAATAAAGCAAGGTCTCCAGCATCACGCTTCTCCCTTCCAACCTTTTTGATTTTCCATACTTATTATCTCATTAAATTTCTAAATACAACTTTAAAAAAAAAAAGAGAAAAGATTCAACAATGAAATAATAATCCAACATGAAATATTAAACAACAATTATTGAAAGATAAAAGATAATACGATTGAAAAAGACGCATTGTCTATTGTAGTTTTTGTGTTCTCAATTTATTAATTGAGTGCATTGGCCAAGGGCATAGTCATTGTTCCAATTTATGCGACGATCAAAGCTATTCATGTTATGCGTTCTTAAATTTAAGAGGAAAAACAATAATGTTTTGATGAAAATTAAAAAGGATACTATAATGTGTTAGGACCTCTTCATATTTATCGTTTCATACCCTATCCATGTTTCTATATTATTTGTTACAAATAAGTAGTATAATTATCATTGGGGAAAAAGACTGATTTAGACTATAGTGCAAATAAATTTAATGTATTTAATTATGTAGGATAAAGAATAATTGAGATATATTTGAATAATTAAACCAAAAAAATGAATGAAAAAAATAAGCAAACCAAAAGTTAAATAAGAATGTTGCATAACTCTAGTTTAAAATAAATAGAGGAAGAAAAAGTCAAAAAAGTTAAATTACTATAATTGTTATGAATCTATATGAAATTAGAAGAAGAAAGTAGGGAGAAGAGAAAAGACTTCTTGTTTCTCTTGAAGTATATTCAGGATTCATAGATCTTTCACAACTCTTCTTTACAATGAAGAAAAACTCTTTATTTATAGGGGAAACCTTACTTGGTCACCAAGTAGGATTCCTAACCATATCCTACTAGGACTCCACATAATTAGACATTCACTATAACACAAATTGTTTATAACACTCCCCTTGAATGTCAGTAGATTATGTGCCTCGTTAAAACCTTACGAGATAAAACTCAGTGGGAAAAAAGATCTAGTGAAGGAAAAAGAGTACACATATCTAATAATACGCATTATGGATGCCTCATTAAAAACCTTACAAGGAAAACCCAATGGGACAAAACCTTGTGAGGAAAAAAGAGTACATCGCGTAATTAACTCCCCCTAATGACAACATCAATTCAGAGACTAGAACCTTCGTTTTTCAAGCTTGTGCATCATCTTCTTGAAAGTTGTAGTTGGTAGGGACATGATGAATAAATCAATTTTCGTATTACTTGAACAAACGTCTTGCATGTTGATATCACCATTCTTGGGAGCTCATTAGTGTAGAAAAACCTTGACGAAATATGATTTCTTCTATCTGCTTTTATAAATCTTCCCTTCAGGGTCAAAGATTTCTGGAAGTTCCTTAGTTCAATTTCTTAAGCAAATAATCTATTGCCAAGAATTTCAATTTTAGTCATCAACTTGCATAATAATACTTGTATATGCTCTATGCATTTTGAATCTATTCAATCCTTATGAGGATGATAAACAAGTTTTCCAAAAACTTGTATATGCTTTAGATTTTGAACCCATTCGATATTTTCATATCAATTTTGTCAAGTAACAACATTTACTATTAGATGTATGACATCTTCTAGTGCCTAGATTGCAAGTCAAATAAGCTTTACGCTTACCAAAATGCATCATTCCACTTTTCACTTGATAATTATTTCTACACAAGCATGCTTTAATAGATGTAGAATTCATATCCTCATAATCTTTTACAATATTGCGCGCTATTGTATTAAAGATATCGTCAACGATAAATCATTTTTTATCGATTCACAACACGACAAAACTTATTGAGATCTCATCACTTCATTATTTTTAGGTAGCTACCCTTCTCATGAGGTTTCATAAAGTGTTATGTCATAAGCTCTCCAAGAGCACATTGTCTCCTTATTATGATCATTTTGATTCTTTGATCCTCCCTTTTTTCAAGGATTTTTTTATTTAGAATTGATTAGTCTATCATGCTTCATGTATGTCATAGACTTTATCCTTAAGGGACATTCAATAAGAGTATTTACAACTTCTGTGTTGCTTCTAATCTCCCCCTTATGTTAGACAACCTAACATATAGCTCAATCTTTTGGAGAATCTATCTTTGTGCATCATAGTATATTCATGGCCAAATACATACGCAGGTCCCTAAAGTTGTTCGCACTTTTCCCCCAGGTACCTCAACTAACCAAGATTCCTATTAAATTCTTTAACCCCCTATAATTTGATCCTTTTAAATATTCTTGGCTGATGTAGAGCCAAATTTTAATAAATTACTTTTGGTAATTAGGCGCGTGAGATGAACCTTCCCCACGTGGAAATTTTGACCAATATACCCCAACCCAATTACACGTCAGTGCCACATATTAAGTCATCAAACCTAAAAATCAATTTCCCCCCAAATCACTTCTAACCCGTTTTTAAACGAGAAAACCCTAAGAATCTCTCCCTTTCAATGACTTTTACAGCTGAAATTCTTAGATTTCAAAGTAATTTTGAGTGTTTTGTTGAAGAAATTGCAGACGATTTTCGCAGTTGAAGAAGATAAATTCGACATTGGAACTTGATGATTAAGAAGAAATCAATGAAAAAGAGATATAATATAATGAGGTAAAGAGGAGAAATAATGATGAAGAGAAACAAAAGAGGAGAAATAATGGAAGAATAGGAGAAATTAGGGTTAAAAGGGGGAAGAAGATCGTTGGTGGGTGGTTCAAGATCCACATCAGCTCTTTTAAAGAGTCTGCACGCGCTTAAAGGACGTGAGATCACGTTTGGCTCCACATGAGCAAGAATATTTAAAAGGATCAAATTATAGGGGGTTAAAGGATTTAATAGGAATCTTGGTTAGTTGAGGTACCTGGGGGAAAAGCGCGAACAACTTTAGGGACCTGCATATGTATTTGGCCTATATTCATTAATCATATATTGCACATCAAAATTATCAGATGAAAACTATTTGGTCCCTGACCATAAACCAATTAACAGAAAAATTGATCATAACTTATTGGTTTGATTCATACAATTATGTTTGTATGTAATATCGTATTTCAGATCAACACATGAAACTTTATTTTCATAAGCAATGATTCACTATGTGAGACATTTAATGTCACATCATCTTATATATTCATCAATATTATCAAGATGAATTATCTTGATTTCATATTCTGAAAGTTGTGCTTTTAGCTCAATTATCTTGCACAAACAATTTTGTGAATGTCAAACTGCAAGTTGACAACAAACGCACATGTGATTATCTTATTGATGCATCTTTTTATCATATCACATGATAGGTGAACGAGCCCATATTCACCTTTTATACTTTTCAGAATTTAGGGATTTAGTCCCAACTTTAGTTGATCCAATCAACTTTATCACGTGAACAAGCAAAGTAAAGAATTCTTGAAGAATCTTCTAGTTTTTCAATGTATGTCTAGTACTCAGTATGCACGTCTTTGGGATAACCAAATTATTCATGCCAACTAATAAAATTATTAGTACTCGTAAACTCCAAGTTTACTACGTCATGTGCCTTTTGCTTTAGTAAATTTCTGATTTACTATAATATGAGTAAATTTTAATTTTATTACTCCAAGAGTAATTTTCAGATTTATTTCTTCTCAATTACTTTACCTTTTAGGTAAGTCGTGATCCCATCATTCAATGAACTAATCTGAAGAAAATTGTGCATGTAATATATTATTTGTGCCAACATTTTTGCAAACATCAAGTTGCGAGATAATAATAGGCACACATGAGACCATATAGAAGAAACATTTATTAGGACCATTAAATGTCTAAACAATCCACCAAGTGGATGACTAGGTCCAAAAATATCTTTATACGTTTCTAGAACGCAGAGAATTCAATCTCAACTTTCGTTTATGATGGTCTCACAATTAACTTGCCTTGTTAACAAGTAGTACAAGAAAATTCACGTCTAGCATGGTGGCTTATCTCCTCATTCACTCTAATGGATCTGTATTTTTACCATTTATCAAAGGCTCTCATTCATCATGAATGGAACACAATCATCTAAGTACATCAAATTTTGATAACTTAGTACCTCATTCCATATTCATGTGCATCATTTAATCAATTGTCTTCTTTCAGACATATTATGCACTACAACCATATTCACTTTACGTAATGAAGCAAATTCAGTAAATTTCATGACTTCTCATCAAAAACACATTAGTTTTTCTTTAGTCATTATTATATTATCGATATGGTGCATTGAGACTCACATTCAATGTCTTATCCATATAAAGGTGTCTTAGGTCATAAATCAATGGATCTTGAACCCAATATTTTATCATCATGGTGCATCAGGACTTTAACCCAATGTCTTACCCTCTTTTTGCAATTGGACATAAATCCATCGTCTTATTCTTTTGGTGCGATAAAACTTAAATATATCGTCTTACCCATAATGAGGCTCAACCTCAAGCCTTCAAAATAATTATAATTTTATCACTTTTGATGATAATTAATATGATCGTACATTATAATTACACACAAAATTGAGATTATTAATTTATTATAATCAACATTAGTAGTTAATAAATATAGATTAATAGATCACATACCTCATATAAAGGTTAAAAACATACCTTTCACTAAATTGTGCTTATTTAATTATTAAAATAAATTAAGGAATTCTCTTTCGAGTCGATTAAAATTAAACGTATAGAAAGTCGACAAGTCTCTTTAAATATTTACTTTAGATGGTACTTTCAGACTTGTTATATAAATAATTATAACATAAAGATAAACCATACCTTAAAGATATAAGAACCTTATTGCATAACTTATGCAAGATCTCTTTTGCACTTTTCCCGTCTTCTTCATAATTATTTAAGAATAGAACAATCGTACTGATAACGTGTTATGAAACTATATGAAATTAGAAGAAGAAGAAAGTAGGGAGAAGAGAAAAGACTTCTTGTTTCTCTTGAAGTATATTCAGGATTCATATATCTTTCACAACTCTTCTTTACAATGAAAAAAAACTCTTTATTTATAGGGAAAACCTTACTTGGTCCCCAAGTAGGATTCCTAACCATATCCTAATAGGACTCCACATAATTAGACATTCACTATAACACAAATTGTTTATAACAACAATAATAATTTTATTATAAGACCTCACCTTATTTTCTTCTGAATTTGTTCCACTTTCTCAATTTTTTTAAAATCTCTTCAACTTTTCCTTTATTCATGTAAGCACCAATCAACGAAATTGTTAGTTACTCTATAGAGCTTATATGATTTCTTCAACCTTAAACTCTTACGTAATATTTTGTAACTTTTATGTGACAAAATGAAGAAACAAAAAAAATATATTTTTATAATTAAATAATCATACTTTATTTAATTTGACACTATAACTTTATTGATTCTTGAGTTCATCTAAATATGAAAAAATTATAAAAAACAAATATAATATTTCATGTTAATTAAAAAATCTCAAAACTTTCATGTTATCCATATCATGGAGTAAGAAAAGAACATACCTTTTTAGGCGTTGTTGATCTTTTCATTTATTTTGTTATCAACTTTGTAAAGTATAACATAACAATCAAATTCAACAATATTTATTTTCGAAATGGTTAAGAAAGATAGTGGAGAATGACTTTTCAAGTTTTATTGAAATGATAAAGCAAGAATGATGTGGAATTAAGGCAGTACATAAGTGAATAAATAAAAAAAGAAGCATGTCACATTACTTTTATTTATATCTAATTTTATTATTAGATAATATATATATATATATATATATATATATATATATATATATCTATATATATATATAAAGATACATACGTGGGATATATTAGATTAATAATTAAAAGAAGGTAAAAAAAAATAAAAGAAAAAAAATAAATTTATTAAGATTAAAAATTAAAGAGATGTGAGCAATGAATAATTACTCCTAGTAATATGAAGAGTTTCGTTGAAAATGTTCTCCCATTAATAAAATATTTATTTATAGTCAGTTAAGTAATTTATTTTATTGAAAAATCTATTAATAAGACATAGAGATCTTCAGAATATTGAACCAATTTCATGATATCGATAGTGAGTTTTTTAGTTAGTGAAACTTGGTACATTAGATAAATCATTTTGTTCTTGTAATAACTTAATTGTGAATTATTCATGTACCTAGTGTTTGTGTCTATCGAGATGCTTATATCCTCAACAAATTTATTACTTTCAAATGTGCATACCCCTTTTTTTTTTGCATATGATCGTGAGCTATAGCTCACCATCTTTTTAGGCGATCCGGATTTCCGACTTAAAAATGCCAAAATTTCTCATGGAAATCTATTTAGGCCTTGGCTATGCTGCTGGTTATCCCTCACGGCCATGCCGACCCATTTTCAGGCCAAACGAGCCCCAAAGTGCGTATACCTCTGTCACGACCCAAAACCGAGCCGCGACTGGCACCCACATTTACCCTCCTATGTGAGCGAACCAACCAATCTAACCCTTAACATTTCAATGTATCTCAACAGAAAATAATGCGGAAGACTTAAACTCATTAATAAAAACCCATTCAATAACTATTAAAATTCAACATCTATTATTCCCCAAAATCTGGAAGTCATCACCACAAGAACATCTATCCTCAATTTACTAAACTAAGAGTATCTAAGAAAACAAAAACAAGTAAAAAGCTAGTCCATGCCGGAAGTTCAAGGCATCAAGACTTGAAGAAGAAGACCCAGTCCAAGCTAGAAGCATTAGCTCACCCTGAAGGTCCGGTGTGACGAAGACTGGCTAGAATTACTGTTGAGTTGAAGACGACGGCACGTTTGCTGCACTCCACAAATAACAAAGAAGAAAACATAAAAGTAGGGGGGTCAGTACAACCACAAGTACTGAGTAGATATCATCGGTCAACTCAAAATAGGGAACAATATATATCAAGTAATATTATAAAACCAACTACGATACTCAACATGTAGCAACAACAAGTACTATAATCATCAATAAGTACTACCAAGTTCATCCATGAGGACTCACGCCTCAATATCATACTCATTTGGGAATTAGGTTCATTAGATTGAGTATATTAACATCTTTCAAGATTCATTATCTTTCTTCCTCTTGTGTCGGTACGTGACACTCCGCTCCCTCATTATCTTTATTCCTCTTGTGTCGGTACGTGACACTCCGATCCCCTACTACTATGTGTCGGTACGTGACACTCCGATCCCCTAATTCTACGTGTCGGTTCGTGACACCCGTCCCACTAATACTATGTGTCGGAACGTGACACTCCGATCCCCTATATGTGTCGGTAACGTGACACTCTGATCCCCTATATGTGTCGGTACGTGACACTCCGATCCCCTAATTCTACGTGTCGGTTCGTGACACCCGTCCCACTAATACTATGTGTCGAACGTGACACTCCGATCCCCATATGTGTCGGTACGTGACACTCCGATCCCCTATATGTGTCGGTACGTGACACTTCGATCCCCTAATTCTACATGTCGGTTCGTGACACCCGTCCCACTAATACTAATGTGTCGGAACGTGACACTCCGATCCACTAATACTATGTGTCGAACGTGACACTCCGATCCACTAATCTCATTCTATCAGTTCATCAAGCCTTCTCTATACCAAGGCATCATCAATCCCATTACTTTAATTCATCAAGCCTTCTTTTATACCAAGGCATCATCATTATAACGTAGATTAAAGTTTCTTTCAAGATTTGGGATTCATTAATTTTCATCATGCTTGTTATATCAAAATCACATAATCATATTCATGCAAGCATACAATTAAGCATATAGACAGGTTTACAAAACTACCAATACATATCATTCGCTATTAAGAGTCTACTACGAATAGCATGAAAACCATAACCTACCTCCACCGAAGAACCAAAGTGACACCAGTTACGTCTCCAATACTTTTTCTTTCCTCAACGTCTCTGAACCTTTTCAATCTATCAAGTATATAATATATGTAAGTTAACGAGTCCATTGACATCCATATTACTATAATGAGAGCCTAGAATCAACAACTCTCCAAATCGATAGTCAAATTCCTAAGCTTTAATGCCAACTAATTTATCAAATATCATAAGTCTCAAATTTCAAACCTAGTGTTAAATCTCAATTCCTACATTACATACCTAATGCCTTCAAATTTAATTATCTATCTTAAGATATCAAAATTTGAATCATTATATGATATTTTACGATCAAACTTCAATCCAATATACATGTCGTACCATAACATCTCATATTGCTTACGATGAATAATTGAAGGTGATTGTATTCCTTAGTAATTCCGATCAAAAGAGGAATTGGGAACTTCTAATGGAAACGACAAGGAAGAACAAATAAGAAATTATATGCATAACTTTTCCAGTTATCAATTCATCCCTTCTATTCCTTCTCCACTCATTATTCTAACCAATACCATCATTAATTCCTTGTACAAAGATTCCCTTAGTTACAATTTCAATCCAGTACCTTTGTCCAAAATATATCCACTACCATTACGTAATCAATTGGTTACTTTCCATTAAAATATAATATACGCACATATCAATCAATGTACATACAAATATTAAAACTTCTTGAATTTTTACCTGAAGAAGAAGCCGCCTCCATGTCTTTCCGTAACCATGCTTCTATTTTATTTTATTTCCTTCTCCCAATTATTTATTACCCTAATTAGTATATACAACCAATTATGAAAGTAGTCCACTATTAATTTTAATGTTATCTTCTTTAACCACCAATTAAATATATTATTAAAACTATCCCATTAATTTTATAATTATAGTTACGAATGGTCCCAAAATACCTATTAAAATTATATTGAAATAGTATATTATGAAATAAAAAGCTCTAATATTTAAAACGACTAAATGGGTCGTTACAACCTCCCATTTTCCGATGATCATGTGCTATAGCTCACCGTATCGTTGGTGATCAGGATTTCCGACTTCAACAATGTTGAAATTTCACGTGGACATCTATTAAGACCTTTGATATGCACCCGATTGGCCCTCACGGGCATGTCGACTCAATTTCCAGGTCAAACAAGCCCTGAAGCAAACATACCCCCTGTTTTGTTGATGATCGTGTGCTATAGCTCACCATCTTTGTTAGTGATCCGGCCAAAAAAATTAAAAAAACCTAACCAACCCGATGATAACCTTACCAATCGTTATTTTTTTTTATTTTATTTTGGTTTGGTTTTAGAAATTTAAAAACCAATTTAAATTGATTTTAACTAATAATCGAACCATCAACACCCCTAATTCTAAGTACAATCGAATAACATACATTTTATCCCCGAGAATTTCTTTAAATACATATTGTTTTTTGCCAATTTGCTCAATTTCATATTTTTAATATTATAAATATAAAGTTGTAGTATTTATAAATTTAGATAATCTACCATTTACTCCATTTTTATACTTCTTAATTTTTTCATTTTTATTATTAAGAAATCAGAAAGTAAAATAAATAAACAAAAAAAGAATTAAGGAAAAAGAAGGAAATGTAAGGAAACAGAAAGGGAAATAGACACCAATTAAAAAGTATTGACAGGTAAGCAGAAAAGAAATTAAAATTATTTTTTATTTCTATTTTTACTTTTTTGACCCTCTAATTTTCTCTTTCTCATTTCTTTTGTCCTCCTTTTTGCCCCCTCTAATTCATTTTCAAAGACTCAAATTATTTTCTTTTATTTGTTTTTTGTAAAAACAAAAACAAAAAATGTATGCAACACTTTCTCTTTTTCATTTCTTTATCTTTTTAATCTTTCGTTTGTTCATATTTTTCATCAAGATAAACTTTCAATTTTCTTTCTTTTACTAATTTTGCTTAAGTTGTGAATACATCTATAAAATATAATACCGTATATATGATTACATTCACAAATTTACATAGTTTACATTCTATATATCATATATAATTAAATATATAAAGTTTACATAGTTTGCTTTCGAAACATCTTCGTTTCACTTTTTTTTGAGTGTCATCCACTTTTTTGAAATTATAAAGAGAAGAATTTTTTTTAAACAAAAAAGATAAGATAATACAAATTAAAACGTTTTGACATATTATGCAAGATTTTTTTTTATTTGACTTTACAATAATTCTGGATATAAATTGAAATATATGTTATTCTCATATAATTAAATATACAAATTTATGCAATTTATATTTGAAATATCTCTCACCTTTATGTGTAGTCGCGATCCCAATTTTGAACAATAAATTGTTGCTTACAGAACCTGAAAAGCAATAAAATATATGCTATTAGTGTATGTTTGTGAAATTAAATACAAATAGTAACATTAAAATATGAACAAACGAAAGATTAAAAAGATACGAGAACTGAGAAGGAAATTACAGTAGGAAAAAATATATATTTAACAAGTAAAATGAAACTTGAAAAAGGGAGAAGATGAAAGTAATGTTTATCAATATGTGTTATTAAATCCAGAAATTACTGATTGTAATAAATTATTCAGAAACACGAATTAATTGAAATTTATCGAATCAATAAGCAAGATGAACATAAATTTATTTCAGAAAATACTTAAAACAAACGTACCAGAAAATGAAACAATCTTTTAGTTTAGAAGAAGATCAAGTCCACTGAACTCACAGTGTCCCCTTAAGGAAATTATTCCCCTCTAGTATCCGAGGTTTGATTTGGAATATAACCTCCCAGGGTAAACTGATCTTAATCAGTAGAGTGTAGATACCAAAAGCTACTGTCAGCGAATCAATCCACAACAGGAAAGTACACGAAGAAAAATGTGTTTAGAAGAAGAAGGAAGATCAGAAAATTTTGTTTGAAAATATTTTGAAGACTGAGTGGTATTTATAGGCAAGAAGAATATGTTCTGAAAGGTTGCAACCCTTTCAGAATTGACACGATCATTAATGGAAGTTTGCAACCTTTCAAATGGTATTGACTGTTCCTGAAAGTTGCAACCTTTCAGAACAGTTATGGCAGAAATTTTAAATAAAACGAAAAATAAAACGGGTCACGGATCCGAGTCGGGTCGAATTAACTAAAAAGTTGAAAATATTTCGGTTAACTTTTGTTATCAAATAATTAATTGAAAATATTATTTGGCCATTTAATTAATTAAATAAATAATTAAAATAAATTTTGTCCAAAAAATAATCTCTCAATCATTTGCCAAAGCCGAAGCCGAAGCGAGCGACGACGGCGACGGCGCAAGGGGCGTCCCTTTTTCCAACCCTTTTAACAATTAATAGGAGTGTTTATGTATTTAAACTCTCCTATTTTCCTTTCCATTACCGATGAGGGACAATTGCCTTTTTTTCATTAAAGCATGAGAGGACTTTTGAAGTTCCCAACTCTTCAAGTTCTCAACTTTTCAAATTCCTCTCTTTCCCTCTATTTCCCATCAATTCTTGCTACATACCCAACAATCCCCCACATTGATGGGGAATAGTTATAACATAGGAATCCATAGACAATTGTGTACTTTACCAGGAAGGATTAATTGCATCTGGATAAGTAGGTTTCACCTTGGACTTTTCGTAGTGAACATATGTCGGATATACTCGGTCAATCGGTAGATGTGATATCTTCCAACCGTCGAGCTTTGGTGTATACCTAGACAACCATATGTCACACAATTAACCCTTTACTGTGTATGATTCTTACGGTTGTGTTCGTTTCAGCCATGAACACCTCCTGGTTTCATGAGTGTATATAGAATAGGCTTTTGACATAAAATTATCTTTGAAGCGGCTTCCACTTCACACTCACATAGGTGATTTCTAACTGTGTCATCTTGTAGATACACTATTTGGTCAAATCTATCAAACTTAGCAAATCATTAAAAAATCTAAACTTTATTACTTCATTAACAAGCCTTAAAGTCTTAACCTTTTTCTGAACATTGTCTTCATCATGAGAATGGATTGAGTCAATTGACAATGTCAAACCGTTAGCCACAACTTTGTTTTTCTCCTTGAATCTAGCTCTTGGGATCTCCAGTCTGCTAGATAGAGTTACCATCATGTTGACTTGTCCTAAGCCGTAAACCATTCCCTTAGATGATCTTTCAACTGCCTCTCTCACTAGGCCTTATCACTTGACTTTACATAGGCAATTGTGATAATTCCACTAGAGAGCAGTTGTCTTACTGTGTTATGTCTTCGTCGTATATGATGAGACTTTCCGTTGTACATAACGCTCCCTGCCCTACCTATTGCTGCTTGACTATCGCAATGTATGCAAATTGGTCCAACAGGTTTGGGCCAGAATGAAATATCCTCTAGAAAATTCCAGAGCCATTCCGCTTCTTCACCAGCCTTATCCAAAGCAATGAATTCAGATTCCATTGTGGAGCGAGCAATACATGTCTGTTTGGACGATTTTCAAGAGACTGCTCCTCCACCAAGTATAAATACATAACCACTCCTGGATTTTACATCATTTGACCCGTTGATCCAATTTGCATCATTATATCCTTCAATCACAGCAGGATATTTATTATAATGCAAAGCATAATGTTGTGTATATTTTAGATAACTCAACACACGTTTCATAGCCATCCAGTGAGTTTGATTCGGATTACTAGTGTACCGACTCAGTTTACTAATAGCACATGCTATATCTGATCGCGTGCAATTCATAATATACATCAAACTTCCCAACACTCTGGCATATTCCAATTGAGAGTCACTTTGACCTTCATTCTTTTTAAATGTACAACTTAAATCAATTGGAGTTTTGAAAACATTGAAATTCAAGTATTTGAACTTATCCAATACTTTTTCAATATAATGAGATTGAGATAATGCTAGTCCCTGGGGAGTTTCGATAATCCTGAACACTAAGATCAAATCAGCAACTCCTAAGTCTTTCATATCGAACTTGCTGGATAACATGCACTTAGCAACATTTATATCGTTAATTTTTTTACTCATTATTAACATGTCATCAACATACAAACAAACAATGACTTCATGATTCATAACATTTTTAATCTAAACACATTTATCACATTCGTTAATCTTGAATCTATTTGCCAATATTGTTAGGTCAAATTTAGCATGTCATTGTTTGGGTGCTTGCTTGAGTCCATAAAGTGACTTCACAAGTCTGCACACTTTCTTTTCTTTACCATGAACTATAAATCCTTCAGGTTGTTCCATGTAAATTTCTTCCTCCAATTCTCCATTTAAGAAGGCTGTCTTTACATCCATTTGGTGGATTTTAAGATCATCCACTGCTGCTAGTGCTATTAACATCCTAATCGATGTTATCCTTGTTACTGGAGAGTATGTGTCAAAAAAGTCCAGACCTTCCTTTTGTCTGTACCCTTTTACTACCTGTCTAGCCTTATATTTATCAATAGTCCCATCAGATTTCATTTTCCTTTTAAAGATCCACTTTGATCCTAAAGGTTTATTTCCTAAAGGAAGATCAGTCAATTCCCAAGTGTGATTGCTTAAAATTGATTCAATCTCACTGTTGACTGCTTTTTTTCAATAAGTTGACTCTGACGAAGACATAGCTGCTTTAAATGTTTGAGGCTCATTTTCAAGCAATAGGGCTACAAAATCTGGTCCAAAAGAAGCAGATTTTTGTTGTCGAGTACTACGCCTAGGTTCCTCACTAGTTAGAATTTTTTCCATTGATTCTTCTCATGGTCGTTTAGGTCTTTCACTTGTTAACTCACTTTCAGTTTTATACGGATAAATGTATTAAAAAAACTATGCATTATCTGATTCAATTATCGTATTAACATGAATCTCAGGATTATCAGATTTGTGAACCAAAAATCGATAGGCTTTACTATTCACAACATACCCAATAAAGACACAATCTATTATTTTGGGTCCAATTTTAACCCTTTTCGATAAAGGAACCTCTACCTTGGCTAAACACCTCCACACTTTGAAATATTTCAAGTTGGATTTTTTTCCTTTCCACAACTCATATGGAATTGATTGTTTTTTTCCATGGGGTGCTCGATTTAGTATTTTATTAGCTGTAAGGATGGCTTCCCCCCAAAGGTTTTACGGTGAACCAGAATTGATCATTAAGGCATTCATCATTTCCTTTAATGTTCTGTTCTTCCGCTCTGCCAAACCATTTGACTGTGGTGTATAAGGTGCAGTAGTTTGATGAATAATACCATATTCCAAACATATCTCTGCAAAATGAGATTCATATTCTCCACCCCCTATCACTCCGAATCATTTTTATCTTTAGATTCAATTGGTTTTCCACTTCATTTTTGTATTGCTTAAATGCATCAATTGCTCATTCTTACTATTAAGCAAATATACATAACAAAATCGAGTGCAGTCATCAATAAAAGTTATAAAATACTTTTTCCCATCACGAGATGGTGTTGAATTCATATCGCATATATCTATGTGAATTAACTCTAAAGTTTTAGAATTTCTTTCAACAGACTTCCGAGACAGAATTTGGAACTTGCTATCCTCTTGCCTAGCAGGCAAAGATTTACCTCCGTGGAAAGGATGATTCATTCGGATCGACATGAGAGTCCAACTACATTGCCAGAATCCATGTTGTATATTTGAAAGAGGTTGACCTCATGTTTAACAAACTTACTTTTCACACAAATTTCGCATTTTGACTTATCGTATTTAAAATCAGGCAATACTTTAGATTAACCAATTTTCGCAAGGCTTTGTAATTTACATGTCCTAAACGGGCATGCCATAAATCACTTAACTCCAATAAGTAAACAGAAGCAGAAATTTTATTAATATTGTCAACTACCATTAATTTAGCTTGAATAGACCCTCATTGAGATAGACCTTTCCTATGAACATTTCATTCTTACTTATTACAACTTTATCACTAACTAGGACACGCTTAAACCAGTTCTTAACGAGTAGTGCAGCAGAAACTAAATTCTTCCTAATAGTAGGGACATGCAGAACATTGTTCAAAGTCAACACCTTGCCGGATGTCATTTTCAACATTACTTTCCCAGTTCCTGCAATTCTTGTTGTTGCTGTGTTTCCCATGAATAAATCTTTATTGTACTCTGCAGGAGTGTACGTTGCAGAGGCTTCTTTCACAGAGCAAATATGTCTAGTGGCACCTGAGTCGAGAAACCACTCCTTGGGATTTCCAACTAAGTTACACTCCGATATCATTGCACACAAGTCATCTGCATCTTCCATCTTTTCCATGATGTTTGCTTGACTTTTGCCTTTGCCTTTGTTTTTGTCTTTTCTTGGAGCATGACAATCAGAATACCTATGACTAGCCTTGCCACAATTGTAACAGTTGCCTTTGAATTTCTTCTTGGCCTTTTCTGATTTCTGCCCCTTGGACTTCTTTCTCTTTTTTGTCTTTGGTAGGAGCTTCTTCAAGAATATTAACTCCAATGATTGTTGAACTCTTACGCGACTTCTTTTCGGCGTTTTTGTTATCTTCCTCAATCTTGAGCCGAATCACAAGATCTTCAAGCTTCTTTTTTTACGCTTGTGCTTTAGATAATTCTTGAAATTGTTCCACGAAGGAGGCAACTTCTCGATCATTACAGCCACTTGAAAAGATTCATTTACTACCATATCTTCAGCAATCAGATCATGGAGAATAAGTTGAAGTTCTTGCACTTGTGATCCAACAGTTTTACTATCTACCATTTTATAGTCTAAAAACTTTGCAACCACAAACTTTTTCAAGCATGCATCTTCTGTCTTATATTTCTTCTCAAGTGCATCCCACAACTCTTTTGAAGTTGTTATTGCACTATAGACATTATATAAGTCATCCTCTAAAGCACTCAAAATATAGATTTTACATAGGAAGTCTGACTGTTTCCATGCTTTAATAATCATGAATTTCTCCCTGTGTGGCATATCATCAGCAGGAACTGGAGTATCATTACTTGTAAATTTCTGCAGAACAAGAGCGGTAAGCCAGAAAAATACTCGTCGCTGCCATCCTTTGAAATTCACATTGTGAATTTACTCGGTTTCTCCGCTTGTGGTACAAGAGTTCGGGTTGGTGCAGCAACAACCACTGTAACACCGGTGTTTGCCATTTCAGAATCAGAATCTGACACAAAAACTGATATAATCTAAGTAAGCAATAAACTATAATTGCAGACTTAAAGGAGTATAAAATCACGAAGATTTTTGTCTCCACCAGAAACACAGATTTTAAAAATTAATTTCCTTAAGATTGTTTACCAATCTTTGTTATTAAAACCAGAAATTACTGATTGTAATAAATTATTCAGAAAGACGAAGTAACTGAAATTTATCAAATCAGTAAGCAAGATGAACAAAAATTTATTTCAGAAAATACTTAAAACAAACATACCAAAAACTGAAATAATCTTTTAGTTTGGAAGAAGATCAAGTCCACTGAACTCACAATGTCCCCTTAAGGAAATTATTCCCCTCTAGTATCCGATGTTTGATTTGAAATATAAACTTCCAGGGTAAAATGATCTTAATCAGTAAAGTGTAGATACCAAAAACTCTACTGTCAGCGCATCAATCCACAACAGGAAAGTACACGAAGAAAAATATGTTTAGAAGAAGAAAGAAGATCAGAAAATTTCGTTTGAAAATATTCTGAAGACTGAGTGGTATTTATAGGCAAGAAGAATATGTTCTGAAAGGTTGCAACCCTTTCAGAATTGACACGACCATTAATGAAAGTTTGCAACCTTTCAAATGGTACTGATTGTTCCTGTTATTTGACCATTTAATTAATTAAATAAATAATTAAAATAAATTTTGTCCAAAAAGTAATCTCTCGATCGATCATTTGCACAAGCCGAAGCCAAAGCGAGCGCCGCCGGCGCCGGCGCGAGGGAGGTCCTTCTTTCCAACCCTTTTAACAATTAATAGGAGTGTTTATGTATTTAAACTCTCCTATTTTCCTTTCCATTACCGATGAGGGACAATTGCCTTTTTTTCATAAAAGCATAAGAGGACTTTTGAAGTTCCCAACTCTTAAAGTTCTCAACTTTTCAAATTCCTCTCCTTCCCACTATTTTTCATCAATTTTTGCTACATACCCAACAAGTAATGCAAAAATAAAGTAAAAATAGGCTTTCAGCAAATGAGGTAGTTTTTATGGATTTGAAATAATATTAAATGAGTAAATAAATGGTAAGAAAAAATTTAATTTGAATATGACTTTTGATATGTCAATGTTTGTGAAAGACGTTTTTACACATTTAATATGCAATGTTTGTGGAAGACATTTTTAAACAACAGTAATAAAAACGCACTTACATTAATCTCTCATTTTTAATATATTTTTGTAATTTGTAATTTTTTTAAAAAAATTAAAAATGGAAAGAAAAAACATTTGAGAAGATAGATAAATGCATTTTCCTAATCAATCAGGCATGCCACATCAGCGGGCTTATGATCCTCATTTATATAAATATATAAATTACATCACGTTGATTGTCTAAGATTTATATTGACGCAAAATAAAAAATAGAACTATAAATAAATTAAGGGGAGAAATTCTCAAGCAGCTAAGCCAAAGAAAGGATTCTCTAACAAAAAGGAGTTATTTAGTTTAATTACAAACTCAAATTTTAATTTTAAAAGATTTTATTTGAACCATGTATTGAAAAAAAAAGTGACTCCTTCTGTAACATATTTTCAAACTTACTTTTTTTTTTTTTAATTTTTTCAAAAGTAGAGGCGTATCTAAGATTTGTAAATTTTGGTGACTAATAACTCAAATTATATTTTTAAAAATAGGGCTTTAGTTGAATTCAAATCGTGATCTCCCAGGGGTTTACTTTAGCTTAGACTAACAACACAAGGAAATTTATTTACTCCTCAATCCTCATGGGTGTATGTATATATACTAATTTTCGAGCACGTGCGTTGCACGTGTATTCCAAGCTAAGTAATACTTTATTAAAATAGTATTAGAATTAAGGTGTGATGAGTTATATGAACTTTTGAAAGAGATAGGTTACCTTTTGCCTAAATTAAACTTCAGAGTCCTTTCATAATCGAATTTAATAGAAATAATTAGTTAAAATGTATATATAATATCAAATGTAAAATGACAAGCTATTAAGATCAACAGGCTTCGTGCGTTGCCACATCAAATTAGACAAAAAACTTCAAACAATGAATTAATCCTCTAAAATACAAGTTCATCTACAACATATCATCTCATATAATGAAAATTATCTATGGTAATTCATGCAATTACACATTCAAGTGTAACCAGAATTAAAACTTGATAGCACAAAGAAACAACAACTTTTACTAATCAACATCACCTGGGGGTAAACTACCACAAAAATACCCAAAGAAGGAATTTGATTGAAGAGTAAAAATATGTCTTTAAACTTTATGAAACCATTCAATTTGATAGGATTTATTTAGTTTTTAATTACTTTAGTTTAAGATATTCTATTTATCTAATAGTATAGCTAGGTAGATACATATTAAAACCTTGAATATACTTTTTTGCCTTTAAAGCTTGTAGCTCTAAACATGCAAGCACATTTATTCGTAAATTTGAGTTATTATTGTATTTCTAAAGAATAACATAAAATATGGTACATTAAAGTAATTCATAGATGCAAGAGAATTTCCTTTCGAAGTTATAGAATAATATCAGAATAAAATGATACGATGTAAAAATATATATAGTGTACATCTTTTGTTCGCCTAGTCAACACAAAGTGCGTAACCATCAAAAAGAAAAAATAACATTAGAGTTTTCTAGATTTTCAACTCTAATAATAATCATATGACGGGTATAGTAGTATTCCATGCAATATGTATTCGGGACTTGGGGTCAAAAGGATAAAACAAAAAATAAAAAATAAAATATAAAAAGCAAACAAAATAGACCAAATATAAAAGAATAAATATATAATAAAATCTATAAATAGAACATAATATATGTGTGCAGATGTAGATTTTCTTTCATTCAACATCACTCAAACCTTGAAATTGGCAAGAGATATCAAATGATATAAGAAGAAAAAGAAAAGTAATATCGAAATTAAAGAATCAAGAGATACAATAATGAAATGTGACTAATTTTTTATAAAAAAATAATCTCTTTTTTTTATTCCTCACACCTTGATAATGAAACTGATGAAAATTCTTTCATATCATCAGCATTTCCATGGTTCATTATCCAAAAAAAAAAGCAAAATATAAAAAATAACTAAGATTACTTCATAACAAAATTTACATAAAAGTACCTTTCATGAAGCACACAAGTGTATTTATAAGTTAATAAATATATAATGTCATACAGAAACTCAAAAGTCATGCTTAAAAAGCTGAAGTCATACAAATAACTCTTAGGTTCTTCACCATACATGCACTTGCAATTAATTTGTAATTATTTCTTTAGTCTAATTCATTATACAATATAATTAATAATTATTTAATTTTTATGCTAATAAATAACTCATAATCTAAAAAATAATTGAAATATTATTACTTAATATTTAATTAGGTTTAAAAATATTTTATTAACAATAAGGGTAAAACTTTAATTCAACTTTAAAGACAAAATCTTCCCACTTATAATAATATATGATGATGATTTGAAGATATATGATATATAGGCCGAAATCATAAGCAATTCCTAAACTTGTTGGATTTTTCCGTTCAGGCACCTCAACTATGCCATTTTCCTATTGAATCACTGAACCACCCATAATTTGTTCCTTTTAAACATTGTTGGCTGATTTTGATCGGCTTCTATATGGTAAATGTCTTCAATTGCGTTCGTTTTGTAATGATTTTGATTGAAGGAATGAAGACAAATTGTGTGTTTGTCTCATTTGTTTTCTAATGTGTTCAAATGACTTGAAGTAAAACACAATTATACTTGAATATTTTCACTGTCAATTGGACTAATTAATGAGTTCTATAATAACATATGAATCCTCTATCAATACCTCTCACAAAATCTGGTTCTACATCAACCAACGGTATTGAAAAGGACCAAATTATGGTGATTCAATAATTTAATATATGTAGATGACTTTTTGTGAAGTTAACGAATGGACCAATATGAAAATGGTTCACCTCTGTTCAAAAGCATACTATGGAGCTTTTGTTACTTGGTCATTGGTGCAAAAGACGAGGATGACCGGTATAAATAGATTTGAAATATAATTTGTATTCTTTTCAGGATTACACTTATAGTATAAATTAATAGAACTTTGAATCTTTTCTTCCTTAGATAGAAATAATTCAATAAGCGATCATATTCCACAATCATGGTTGTTAAAGAAAATAATTAGGAGGAATGTCAAAAAGACACTAAGAGACTAATTTGAATATAAATATTGAATTTAGACTAAAGTTAGTGATTTGATAGAAATTGTAATTGAAGCCTTATGCTCCTCCGTTGGTTCAAAGAAACAAAAAGTCAATACACGACCATAGTCCTTATGCTAGAATTTCATGCTTTGTAGAATCATTTTCTAAAGGCCCCAACAATATCATCAATCATCATCTTTGAAAATAATGATGCTTCATCCTTCGTTTTGAAAATTTGTAGATACATGTAACTTTTTCTTGTTATATTAGAAGCTTGATAAAGATAAAATATTATTATAAAAATATGTATGAACTTGGTTTTGGGGGACATTTTTCATGTGAATTTCATTTGTATATTGTTTATGTTGGGCATCTAAAAGGAATGAGTTGAAATTACTTAGTTACATACAAAATGAATAGGAAAAAAAAAATATATTCACAATCTTTTATAGTAAGTTCTATTTTTAATATTAGGAAAATCGTATCAAGGAAAAAACAATTCGATTTTTCCAATAGTAACATTATCAATTATTTTTATGATAATGATATAAAATGAACTCAAAAGTTCAAATTCGTTTGAAGCTGATGCATGTATTATCTACATTTTAAATTTTAAAAGCCTTCTAGATATACAAATATTACAACATTTTTAAAAGTATAAATTAAAATTTTATATTTAATAAATAACGCCAAATTAAAAACAGAGTATAAAAATATCATTACATATATGACTTTACAAAGCAAAAAAGCAAGTCATTTTCCAAGTCGGAAAGTGATTGTTCCTTGAGAGAAAAGGGGAAAACACAATGTGAGTCATTAAGATTCTCTGTCTCCTCAAAACTTTCAACAACACAAACAAAATATTTTTCATACTTTTCTTGTCTTTTTTTCTTCTATATATTATTCAAGTAGACTTTCATTTCTTCCTCGCTAGTACTGACAAAAACTTCACTTATTACTCATCACCTGAAATAGACAAATTTAGTTTTAAGTATCAGTATAATGAATAAAGGATGTATATTTACGGCAATTATTATGATCTTAACTATTTATAACCAACACTCTAATATGAATTTTGTTAAAAAAGGGTTTAATTAGTGATTTAGGATACAATAACCTAAACTCAATAATAATTGCTTAATGTTTTTACAGAAAAATTTACTGTCATCTCTTTTATTTTAGTGTATAATAATTGTAGTTTATAACTATATATTAATAATTCTTAGTACCAAACTATTACTAAGAAAATGCTTTTTTGAACCTTACTCGATTCAAAGTTTTAGTTCATGATAAATTGTAAAAGAATGTACGTAGAGAAATACAACAACTCACTCCTCTAACACGTTAGACATGTCCAAGACAAGACAAATAAAAATTTAATACCATTGAAAACTAAATAAATTAGAGCAAAACAAATAAATTACCTGTGAGAAATCGCTCAAAATCAAATATTTATGAATTTGATTAAGGAAATTGAAGTTATTAATTAACTCCATAAAATATAAAGAAGAAGTCGATGAATATGACATACCATTAATAGTTCTTTTGCAATGAAGAACAGCTTCATAAATAGATGCATCAGAATCACAAGATCTACGCCAATCTTCTTCAGAATAATTAGCTATACTTGTCCTTGGAGTCAAAGTTGTACCTTCAGAACTTTCCCACTTTTTCATTAACATTGCTCCCTCCACCACCCTTGTACTGGTACCACTTTTGCATCCAAAACTCATTTTCTTAAAAAAATCCAACAATTTCTGAATTATTGAAGATCTCTTATCCGCCTCCATATTGGACGATTTTTCTTGATCAGATATACGAAAATTGATAAAATCATGTCGATTAACATTAGAGAATCTCTTAGATGGAGGAAGTGAAGGATCCATTTCAATGAATGCCGATTCTTCTTCTTCTTCTTCTTCCATATTGCTATTGAAATTATTAGCTAATATCTTCGGATAATTATCCATCGACAGTCGCTTTGATTTTTTCAACAAGATGAAGGGATCTCAACTCTCAATCTCATCAACTTTTACATGGAAAAAGTTAAGTTATATGGGGTCGCACTACGTAGACAATTTTTAACGTGTGATATAAGCAAGTTTGTAACTATTATTATCTACTTAATGAAGATTGTATAATTTAATCATTCCAAATATAGATAGTAAAACCTCCTCAAATCAATAATGTAAATCCTATTAAATTATTGAATTTTAAAATTTTATTATATATAAAATTAAATACAATATATATGTATGTATGTGTGAGATTCATTGTAAAAAAAAGGCCAAAAACATACGCAGGTCCCTAAAGTTGTTCGCGCTTTTCCCCCAGGTACTTCAACTAACCAAGATTCCTATTAAATCCTTTAACCCCTATAATTTGATCCTTTTAAATATTTTTGGCTGATGTGGAGCAAAATTTGAATAAATTATTTTTGGTAATTAGGCGCGTGAGATGAACCTTCCCCACGTGGAAATTTTGACCAATACAGTCCAACCAAATTACACGTCAGTGCCACATATTATGTCATCAAACCTAAAAATCAATTTTCCCCCAAATCACTTTTAACCCGTTTCTAAACTACAAAACCCTAAGAATCTCTCCTTTTCAATTACTTTTACAGCTGAAATTCTTACATTTTAAAGTGATTTCGAGTGTTTTGTTGAAGGAATCATCGAAGATTGCAGACGATTTTGGAGTTCATTCGCGATTTTTCGAGTTGACGAGTGTGAGGTAAGTGACGAGCATGTTGTTGTGGTTGTGTGTTTTTATTATATGTGTTTATCTTGTGTTTTTTATTGATATACTGGGTTTTAGTATCAATGTGGTTGTTGTTGTTAATATCTAGATAAAGTTAGGGTTTTTTGGTTTTTATTGTTCATAACTGTCAGAAAAATTTGGAGCCTTGTTTCAGGGAATCTTATGGACGCCATTATTATAACTCGTTTTCATCATGGTGGTAAGTTTATTCAGGAAAAACTGGAATTACTTATAAAGGGGAAGCCGAGGTGGAATATGTTAATATCGACAAGGACCACTTCTCAATAATCGAGTTACTTTTTTACACTAAACAAAGGTATATTACTGTTGGTGGGTTCTGTGTTAAAGACCCCACAAAAAATGGCTTTATTGAGGTGGACACTGATTTAACATTAGTAAATCTCATCAAAGACCTAAAAGATGGTGACTTTTTAGACATTTATGTAAACCATGTGGTGGATGATGTAGAAGTGGTCACAACAGGTTTGCTTTGTGGGTCTGTCGTTGAAGAAGACTTAGAAGATATAAATGTGACTGCAAGTGAAGGGTTGAATCATGATGCTGAATCTGAAAATGTTAATGTGGAAGTTGAGCCAGGAGATATATCAGATCTAGATGTGGAATGGACTGAATCAAATGAAGAAAGTAGTGATGACTCTCAAGAGGATGTTATTCCTGATGTGGATGACTCTGAGGTTGATGAAGAATTAAGATCTCTTAGAAATGAAAGGAGAAACAAAGTGAAAAAGAAAAAACCTACTCAAACTGAGGAAATAAAGCTTGGAACAGCTGGTGTTGATAGAGGCTTTGAAGACATAGGAAGGAATAAGGCTGCTAGATACACTGGAAGACTAGGGGGTGATGAGCAATATATAGATAGCTCAGAATTGGACAGTGAAGACAGTAGGGATGAATTGGATTCAGAATTTTTGAAGGGTGTTGATTTACCAAGAAGAAGAAAAAGTAAAAAGGTAAGATTTGATCCTGATTGTGTTGTAGCAATTTTTGAGCTTGGTATGGTGTTTGAAAGTGCTGAACAATTTAGAAAAGTTGTTGCAGACTATTCTTGTCAATATAAAACTAGGTTAAAATTGAAGCCTAATGACAAAAAAAGAGTTAGAGTTAAATGTGAGGACCAGAAATGTAAATGGTTGCTGTTTGCTAGTATAGATAAAGATTCTGGTGATTTTGTTGTCAAAAATTATTATCCTGTGCATGTATGTCCTCAATCGACCAAGAACAAGTTGTGTACATCTAAGTTTGTTGCAGAAAAGTTCAAGGATGAAATAACCTGTCAACCATATATAAGATTATGGGAAATTCAGGAATTAGTGAGAAAATAATTTGGGTTATATGTTGGAAGAACTGTTTGTCATAGGGCAAAAAAGAGGATTATCAAGGAGTTCTTAGGTGATTGGAAGATGGAATTTTCAAGATTGTGTGATTATGCAGACATGATTAAACATACTAATCCTGGTACTTTCTGTTGGGTGAGGACAGATAGAGAGTCTCAGCCAGGAAAAACTTTGTTGTTTACTTCTATGTTTGCTTTGATGCATTGAAGAGGGGGTGGTTGGAAGGATGCAGAAAAATTATTGGTTTTGATGGATTTTTCTGAAGGGTTCTTGCAAGGGAGAATTGTTGGTTGCTGTTGGTAGAAATGGAAATCAACAGATGTTTCCAATCGCATGGGCTGTTGTTGACACAGAGACAAAACATAGTTGGAGTTTTTTTCTAAAGTACTTGATAGAATATCTGAATTAGGCACAGGACATGGACTGAGTGTTATGTCAGATATGCAGAAGGTTAGATGGTTTTTGCATTGTATCTTGTTCTATTTTTTTTTTTTCTTGTGTTGCTAATACTTTTTAATGTTTGTGCTACAACTGCTTACATAGGGCCTTGTACCAGCTTTATGTGAGTTGCTACCTGATAGTGAGCAGAGAAGGTGTGCTAGACATATCTGGTCCAACTGACATCAATTATGGAGTGGTGAAGAAAGAAGGAAACAGTTTTGGAGATGTGCTAAGTCAAGTTTTCAAGTGAAATTTGAAGATGAGATGGATAAACTCAACAAATTAGGTAATAAAATTTGTGAGGACTTGTTGCATTCTGAAAAAACTACTTGGTGCAAAGCATATTTTAAAGAGCATTCTAAGTGTGACATTGTTGAAAACAATATGTGTGAAACTTTTAATTCTTGGATACTAGTTGCTAGACATAAGGCTATCATAACTATGCTAGAGGAGATTAGGCACAAGATAATGGACAGAAATATTGCAATGAGGCAATTTGCTGAAACTTGGATCTCAGATATCTCTCCTATGGCTAGACTAGTACTAGAAGAGAACAAAGATCTTGCTAGATTTTGTGAAGTTAGATTCAATGGTGATATTGGTATGAAATCTTAGATGGTCAATACAGACATATTGTTGATATAAGAAAGAAGACATGTACATGTAGAACATGGCAATTGAGGGGCATACCATGTCAACATGCTGTTCTTGCATATCAGCACAAAGGCATAGAACCTGAACATGAAGTGGTACATTGGTATAGGAAAGAGACTTTTTTGAAGGCTTATAATCATTTTCTACAGCCAATACCAAACATGAAAATGTGGCCTCACACTAGTGGTGTAGTGATTGAACCTCCTGAACCAAAAGTCATGCCTGGTAGGCCACCAAAGTGCAGAAGAAAGGCAAAGAATGAGCCTAGAAAAAAGTATGGAAAGTTATCCAAAAGAGGAGTAAAAATGACATGTTCACTGTGTCATCAAGTAGGCCACAACAAAAAATCTTGTCCAACATTGGTAAGTTATTATTCTCTTCTAATACATTTACAATAAGCTTCAATTATTTACAATAATCAATTATTATTACTGTATTAATAGGCTGAAATGGGATAACCTGGAGGCTACCCAAACAGGAAACCAAGCTCAAGCCAACCATCACTGTCTAGCCAACCATCAAGCTCAAGCCAACCACCATTGTCTAGCCAACCATCAAGCTCAAGCCAGCCACCACTTTTTAGCCAACCATCAAGCTCAAGTCAGCCACCACTTTTTAGTAGACCATCAAGCTCAAGTCAGCCACCAGTATTCAATCATCAAGGCAGTTCTATGTGTTTTGATTCTTCAGCTGTTAGAAGAGAGCAACAACCTGCTAAAAGCAGAGGCACATGCAGAGGCAGAGGCACTGGGAGAGGTACTGAAAGAGGAACTGGTAGAGGCACTGGGAGAGGTACTGGCACTGCCAGTGAAATTGGAAGAGGCAGTGTTTTCAACATTGGAGGTGTATCAAATCAGCAACCTGATCAACCAAGGGCTGTGGAAGCTTCAATATCAACAGGAAGACAAAAAAGGACCAAGACTATAGGATTTGACATCTATACAAATGCAAGTGGTAGTCAAACCTTTAATGTAAGTGTATACATAATTTTGTTCATTTCTTACTCTACTATATAAAGTCTCATTTTAAGATATTTCCATGCATCCTGGTACTTCAGGAGAAAAAGTTATCAAATCGAGAGTTTATAAGGATGCATCTCCAACAAATATTGATATTGGTTATAAGCCTCGAGGACTCAAGTGGAATGGTGGAGATGCTGTCACTGGTTCAAGTTGCAACGTATCACTCAGTCAAGGAAAAACAAGCGTGGAACATCTAGTGCACCAAAGAATGCCTAATTTATGTAGACTAGTCACTTTTTGGTTGTGTAATTAGCAGCAAAAATTTGTATTGACTGCTTTGAAACTTGGAGCTCACTAGAGCAAATTAATGGCATGAATGATCAATTTTTACTGCTTTTGAGGCACAAATTATCTTCATTCCTTCAATTAAATCATTACAATAAAAACACAAGGCATTTACAATAGAAAAATCGATCTAAATTGCCCATAAAGAACACTAGAATCTACCATACATACTTTTATGAAGGAATCTAATAGAAGACAAATGAATCAACTAAGATTATTTTGTTACACAAATCCAAGTAGCCAATATCACCCCTACAATGATGCATATTATCCATACTTTTCTTGATCGATTCCTCTCCAATTCATATGTTTTGACTCTTTTCAACAAACCCCATATCACCCTCCTAGCTTGAGCAGGCATTTCATCATCATACCATCGAAAATATCCACATCCACCTCGTGCCTACAAAATTAAAGAAAAAAATTGAATTATAAATAAGGTGATTCTTTACTATATTGGACAAAAAAATGAATTTGTTTTACCTTTGAAGTTTTGCAACAAAGGAACCTACGTCCAGGATTGGATTGCGTCCATGAGGTCTTCATTTCCACAACGTTCCACATTGACATAGTACCTTCGCAGTTGAAGAAGAAGAAATCGATGAAGAAGATAAATTCGACATTGGAACTTAATGATTAAGAAGAAATCAATGAAAAAGAGATATAAGAGGAGAAATAATGATGAAGAGAAACAAAAGAGGAGAAATGAGGGATGAAGAGAAACAAAAGAGGAGAAATAATGGAAGAATGGGAGAAATTAGGGTTAAAAGGGGGAAGAAGATCGTTGGTGGGTGGTTGAAGATCCACATCAGCACTTTTAAAGCGTCTGCACGCGCTTACAGGACGTGAGATCACGTTTGGCTCCACATCAGCCAAAAATATTTAAAAGGATCAAATTATAGGGGTTAAAGGATTTAATAGGAATCTTGGTTAGTTGAGGTACCTGGGGGAAAAGCGCGAACAACTTTAAGGACCTGCGTATGTATTTGGCCTAAAAAAAAATTGTTAAACATTCATTGTAAAAATAGGTTCACTATACATAATCTTCGTTGTTTCTTCATGACTAAATATTATTCATGGTATATTACTAAAAAATATTCAATGTATGATAGTGATCAGAGGATAAATTTATATGACCAATCAAGGAAATTTCTTGAAATCATATCAATAAATAGCTTCTCATTAAAGTGTCATAAAATCAATAACAATGACATATCAAATGTGTAAATTATTATGGGAGTACAAAAGAGATCATTTCATGTGGACTCAAAAAGATTTACAGTCCTGGTACCATCAAAACTTTTTAATGCAATAAGAGAAGTTGGAGACTTCAACTAAATTTAAATTTTAATAATAAAACAAAATACAATACAATCGTATTTTACTAAATTGTCTTAGATATATTTATATTTTAAAGAATTATTAATTTATAATATTAATGGAATTATATATTCATATAGGGGTGTTTTTCAAAAATACAATATCTTATAATCTTATTAAAATTAATAATTTTTTTCATTGACCCAAGTCGGAGTCGGAGGAAAATATTATTTTAGAGAAATTATTAATTTATTGAGAATTAGTTTAATAATTTAACTGTATTACTAGTTTTGAAAATAATTAAATTTATTTAAAAATATATAACATTAAGAAAATAAAAAGTCATATATCAATTATTTTTTTCAAAATTCATCCTTATTACCCAATTAATGAAATGTTACTTAAGTTAGATGTCTTTTCGAGAAAACATAAAAGGTGTTTTAGAAATGATTTGAGATTATTAAATATCTTCTAAAAATTGTGTGAAAATAAAAAAAAACTGATAATATGAAAGAGAAAAAAAACTGTATTATTTTGATCGAAAGATTCTAGTCCTTTTGCTAACAATAATATTTTAAGTCTGGTGGTCTGCTACAGACCAATTCCATATATTAAGGAAATTTTCAAAAACATACCTATCAACATATATATATATATATATTATATATATATATATATATATATTATATATATATATATATATATATATATATGAAAACATTTATTATATATAATGTATCATATAAAATAAATATATAGTAGTATGTAAAATTATACACAAATAGGGGGCTAACTTGAATAATAAACTCAAAATATGCAGTAGTGGCGTAAATATTTTCTCACAAGAATATAAAGCGTATTAATTAATTAATATTAATAAAAAGAATTAAATGAAAGGAGTAAAGAAATAGATAAGCAAACCCCACTTGCACTCATGAACATGCATTATATTACATCTAAAGCTTACTCTTAATTATACTAATTAATTCTAGTATATTTACAACAACTAAACTTCAGAAAGAAGCTATGGCTTTATTGGAATGGACAATAATAGCCAAGAAATTAAAATGTCTGTTAGTAATAAACATGTTGATGCACTCATGTCCACAATCCCCAAACTAAAATAAAGCCATAGAATAATGAAAATTGTACCACAAGCTTAAAAACTACACATTACACGCAAATCTTTTATTTTGTAATTATCGTGAAAAAGAGTTAGTTACATTATATTTTTTTTTCAAATTATAATTCTTTTAAAATTTGGTTGAATCTGAATACATTTCAAAATATCATAAAACATTACGTTTTAATTTTAGATACATTGTTCAATGTTTCAATATATCGCGTCTCAGTGTTGGATATATCATTCAATGTCCCGCTACATCGTGTATGTCTCGATAAATCGAGTATAGTGATCTATCTGACCTATACATTGTGTAAAATGACATATTTGAAACGTTTGAATACGTCGCGTACGTCATGATATATTGTATATAATGATGTATTTCCTCGATACATCGCATAAAGTAATGTATCTGATCGATACATTTATCACATAACAATAATGTATCTAAGAACAAGAAAATATAGAAATTTTACAATTTTTTCAAATGATAAATATTATAAAAAATATGGTAAAATAAATTGTGTATTTCAATCATTTTTCTCTTATTTATTCGTGACCACAAAATAGAGTCAGACCAACATTTAGGTACCATATATGTTATTTAAAGTTTATCAGATAACAATAACTTTTTTTTCTATTTTTTAATCATATAAATGTCAACCAACTTGAGTTGAGCTAACGAAAATATAATTTAATTTTGCCTGACTTTTTGTATTTTATATCGAAAATATAACATAAGTCATATATAGTATTCCAAAATAAGTAAATTGCATTTGAGATAATTTTGAAAATTAAAGCCTCTCAATTTCGATTCATAAATTTGTTGTGGTTTATGATATTAGGTTGTGCCTTCCTTCTTTTGTTTTTTTATGTACTTATTTTAACTCATTATTATGAATTAAAAGAAATATAATTTACCTATTTTACCATACTAATATACTCATTTGTGTAGTATATTTCATAAAAAAAAAAGAACTTCTAAAATTAGCAAAAGAATTCTGTTATAACATCAATGACAAACTTGAACTTTACAAGCTTGACATGCATGGTCCAAGACTTCAAATATTAAAAAATCAAATGAAGGAGATAAATACAATTGTCCACAGGGAAAATCAGTGTTACATAGAAAAAATTAGGGGAAAATCTCTGAATTAACCTATTTACAAAGTTCATAAATCAAATTAAATTGTGGAACTATACTTCTATGTAGGACTTGTTCAAGTTTGGAGATTTAAAAATTTAGCGACATCATGCTGGCTTTGGAGTTTCGTGTGGAGCGTGTTTTTCTGATCGAGTACTTTCATTAACATCTTGGAATTGTTGGATTTTACTTTATTCGAGGGTGAAAGTAATAGTTTCAATTTGCAGAATAGTTGAGTTTTTTATTATTCGGGGGTGAAAGTAATAGTTGTAATTTAATTACAAAAAATACGTTTAGCTTGTGTTTCAATCTCAATTATCTGCCTCAAGTTTACTGGACTCCATGAGTTGTTAAATTCATAAATTTCATATCTAGACGATTAAGAGATGATTTCCCTTGAATCTTGTGTATAGGATGTTATAATATACATGTAATATTAAGTGGACCTACTGCTTAGCTGTTTGAATTAATCAATTACATTTCGAACTACTAAGCAACAAATCCGCCACTTAATATTAAAGGTACATTAAATCCGTCACTTAATATTGCATGTACATTATAAAATCATATATACAAGATTCAAGCTAGGAAAATCATCTCATCCATATAGATATGAAATTTAACAACACATGGGTCCAATTAAGTTGAGGCAAATAATTTCATATTAACAAGATCTGCTGCTTAGCTGTTTGAATTAATCAATTAAATTTCGAATTGGTAAGCAACAAATCCACTTAATATTACTTGTACATTATAAAATCATATATGCAAGATTGAAGCTAGGAAAATCAGTTCTCATCCATCTAGATATGAAATTTACAACACATGAGTCTAGTAAAGTTGAGGCAGATAATTGAGGTTGAAATGCGAGCTAAATGTGTTCTTTGCATCTATCACTTTCTCCAGAGGCGGACTTATGTTGTGCAGATGCTTAAGCACCCACTGACTTTCGTGACAAACAATACTATTTAGGTAAAACAATTAGTAATTTAATCAAATATATTATTTGAGCACCCCTTCTATGTAGTAGTTTCCAAGCTAAAAAAAATATTGAGCACCCATAATATAAAATTTCTGAATCCGCCACTAATTTTTTCTTCCAAACAAAGTAAAAATCTAATAAAACTTCACACTCGATCAAAAAAACACGACGCACACAAAATTTTAAAGTCGACACAATGTCGCTAAATATTTTAAATCTCTAAATTTGGGCAAGTCTTACACAGAATTATAGATCCACAATTTGGTTTGATAGTTTCATTTAGTATGTTTTTTGAGTTAACTATCTGCTAATGTAGTCATGGTATATTTATGATATTATAAATATTTAGGTGTATATTATATTTTAATTAACTTGGCTAAAATTAAATGACTATTACGTGATAAAAATTAGAAAATGAGTATTTTTTGTGCGATAAATTTTAACTTGAATAATTTTATATGACGAGTAAAAATATAACTTTTGTGTGATAAATTCAAAATTAAATGATCATCAATGAAATTGACCTTGAAAATTTGTATGCAAATATTTTTGAAATACAAGATGCACATAAACATAGGATTAAAATAATTATTAAATTATATTACCACTATCGACAACAATGAGGTTAGGGAGATCCAAAAATTTAAAATTGGATACTTAGAAGTGCAAAAGAAAAAATTGAGAAAGAATCTATAAATTAGAAATAAGGATATGCAAAATGTGATGGGACAACTCAAGAAATTTTGAACAACTTAAAGAATTTAAAAAAGCGATTTTCAAATTTCTTGGCAAGATTCAAGTAAAAATTATACATTTTTGAAAGAAATTTAATGATTTTACTTGTGAAAATTAATTTAAATCATAGATCTGAATTTTGACTATTTTATTAGTACCTTAAGACAATAATTAGTACGTAGAAAGTAGAAACTAGTTATTTTATAAAAAAATACCAAAAAGAAATCAAAGATATATATCACAAGAAGAAATTACCTTAACGTAAAGATTGAAATGGAAGCATATCAACAATCAATAAAACTTCTATGATATCTACGTAATAAAAAAAGTGATTAAGAAATTATTAACCTCTCGAAGCCATTTTAATGTTCGTTCAAAACAAAGTTGTCCAGGTCTGCAACTTTCTACTAAAATCAGATCAATTTCTCCAATGGGAGAGCATTTTTCTCCATAAAGACTGTGCATTTTAAAACTTTATATCATTCAAAACGTTACAAATTTGATTTTAGAAGACCAGTTAAATATAGTCAAAATATGTAGATATTATTGCTTTTAAAATAATTTTTTCTTTTCAAAATATATTAATTAGTCAAGCATAGTATGGACCACAGATTTAATAATTGAGTCTTCCAATTACGTTATTGATTCGCAAAATGAATTAATTCTAGCATAATAAATTACATATTATTTCACTAATAATTCATAATTACACTGTTCAATTTAAAGTTGAAATCTATCATTAAATTTAGTTTAACTTCCTATGTGTTAGAATTATCGTTATCAATCAATTAGATTAAATTTTTGACAATTTAATTGGTGAAAATCATTTCTCACCCCAAATTTTGCTTTAAAAAAAAACTTCCCCCTCAACTTTAAACAATGATCAAACTCCCCCCTTCATCCTAATTAAAATTTTAATATATCTATTATACTCTTTCATTATTAACTTTCTTTTAGTTCTTTAAAAATTATGATATTACCATTTTCTTGAATTCATGTAACAATTTTTTCATAAAGCATAAACCTCTTCATTTGGACGAAAAAAAATATAAATTAAGTATATAATAAGCTAATGATGTTTTATAATGAAGTAAATTAGCATAACCAATTTTTTTTTATTAATAATAATTCAAATTCTAATATTTATTCATATAAGTGAAAATATCATAGAATAATAGTTATATCATAGAATAATAGTTATCCTCAAACTTTGAAATTATTATTCAAAAGGTTTTCTTAAAAGAGATATTGCTCAAAACTACTCGTGAAGTCATTTGGAAATAAAAGTTTCCTCTCATTTTAAATGTAGATGTAAAAATATTTATACTTCAGAATACTTGGTTCCCTTGTATTTCTTTTGAAAAACATGAAACTCAACTCTCATCATCCTCATTCTCATTTACGCAAGTCTCAAAACAAATTAAAATAATTGTAAAAGACTTCTCAAAATAGGTTCATACCTAATTATGGATATGAACGACTCAATTTAAGACTTTCAATAACCATACATGGAACTCGATACTCGGAACTCGACAACTCCAAAACTCAAGGAATCAATGAACTACCCATCTCAAGAATGCTCGACTCATAGGGTTCATATAGAATTATGGAAATTAACAACTCAACTCAAGGATCTTCATGTGTAACATAAAGTAGTCCCATAATTAGGAATATAATCTCAAAAGTGCACTATATCATTTTAGGCCTACGATCACAATAATTCTGAACAACTCTTTTAAAGTGTTGCCTAAGAGACTTTTGGAAACACTTTTAAAGCGTAGCCCAAGTTTTTAACTTTTAGCTACGATAATATTGACAACACTTGTAAAGTGTAATCTTTAATGACATAATCTACACTTTACAGGCGTTGTTATAGCATGATATAATTGACAACAACTATTTACATATATAGCCACACTTTTAAAGTGTCCTATTTTTATAATTGTAAAAACAACACTTTACAAATGTTGTCTTAATGTTTTCATTAAAATGTTATATTTCCTTCAAAAACTTCAACATCAAAACATGTCCTCCTTCCCATATTTGTTGTTCAAAAAAATTATTAATAAAACATTAAAACTTAATTTCTCCCAAATCTGAAAAAATTTCGTCACTTTCCTCACTAAACAACACACTTTTTTCGCACAGAAGAACCATAGATTTTTTGAAGAACGGAAGAACAATACTTTTTCGTCACAGATTTCCTTCAAAATTTATCACATATTTCTTGTTAAAGATTGAAGAGCCGAAGAACATGAATTTCGTCACAGTTTCTTTGTTAAAGAGTTGTTCCGTTTTATTTCGCTGATGAAAAAAATGCTTTACACATGGAGATATCACGTCATAAAGCTTTGTGTTTTTGGAATAGGTTTCATCAGGTAAGAAATTCTAATCTCTAAAATTCTCAAGTCTTGTTTTAGAGTTTTGATATTCTTGTGTATCTTTGAAAGTCTAAATTTTAACTTAGGGTTTTAATATTTTTGTATTGTTGATACGAATTTTGTTGATTTTTGAGAGTCTAAATAGTTTTTCTTCTCGTGAATGTTGAATGTTCCAGCTGAAGCTAAGTTGTGTTTCTAGGATGAACTAAATTGAAGATAAGTCGTGTTTCTCTGAAGAACTGAAGAGCTGAAGCTGAAAATACCTAGGATTCTCTTCTCCGTGATACCAATTTCGGCAAGCGTAAGTAGCTACTCTACTAATCATCTTGTCAATAAATTGATTTTTTTTCTATTTAGAAGAAGAGAAAATAAGGAATTGATTACTTTGGGGTTGTTGGAATGGAACAAAACACGAGTTACGGCTGAATTCCAAAGTACAGGAAGAAAGTACGAAAATTATAAACCCTCCAAACTAATTCCAAAGAACATTGTAGCACAGTGAGTTAGTATCTATCGTTAATAGCTTGTGTTGACTTTCAATATAAAACCCTCCATGCTAATTCCAAATCACATTATTGTTGTAGTTATGTAGGTTAAATGGTACTGTTGCGAATGTTATATACATATTTCATTTTTGGACATCCTGGTGGTTCAAATTGTATTAAGCCTGCAAGTGTTGCAAATGTTACATATGCAGGTTATTATGTAGTTAATTGATAATCAGTGTGTTTCCTTTATGTTATATGGGTATCTAACTGCTTGAGTTGCTTATTATATCATCATATGTACATTATATTTTCTAGACTTACGGGTGTCGTATTGCATCTATTTCAACATTCAGGTTATTATCGTGAGTTATGCTATCATGACAACACGTTCCCTTGACCTGAACTAGAAAATGAGGGCATTGCGAGTTTTACCAATGTTTCTGTTGCCTGGCTTATCCTTAAGTACATATTCAGCAATTGGAAGTTTTACAAGGATGTGTAAGTAATTAATGGTTGTTCGCTAACCAAAGTTCTCATACTACTCGTTTCATAATTGTATTGTCTTACACACTCATTTAACCTTTTTCTTATTGTCCCTACTCTTTGATGCTGAATGTGATTTAGGACATTGATTTTTATGACAAATGGTAATTGCCCGAGAGATAACCAGGTTATTTGTGGGTACTTTTACTATGTTAAATAAATGTGGTATCGTTCATCAACATATAGAAAAATAGAAACAATTGTAAAAACAGAACTCTTAAGTATGTCTTTTTATGAAACAACATACTACTACACAATTTCTTTCTAGAGACTTAAGGTTGTCATTTGAATGTCTTTTATGCAGATATATCCAACATCTGTAAGGTCAACTAGTATCGGAGTTTCAACTTCTGTTAAAAAATTGGGGCCATACTTTCTTTTATTGTTGTGGTGCAATTGGTAAGAGGGTGCCATCAAATGACTGCAATCATATGTTTTGAAGCAGTTGTAGTTTTATCGGCAGCTAGTGTTCTGCTCATTTCAATAGGGACAAAGTGTAGGGAACTATATAATACTATTGTCTACATTTCTACTGTTTTTCATTCTCATTCATAAAACATAAAGGGATTTATTTCTTGTTTGTGGAGCTTGTTGATTATATTTGGTGATAACTTAATTTCTTCGTGGTGGAGTTGATCATATATTCACCCAATACCAAATCATAGTCTATGAGTTGGAGCTCTAAGTTTGTTTGCAACTTTGCAGATAGTTGAAACTGAATGCTTATTGAGACCATCATTTTAGCTGATGAGTTCTTGGTAAGACAATTTTGTGCATTTAATAACTTATAAACACTACTAGTTGGAGTAATGAAAAATTACTCTAATTTTGAGTCTGTCTATGCTATAATGTAACTATTTTACACATTTTAAGCATCATGTTCAGCAACATACGGGTCACAGGACAAAAAAAGGTAAAGAGAAAAAAATAAAAAAAGGGAAAACATCTTAGGTCATGGCTCAAGTTTAGAAAGTGAATACCTAAAACGATTCATAAAAATTTTGTGGAACTTTAACCAAATATAAAAGGTGCTATTAAAATTTGACCTTCTGAGAGATGATGCTTTAAGGTTGACATTTTTTGTTGCGAGTCACATGAAGCAATATATATACAGGGAAGAAGTGACAAAGACTTTGTGTTCTTTCAACTGTTACATTATATTTTCTTCAAGGAAATGGCTATATCTATCCAATTCCTATGTGATAACTACTCTCTTTATCCAATACTCTTGATTTCTATGGTTTTTCTCCTTCTAAAATTATTGTTGTTCGAGCCACCTCAAATCCTTGATAAGTAATTGATACGCTAAAATTTACTTCCTGAAAAGAAGTATATGAGATCTTATCATGTAAAGAATCCAACTATGAGGTTGGGGCCGATCCCACGAGGAAAATGATTTAGACTTAACTTTGAACTATTATTACTTCTATTTAGTCAAGTCCTTCCAAAAACAAGTAACAAACAGGGTTTTTTAAAGCAATAAATGTAATTAGATATTTCTAAATAAACAAGTGACAGGTTTAAAGATTTGATTTTTATCAAGAAATGAGAGTAACTAGCGCTTAAGTGTTCCCCACAGGTTCATAACGCGGTAATTCTAGCTATGACAAGGTTGTTTTTTGCATTAGCCACCCTCAACTTATGCTTTTGGCATAACCTGAGGTGCACATGTCCAAGAGGGACCAGAGCCACCACATTGTTCCCAGAAAAGATCAGTTGGGGTGAAAAAGAAAGGTCTATTTTAAGCTCAAATCATTTGGATCAAGAAGGGATTAATTTCATTCGGTTTTCTGTTATTTAGGCTAAAGATTGACTATATTGAACAACGACCTATGATCCTTTTCTAATTGTCTATTACGGCTTACTTTTAACAGGACTAACCAGACAATTTTAGCTCAGTACGAATGGTGGAATATTCAAATTTTGCTCACACTCACTTGAAATCTCATTACTCTACCAAATTATCAGAAACCTAGTTCGAGTTTTAGATTTAGGGTCATGCAGTGATGTATCTCTATGTCATGCTTAGAGCCACACATTTATCAGTTATTGTGCCTAGTTATGCATCATTTTCTTTAAATCAGGATATCATTTTGTTTAACCATCATGCTTCAGAGTCCATTTCTAGACTATGTACTAAAGATACCAACATGCCGGTTCAACAATAAAGTAACCAGTCTCTTGGGGAAAAAAAAACAGGCAAGAAAACCTCAAGAGAGGATCGTGAGTTGGGCTACTCACTTCACCCTATCACTCACTTTCCATTTACCCCACCCCTAACAAAAAACGTCCAATTGTCCTCAATGCATAAAGTATATAAGACAGAGTGGTAGGTGAAGCAAACCTGAGGCGCAAAGCGCCGGTGATCAACAAGCTGGCTGGTCCGATTTCCCAGAACCTGCTCCCTTTGAAGTAGGGACACCATCAGTAGTGTCCTCAGCAATGACAACACCATCAGTAGGGCTCCTCCCAGCCTCTGCAACTCTGTATCTAGAGGCCACAACAGCCACCTCGATAACCCTCAATTGGGGGCCTCCTCATCAATCAGCGAGGCTCTCCTCGCAGCCTCCAACTCATGGCGCTCCTTCTTTCGAGCTCGGGACTCATCCTCATCTATAGTGCGTATCCTCTTGGCAAACTCTTGTGGTGGAGGTGGTAGCACATCAGTAGTGGCGAACAAGGCAGTCAGCACCGTGTCCTCAGCAGGCTCTACCGAAGGGGCCTCAGATTCAGGCACCCGAGCCTCCAGTATAGTGTCCAAGTCGGCTCCTAGACTCTCCAGAGAAGCCTGGAGAGTCGTCACATCCACTGTAGGGGATGTCCGAGCGAGAACCCACAACTCAAATGCGTCCAAACGTTGGTGGAACTCCATGATCTTCCGCTCAGTTTGCTGGTCCATCTTCCTCCCAATACGCTCTTCTGCCTCAACAATGGACCTCTGCATCCAAGGCTGGATGTAATGCAGAAGTGTGGCCATTTGGGCCTCTAGTTTCTGGACCCTAGAAAGAGGGACCAATGTAGCAGATGGGATAGAGCGGGAGGATCTTGGAGCGGTGCTACTACCCTGGATAGACTCGACCGGAGTGGTGTCGGTAGGCTCAGATTTAGCCGGATTAGCCCCTTGGTCCTGCTCTACCATGGCTGCCAGGTTCTCACCTAGCGGCTTCACCTCTATACGGGACCCTCTGTTGGGAGCCAACTCATTGGCCTCATCTCGGATGAGACCGATATCAACCTGTCCAGGCGGAGTCTTGATCACATCAATGTGCCATACGTGCACTCCTGCAGACCTGCACAGTGCAAAAACCATGCACGGGAATGGGTAAGTAGTAGTGGACTTAAAGGACCTCTCGTGCATCACTACCTGTAATAACCATGTGAATTCCACCTCGAACCCCGCAATCATGGCAGCCATCAGCACTGCACGATCCTAGGTGACAATATTATCAGCACCAGTGGAGGAAAGGCAGTGTCGGACCAATAGCTGTAGGAACTTAGTTGTGAAGGTTGGCTTTCTTGATACTCCCCTTGAGCTCCCGCACCCAATTGGCAGCCTCACCATCTATGGACAGGTACTATGTAATCCACCGCTTAGTGGTCTCTCTCACCTCTGGCTCACGCTGGAACCGACCATCTTTGATCAATTTTTACCGATAGTCAAAATCGGCGGTGAGAGGAGTCCGGGTGGCATCATTATCCGCGCAATAGAGAAATCTGCGGATAGCATGCAAGGAAATGTCAACCCGCTTGCCGCGGACTTGAACGTACTCCAACGGTGCATGCTTGGTGGGGGCTGCCCGCCTGTCCAGCTGAGATCAAAGAGTTGCCGCATAGGAGGCGTATAATTCTCGGACCATCTCCTTGCTATAGCGGTCTATATCTCGAGCCATCCACTCCAGCTGATGTCGGGTGAATAACTCATGAATGGACGACATGGTAGGAAGACTCCCCGTGAGAACCCGCTGCTCAAGTGTCAGGGTCCGGGTCATGACCCCCTTTTCATTGGGCATCTTGGCATCACTGTAGATTTGGTACTTCCCCTCGACACACTACTAGTTGGGATGATAGGCAACCGGAGCGGAGATGCCAGTCTGGGGTGCTGGAGTAGAGTCAGCACTAGCAGCCTCATCAGACGAGGCAGAAGCAGAAGCCTCCTCCAATATGGAAGACTCCATAGAGTCGGAAGTTTCCTTAGAACCGGATGCCTCCACGGAGCCAGATGCTCCATCGAACTGTTCAGCCGACCCAGAAGGTGTGTCGATCAGTATGCGCTCCTCTTCATACTGGGAGGCAGTGACTATGCCGGGCGCCACCTTCGTGGGCGTGGCGCTAGTGGGGCGGGCAGTATAGGTAGGAGTACGGGTGCCTAGTGGCACGTACTCTAGGTCACGCTCATCATCTAAGCCTATGATAAGCCAGTACGATGGGGCGACTGACTTGGAACGCCCTCGTGAGTATACACGGTCAGGTTTAGGTGCCATTCATACATGTAGAGAGAATTAGTTAGTACCAGTGTAAGCAACAAAACATAGAAAAGAATGACAGTGCAGAAGTAAAAAGTGCAGGACGGACCCATCGACGGTCCGTCAAAGGGGTCTGTCGAGGGACACTTAGAAACAATTTTTAAAACATTAGAAACAAAGGTTCTGACACTGTCGACGGTTGTGCAGGAAGGACCGTTGAAGGCACGACGGTCCGTCATGAGGGTCCGTCGCGGGACACTTAGAAGAAATTATAAAAACGTTAGAAACAAAGGTTCTGATAGTGTCGATGGTTGTGTAAGACGGACCATCGAAGGCACGACGTCCATTATGAGGGTCCTTCGCGGGACACTTAGAAGAAATTATAAAAACATCAGAAATAAAGGTTCTGACACCGTCGACGGTTGTGCAGGAAGGATCGTTGAAGGGACGACGTTCCGTCATAAGGGTCCGTCGAAGGACACTTAGATTAATTTTATAAAAAATTAGAAATATGGTTTTGACACCGTCGATGGTTGTGCAAGACAGACCGTCGAAGGGACGACTGTCTGTCATAAGGGTCCGTCGGCGGATACTTAAAGTAAACTCGAGAAGTTGGGGTTGACGGATCCCAACGACGGTCCATCGCGGGATCGATGGTCCTGTTGACGCATACTGACCTTCAGGGAACACATTTTTGCAGCCAAATTTGGTACCCTATCATACTAATTTGAAGTATTTTTAGAAGCCTAAGTTTACTAAACATTTACCCAGCATCCCTTCATTCGTAGGGCCTGAATTTTCCCAGTTTTCACATGCATTTTCGACAGCCTATCAAACCTTAGGTCAGGAACACAATCACGCAAACACACACTATTTTTTTAACAATACCACCCTATTTCTTTCAATTTCAGTGTTCTAAGGGACTTAGGACTTTTGTGTGTAAGTTTTAGCAAGCAAATGTTCACGGTAATTAGGAATATTAAAAAAAGTTAATCTTATAGCTCAGAAAAACATAGCTGACAACTCTAGTAGATAAGAAAGAGTATGAACACTAGTAGTTGAAAAACAACAACAACTACCACGAACACCGACCGACAAAGGAACTGAAGAAAATGGGAGATTTTGGGAGAGAATGGATTTTGTAGAAGTGGGGGAAGTGTGGGAATCTTATGATGGAATGGAGTGAATGGGTCAGGAAGTGGGGGAAAAAGAGAGGAAATAGGGAGGGGAACGGTTATGGGAGTTATGTGAAGAGGTGGGTAACTGAAGAGTGTAAAAACTTTTAATATGTAACCGGACGAGTCGGGTCAGGTTGGTGGGTGAGGGATCAATGATTCCCCATCGACGGACCGTAAGCCGGTCGACGGTATGTAGAAACCTCCGTTGACAGTGCCCTAACTTAGAAAAATTTAACGAACATACCTGGGCACGACGGATCCTACCGACGGTCTGTCGAAGGGATGACGGTCCGTCGATGGGTGTACCAGACCATTTTTCTGCAGATTTCTTGTGATTTGGTCCCTACACATTTAACACCCATTAAGCTAATCTTTTTTTTGTGTTTTCTTGACACTTTTTGGAAACGTACCCTTCTCTATGCTCTAGCCAACACTTCTAAAGAAAATAAAGGAACATTCAGACGTGACATAAGTAATAAAAGCAAAAATAATGCAACTTAACCTAGAAAATCATAAAAAATCTATAGTTGGCTAGAAGATACATGTTGGCTTACCTCCCAATCAGCGCTTGATTTAACGTCGCGGCACGACGGAGGACTCTTGATTACTCAGACTTCATCAAGATGGTATGCCTCGATCGCTTCCTTCGCTGTTTCAGCACGTGTTAGATAGATTTTGATTCACTGTCCGTTCACCTTGAACCTCACACCCTCCTTGTTCTCCAACTCAACCGTACCATGAGGGAATAGTTGGGTGATCAAATAGGGACCAGTCCATTTGGACTTGAGTTTGCCCTGAAACAAACACAACCTCGAATTAAACAAAAGCACCAAATCCCCAACCAAAAAATCGCGCTTCTCAATCTTTTGGTCATGGTACTTGTTCATCTTTTCTTTATAGAGGCTGAAATTTCATATGCCTTCAAGAAAAATTCATCAAGCTCATTCAATCCATTTAACCTCTGTCCCGCAGCCTCATTCCAATCCATTTTCAACTTATTCATAGCCCACATGGCCTTATGCTCTAATTCAACCGGTAAGTGACAAGCCTTCCCATATACAAGTTGGTATCGGTACATACCTATGGGAGTCTTGTATGCTGTCCGATAGGTCCAAAGAGTATCATCAAGCCTCCTTGACCAATCCGTTCTACTAGCATTCACCGTTTTTGCCAAAATCTTCTTAATGTCCTTGTTTAACACCTCAACTTGTCCACTAGTTTGAGGATGGTAAGGAGTGACCACATTATGGCGAACCCCATATTTTTCCAATAATACCTTAAACAACTTGTTGCAAAAGTGGGATCCCCCATCACTAATAATAGCCCTTGGGGTGCCAAACTCTAGAAAATATGTTATTTTTCAAGAATGCGGTGACACTCTTCCCTTCATTTTCGCAAGTGCGATAGCTTCTACCCATTTTGACACATAATCGACTGCCACAAGAATGTACTTCATCCCATGAGAACTCACAAAAGGGACCATAAAGTCAATGTACCACACATCAAACAATTCAATCAGAAGAATGGGATTTAAAAGGAGCTCTTGCTTTCTCGAAATGCCACCATATCTTTGGCATCTATCACATGCCTTGGCGAACTCATGAGAATCTTGGTGGATGGTTGGCCAATAGTAGCCACATCGCAAAATCTTGTGAGCAGTCCGGATACCACTATGATACCCACCTACAGGCGAAGAATGGCATGCCTCCAAAACACTCAACATCTCAACTATCGGCATACAACGCCGAATAAGCCAATCCACACAACTCCTATATAAGTATGTCTCATCACAAAAAAACTTTTTCACATCATGCATGAACTTTTTCCTTTGATGAAAGGACAAGTCTGGTGGGACGATATCACTAGCTAGATATCTCGCAAAATCTGCGAACCATGGAATCAAGTCTTGGGAGGTAGCAAGTACATGCTCATCGGGGAAAGTATCATCAATTTCAGCCTTTTCACCTAACTCCCTCATTGCTTCATCTTATAATCGGGACAAGTGATCAACAACTTGATTTTCGGTGCCTTTTGTCTTTTCACCTCAAAGTCAAATTCTTGCAATAGTAATACCCAATGAATCAACCTCGATTTCTCATCTTTCTTTTCCATCAAATATCTCAAAGCAGAATGATCAATATGCGCTGTAACCCTCATGCCAAGGAAATAGGAGAGAAATTTCTTGAAAGCAAAGACTACTGCAAGGAGCTCTTGTTCAGTCACAGTGTAGTTCTTTTGGGCTTCATTATGGGCTTTACTAGCATAGCAAATGGGATGAAGGATTTTGAACCTTCTTTGTCCCAATACCACACCAAGAGCAACCCCACTCGCATCACACATCACTTCAAAAGGCTTGCTCTAATCCAGAGAAATGATGATAGGTGTAGACACCAACTTTTCCTTCAACTCACCAAATGCCTTAAGACAAGATTCATCAAAATGAAAGTTACTCTCTTTCTCAAGCAACTTGCACAAAGGATATGCAATCTTTGAAAAATCCTTGATGAACCTCCGACAAAAACCTGCATGCCCAAGAAAACTTCTCACACCTTTTACAGAGATAGGTGGAGGAAGTCACTCTATCACCTCAACTTTAGCTCGATCAACCTCTATAACTTTCTATGAAATGAGATGACCCAATACAATACCTTCTTTAACCATGAAGTACATACCTTCATCCTTTCCCCCCAACCTTAGCACAACATCTTCACACTCTTAGAACTCAGACAAATCACTCAAACACCGCTCAAAGGAGTAACCAACCAGTGAAAAGTCATCCATAAACACCTCAATAGTGTCCTCCACCATATCGCAGAATATTGACATCATAAATCTCTGAAATGTGGCTAGTGCATTACATAACCCAAACGACATTCTCTTGAACGCGAAGGTCCCATAAGGACAAGTAAATATGGTTTTCTCTTGATCTTCCAGTGCAATAGAAATTTTATTATAACCCGAAGCCATCAAGAAAATAGTACCACCCCTTTCCTGCAATCTCTCCGATATCTGACCCATGAAGGGCATAGGAAAATGGTTCGTCTCGGTCCATGCATTTAATTTCTGGTAATCCATACATACCCTCCATCCAGTCACCGGCCTCATCGGAACAAGGTCATTTTTCTCATTAGGGACCACAATCATTCCCCCTTTCTTAGGTACACATTGAACAGGGCATACCCAACTACTATCGGCGATTGGATATATCTCTCCAGCATCAAACCACTTAAATGTCTCTGGTGCTCAATACTTGGATTATGATCGGGCATGAGTTGGATTTTATGTGAAACAAATGCCAGGAGGGATCCCAATAATATCCGCAATAGTCCACCCAATAGCTCTTTTGAATATTTTTAACACCTCTACCAAACTCTCAACTTGATGCACATTCAAATTTGATGCAATAATTACCGGTAAAGTGTCACCTTTTCCCAAGAATACATACCTCAGATGTGGTGGTAGAGCCTTAAGTTCTACTTTTGGAGCCTCCTCTATAGATGGTTTCGCAGGTGGAGACTCGCGATGGTTCATATCTAACTCCAACTTCTTTGGTTTAAGCCGAACATCACCTCGATCAAGTGCCGCGACCAATGACCCATACTCTTCAATGCAATCACTATCAAAATTCATGATCACTGCCGCTAGTGCTTCTACACCCAGACGCTCTTATATTTGTACCTTAGATGACTTTTCAAGATTGTAAGATATTGAAGATACCGATTGGATCTCACCACTCTGCCTCATGAACCTACAAATGTTGAAAGTCACTTCTTCATTGTTCAACCAAAATTTCACTTTCCCTTTATCCATATCAACCAAGGCTCTATCCGTAGCAAGGAATGGCCTCCCAAGAATAATAGGTACTTCAAAATCAACCTCACAATATAAAATAAGAAAATCGGTTGGAAATATGAATGAGTGCACCTTTACTAACACATCGTGGAGTATCCCAATAGGTCTTTTCACCATTTGATCGGCCATCAGTAGCCGGATTGCAGTGGGCTTTGGGTCACCTAAACCCAACTTCTTGTAAATAGAGAGAGACATGAGATTTATGCTTGCCCCAAGATCACATAACGCTTTCGCAAAGTGTAATAACCCAATTGTGCATGGAATAGTAAAGGCACCCGAATATTCTTTCTTTTGCACTAGAGACCTTGTAGCAATAGCACTACAATGCTGTATTCTATCATCATCCTCAAAACTGACCGTTCTTTTCTTAGTGACCATATCTTTCAGAAACTTGGCATAACCGGGCATTTGTTCAAGAGTTTCTATCAAAGGGACATTGATAGAAAACTTTTTGAGCATAGTGATAAAACGTCGGTATTTACCATCATCGGTCTTTTTCACTAACCTCTGTGGGAATGGAGGTGGTAGTCTAGGCATGGGGGTCACCTTTTGGGGTACCTCAGCTTCTTTCCCTGTTTTGTCTTCTAACTCACCACTTACCTCCACTACCTCATCATCGCCTCTTATCATATTTTCTACACCAGACGACATCGGTGGGTCAATGGTTTGCTTACCACCTCAATTTGTGACTGTCATACAATGTCCATCATTGTTCGAATTTCGGACAATATTGCTAGGAGAGTGCCTAGTTGGCGTGGGTTCACAGTCGAAGACAAATTGGCCATTTGCAACTCAAGATGGTTGATCGAGATTGCCTGTGCATCAAATTTTTGCCCAATACTCTCTAAGTCACTCCTCAACTCTTTAGTATGCTCATCACTAGCATCAAACCTCCTCATCATTTTTTTGCAACATATCCTCAACTCGCACCCTACTACCTCCACTATCCCTAGGAGCAACTTCACGATTTTGAGGTGGAACAAAGGGCCCACTCCTATCATTTTTGTTACCATAGTTACCCCAATTGAAGTTGTTGTCACAGTTGTAATTTCCATCTCGGACATTATGACCCTCTCAATTGTAATTACCATAGTTCTAACCTTGATTTTCTTGACCTTGGAGCCGATTCTCCTGATTGGAGCCTTGGGCGTTTGGACGGAAACCCCCCGTTTGCTCATTCACCACATAATAGTCCTCCTCATAGTAATACTCATCAATGTGGTTTAGACAAGTAGTTCATCACATTTACCTTTTCTCCACCCCTAGTTACGTGTTTCAACACCAACCCAAGCTCAGCTCTCATTTGAGCCATTTCTTCACAAATCTCATCTGTGGCTGGGTTGTGTGCGAATTGCACTGCAAAAGTGTTTCTCCCAGTATCTGACTTCCTAGTGCTCCAAGCTTTATTATTTCGGGAGATTTTCTCCAACTTCTCAGCAATCTCAGCATAAGGACACTCCCCATAAGAACCACCGGTTATCGTATCCAGTACTGCTTTATTATTATCATATTGTCCTCGATAGAAGTACTCTTTCAGTGACTCATCATCGATGCGGTGATTGGGGACACTTCTCAAGAACGAAGTGAACATGTCGCAAGAACTACTGACTGATTCCCCGGGCAGTGCCACAAAGTTGTTCACCCTATCTTTGTGGTTTATCTTCTTAGACACGGGGAAGTAACGTGCTAAGAACACATCCCTTAATTAATTCCGAGTTTATATTGAGTTATAAGAGAGCTTGGTAGACCATATAGCAGCCTCTCCCTTCAGTGAGAGAGGAAACACTCTCAACCCAATTACGTCCATATTAAAATCAGGCCTCCCTACACAGTTCTTACACACCAACCTCACCTTGGCGATGTGAGCATGTGGATCCTCAGAAGGTAGCCCCGAAAACAAACCTCTAGCGGTGAGCATTTGCATCAGACTACTAGTTACCATGAAAGTATGGTCGTGGGGTAGGGGAGGCAAGAAAAGTGGCCCGTCAGAGTCAGTAATATTATCATATCCCCTATAATACTCTTGAGGGTGTGGAGCGGGAGGTTGCCTTCATATTTCACCTTTCTCACGATTTTCAGGTAATAATTGATAAGCGGTCGTTATCAAGTAAAGAACCCAACTATGAGGTTGGGGTCGATCCCACGAGGAAAATAATTTAAACTTAACTTTAACCAATTATTATTTCTATTTATTCAAGTCTTTCCGAAAAGTAGCAAACAGGGTTTTTTAAGCAATAAATGTAATTAGCTATTTCTAAATAAACAAGTGACAGGTTTAAAGATTTGATTTTTATCAAGTAATGAGATTAACTAGGGATTAAGTGTTCCCCACAGGTTCATAACGCGGTAATTCTAGCTATAATAATCATTTCCTAGTATCTTGCATGCAAAGTGGTATGTTATGTATCCCTAATTCCTTGGTCCGTCAACTAGGAAATTTCACTCCGCACCTTGGTTCGGCTACGTGTGTATGGCTTTACTAAACCTTACCTTACCTATATTAAGCATCATAATCGATGTTTGGCTTAGTTGTTACTTCGCACCAACCGACACTAGCCTATTAGATAGTGTATACTTAATCTACATTGATAATTCTTTTCTTATTATCTACCTCCTTGGTCCGACAAGTAGCAACAAGGAGAGTTCTAATGTGTGTACTCGTTAAAAAGACTTCTAAACGAAAGAATTATCAATACATGTAAGACACTATTCTAGAATTGTTATTTTAGCTAATTTTTACCTTGTTAATTACCCATGGTTCTCACAACCCTAGCTATGGATTTAGTTACCCATGTTAATAATCACACAATTCATATTAGTTTGATAAGAATTCATGTACTTACTTTGATAAGATTGAAGAAAATCCAAAAAAATTACTTGAATTAATCAATAAGTTTGGAATAAACGATTTTTAGAAACTAGAAAATTTCCCAAAATCACAAGTTCACGACTAGAACAATAAAATCTAAAAATACCTAAGAGTCTAACCCTTAAAACGAAGTTTTTATAAGTATTTATAATAATAGATTCCTAAAAAAGGAAGGAAATCTATTTAAGAAAAATCTGTCCAAAAACCGCGTCTGAGTCGATGACCTAGATGACAGACCGTTGAGGCCACGACGGACCATCGTGGTTGATATACCGTCACGGTATTTTTAGTGCTTTTTCCTTAATTTTAGTGTGTGTCCGAAAGCCTTTTTGTATTAATTATTATGTAAGTTTCTCTTTATTTGAATAAATTTGTCTAAAGATAAACACGGAAGTTTTTGAGCAAGAAATGCAGAAAAGTACCACCTACGGAGCTTGTGACGGTCTGTCGTGCCTGTGACGGTCCCCGTAGGTGGCATCGTAGTGAAGTTGCTGAAGGAAGATGGGGAAGTCTGACCAGGTGTGGGGTTACGAAATGCATGACGGACCGTCGTAGCCATGACAGTCCGTCCTGCTGGTTCGTCGTGATGATCAGAGAAGTAGTCCAGTTTCCAAATTCCAAGAGTTTAAGTGTTATGGAACAAAGACCTTCAACGGACCATTGTGCCTGTGACGATCCGTCATACCTGCCGTCGAGGGTAATAAAGAGAGCAACAGAAGAATTTGCAAAGTATGGGACGACAGAGTCCATGACGGCCCGTCGTGACTATGATGACCCATCGCGAGTTCCGTCGACCCAACCGCATTTTGACAGATTCCAATAAATAGAGTCATTCTTTGATTAGGTTTTTGTTTTTTATAAATAGTTCGAAACCTCATTTTTGGGGTTAGACTCTTGGTTATTAGAAACTTTCATGTTAGATTCTTTGTTAGTAGATTATTTTGATTATAACACTTTGGTTTGTTACTTTTCTCTGGAGTTGATTGTTGGTGATTTTGTCGATTAATCAAGTAAATTTCTGGATTTTATTCTTTCTCATTGAATTAAGTGCATGAATTCTTATATTATATATATGAATATTATGATTATGACTATGGGTAACTAAAATCCATAACTAGGATTGTGGGGACCATGAGTGAATAATAAGATAAAATCTAACTAAAATAATAATTCTAGAATAGTGTCTTGCATGTATTGATAATTCTTTCGCTTAGAAGTCTTTTTAACGGATAGCCAACGTTGGAACTCACCTTAATGCTACTTGTTGGACCAAAGTGGTAGATAATAGGAAAAGAATTATCAACATAGATTTAGTGTATACTATCTAATAGGCTAGTATTGATTGGTACGAGGTAATAACTTAGTCAAATATCGAATACAAAGCTTAATATGAGGTAAAGGTAAGGGTTAGTATAGCAACACACGTAGCCGGACCAAGGTGCTGAGTGAAATTTTCTAGATGCCGGACCAAGGATTTAGAAATACATAACTTATAACTTTGCATGCAAGATACTAGGAAAGAATTGTTATAGTTAGAATTATCAGATTAGGAACCTGTGGGGAACACGTAAACCTTAGTTACTTCTATTAATTGATTAAACTCCAACATTCTAATATGTTAGATGTCTACTTTAATCTAGTTAGTTATTTTTATTTATTTAGAAATAAAACTCCCCCTTTTATTGTCTTTGTCATATAAGGAAATAATTGATGACATAATAGTAATAATAGATTGAAGTTAAGTCTGAAATATTTTCCTCGTGGGAACAATCCCAACCTCATTAGTTGGGTTCTTTACTTGATACGACCGCTTTACTTCTTATTTAAGAAGTAAGTTTGAGCATATCAAATTTTGGCGCCGCTGTTGGGGAAAGTAGCTTTTAGATTAACTCAAACTTATTACTATAGTTTAGTCGATATTTTCTTAATTTTACCTTGTTTCTTTCTTTTTTATTCTTGCAGAACTATCTTCCTTGTATGCCTAATACACGGAGATGAAGAGAACCCTTGTTTCCCTATGATCACGAATTAGAGAGTACACTACGCAACATGAATCAAAACTTGGTTATTAATGATTATGATCCTAACTAGAACATCCCAGCTCCGGTTGATGTTCATGGTAAGTTATTACCTGATGCTTCGGGTGAAAATCAATAGAGGGGACAAAATCTCTCTACACGTCCCCAAGAATACTACAGAGGCTATGACATATAGAAGACTCCGATGGGCCACTTGTCTTGCCCCTACCACCAGGCCACACCTTTGTGGTAACTAGTATCCTGATGCAAATGCTCACTGCCAAAGTTTGTTTTCAGGGCTACCTTCTAAGGATCCACATGCCCATATAGCTAAGGTAAGGGCAGTGTGTAAAAGCTGTGTAGGGAGGCCTGACTTGGACTTGGATGTAATAGGGCTAAGAGTGTTTCCTCTCTCACTTACGGGAGAGGATGCTATTTGGTTCACTGAGCTCCGTTATAACTCAATTTTTCACTTGGAACCAACTAAGGGACGTTTTCTTAGCACGCTACTACCCGTGGGTTTTCGACCGAGTGCCCAAGGCTCTAATAAGGAGAATTGGCGCCAAGGTCAAGGGAACCAAGGTCAGATCTATGGTAACTATAACCGTGAGGGTCATTATGTTCGAGAAGGAAATTACAACCGCGACAACAACTTCAACAGGGGTAACTATGGTAATAGAAATGGGCCCTATGTTCCTCCTCAAAATCGTGAAGTTACTCCTAGGGATGGTGGAGGTAGTATGGCGCGAGTTGAGGATACGTTGCATAAAATGATGAGGAGGTTTGATGTTAGCGATGAGCACACTAAAGAGTTGAGGAATGATTTAGAGGGTGTTGGGCAGAAAGTCAATACACATGCAATATCGATTAAGCAGCTTGAGTTACAATTGACCCAATTATCTGCGACTCTGAACACACGGCAACCGGAAACTCTTCCTAGCAACACTGTCCAAAATCCAAAAAATGATGGACATTTTATGGCAATCACTACTCGCGGTGGTAAGCAAACCATTGACCCACCTATGCTGTCTAATGAGAAAATGGTGACAAAAGATACTGATAAAGTGGTAGAGGTTAATGGTGAAGTAGAAGATAACACTGGAAAAGATGCTGAAGTACCTAAAAAGGTAACTCCCATGCCTAAACCCCCCCATTTCCTCAAAGATTAGTAAAAAGACCGAGGATGGTAAATATCAGCGTTTTATAACAATGTTGAAGCAACTTTATATCAATGTACCTTTGGTAGAAGTTTTAGAACAAATGTCCGGTTATGTCAAGTTTATGAAAGATCTGGTTACAAAGAAAAGATCGGTCACTTTTGAGGATGATGATAGAATGCAGCATTGTAGTGCTATTGCTACAAGATCTCTGGTACAAAAGAAAGAAGATCCGGGTGCGTTCACTATTCCTTGTACAATCGGGCTATTGCATTTTATGAAAGCATTATATGATTGGGGGCAAGCATAAATTTCATGCCCCTCTCGATTTACAAGAAGTTCGGTTTGAGTGATCCAAAGCCCACTGCGATGCAGCTACTAATGGCCGATTGAACAGTAAAAAGGCCAATAGGGATACTCCACGATGTGCTAGTAAAAGTGGAGTCGTTCATATTTCTGGCAGATTTTGTTATTCTTGATTGTGAAGTCAATTTTGAAGTGCCCATTATTCTTGGGAGGCCATTCCTTGCTACGGGAAGAGCCTTAGTATATATGGAAAAGGGGCAGATGAATTTTCGGTTGAACAATGAGGAAGTGACCTTTAACATTTGTAGGTCCATGAGGCAGAGTGGTGAGCTCCTACCGGTATCTGCTATATCCTACTACGTTGGTGAGTCATCTGAGACACAAATAGAATAACGTCTAGGTTTAGAAGCATTATAATGAATTTTGATAAAGATTGCATTGAAGAGTATGAGTCATTAGTCGCGGCTCTTGATCGAGGTGATGTTCGGTTTAAACCAAAGAAATATGAGTTAGACATGAAGAATCGCGAGTATCCACCTGTGAAACCATCTATAGAGGATGCTTAAAGTTAGAACTAAAATCTCTCCCACCTCATCTCAGGTATGAATTCTTAGAAAATGGTGACACTTTTCCGGTAATCATTGCATCAGACCTGAATGAAAAACAAGTTGAGAGTTTGGTGAAAGTGCTAAAAAGGTTTAAAAGAGCTATTGGGTGGACTATTGCGGACATTATTGTGATCCCTCCTGGTATTTTTTCTCATAAAATCCAACTCATGCCCGATCATAAGCCAAGTATTGAGCACCAGAGACGCTTAAATCCACCTATGCTAGAGGTCGTGAACAAGGAAATCATTAACTGGTTGGATGCCGGATTAATATATCCGATCGCCGATAGTAGTTGGGTATGCCCTGTTCTGTGTGTACCTAAGAAAGGGGGAATAATTGTGGTCCCCAATGAGAAAAATGAACTTGTTCCAATGAGACCGGTTACTGGATGGAGGGTGTGTATTGATTACCGCAAATTAAATGCATGGACTGAAAAAGACCATTTTTCCTATGCCCTTCATGGATCAGATGTTGGATAGACTTGTCGGAAAAGGGTGGTACTGTTTTCTTGATGGATATTCGGGGTATAATCAGATTTCTATTGTACCAGAAGATCAAGAGAAAATCACTTTTACTTGTCCATATGGGACATTTGCGTTCAAAAGAATGCCGTTTGGGTTGTGCAATGCACCCGCCACATTTCAGAGATGTATGATGTCGATATTCTCTGACATGGTGGAAGATACTTTAAGCGGTGTTTGAACAATTTATCTGAGGTCCTTAAGAGATGTGAAGACTGCAATTTAGTACTAAATTAGGAAAAATTCCACTTCATGGTGAAAGAAGGTATTGCTTTGGGTCATCGCATTTAAGAAAAGGGCATAGAGGTTGATCGAGCTAAAGTCGAGGTAGTTGAGAGACTTCCCCCACCTATCTCTGTAAAAGGTGTGAGAAGCTTTCTTAGGCATGCAGGTTTTTACCGGAGATTCATCAAAGAATTTTCAAAAACTGCATATCCGTTGTGCAAACTGCTGGAGAAAGATTGTAAATTTTATTTTGACGAATCCTGTCTTAAAGAATTCAGCGAGCTAAAAGAAAAATTGGTGTCTGCACCTATCATTATTTCTCCGGATTGGAACAGTCTATTTGAGGTGATGTGCGATGCTAGTAGGGTTGCTCATGGTGTAGTATTGGACAAAGAAAGAACAAAATCCTTCACCCCATTTACTATGCTAGTAATGCCCTAAATGAAGCTCAGAAGAACTACACAGTGACTGACCAAGAACTTCTTGTAGTAGTCTTTGCTTTTGAAAAATTTTGCTCCTATTTGCTAGGTACTAGAGTTATAGTGCATATGACCATTCAGCATTGAGATATCTGATGGCAAAGAAGTATGCGAAACCGAGGTTGATTCGTTGGGTATTACTGCTACAAGAATTTGACTTTTAAGTGAGGGATAGAAAAAGGACAAAAAATTAAGTTGCTGATCACTTGTCCCGACTAGAAGATGAAGCTATGAGAGAGTTAGGGGATAAAACTGATATTGATGATACTTTCCCCAAAGAGCATGTATTGGCTGCCTCACAAGACTTGATTCCATGGTTCGCAGATTTCGCGAACTATCTGGCTAGTGATATTATTCCATCGGACTTGTCCTTTCATCATAGAAAAAAGTTCATGTACGATGTGAAGAAGTTCTTTTGGAATGAACCATATTATATAGGAGTTGTGCCGACGGGCTTATTCAGCGTTGTGTGCCAGAATGTGAGATGTTGAGTGTTTTGGAGGCATGCCATTCCTCACCCGTTGGTGGACATCATAGTGGTATCTGAACCGCTCATAAGATATTACAATGTGGTTAATATTGGCCAACCCTTCATCAAGGTTCTCATGAGTTTGATAAAGCATGTGATAGATGCCAAAGAGATGACGACATTTCAAGAAAGCAAGAGCTCCCTCTAAACCTCATTCTTGTGATTGAGTTATTTGATGTTTGGGGTACTTACTTTATGGGTCCTTTTGTGACTTCTCATGGAATGAAGTATATTTTAGTAGGGGTTGATTATGTATCTAAATGTGTGGAAGCTATCACCCTCACGAACAATGAATGGAAGAGTGTCACTGCGTTCTTAAAAAAGAATATATTCTCTCGTTTTGGCACCCCAAGGGAAAATATTAGTGATGGGGGCTCCCACTTGTGCAATAGATTGTACAAGGGTTATTGGAGAAATATAGGGTTCGCGATAATGTGTCCACTCCTTACCACCCTCAAACTAGTGGGCAAGTTGAAGTGTTAAATAGGGAGATCAAACAGATATTGTCAAAAATAGTGAACTGTAGTAGAACGGATTGGTCAAGGAGGTTTGATGATGCTCTTTGGGCCTACCGGACAGCGTATAAGACTCCCATAGGTATGTTCCCATACCAACTTGTATATGGGAAATCTTGTAATCTTCTTGTTGAATTAGAGCATAAAGCCATGTGGGCTATGAAGAAGTTGAAAATGGATTGGAACGAAGCTACAAAACAACGTTTAACTGGGTTGAATGAACTCGATGAATCTTGCCTGAAAGCTTATGAAAGCTCAACCCTCTACAAAGGAAATATGAAGAAGTACCATGACCTAAAAATTGAAAAACGAGAGTTTATAGTTGGGGATTTAGTGCTTTTATTCAATTCTAGGTTGCGCTTGTTTCCGAGCAAGCTCAAGTCCAAATGGGCTGGTCCTCACTTGGTTACCCAACTATTCCCTCATGGAGCAGTTGAGTCAGAAACTAAGGAGGGTGTGCGGTTCAAGGTGAATGGACAACACATAAAAATCTATTTTGGGCATGCTGAATCGGCGAAAGAAGTGATCGAGGCATACCATCTTGTTGAAGTCTGAGTAATCAAGTGTCCTCAGTCGTGCAGCGACATTAAATAATGCGCTGGTTGGGAGGCAACTCAATACTTATAGTTTTTCTTTCTAGTAATGGTAGCATTTTCTACTTTTGGGTTTTAAATTTGCAGGCACATCACCAGGAAATTCTGCAGAAAAACACTCTGAAGTAGTCACGGACGGAACCATCGACGGCCCGTCACAAACACGATGGAACATTGCATGAATCCATCGTGCCAGGTACGTCTTTCATTTATTTTCAAAACTAGGGCACACACGACGGAACCAATTACGGACCGTCGCAATTGCGACGAACCATCGTTGGGGACTCGTCGCGTTATTAATGAGCGTACCCAACCCGATTGGGAACTTTTAAAAATTTTCAACCTATAAAACCCCCCACTCCTTCATTTGAAAGGTTTCTTTCCCTCTTTCTCCCATTCCCTCCCTTTTAAATGTCCCATTTCCTACCTCTCTTTCAACCGATCATTTCCCCAAATTCCCCATTTCCTAAAATCCACTCTCTACTAGTCGGAGTCTGCTGCTGTGGTTCTCTTCTTGCTAACCAAGTGCATCACTTGCTTGTCTTTCTCCTGTTCTCAGGTATGTGTCTCTGATTTCTACCCATTTACATTGCATTTTTGTTTTTTTTCAATTAGTATTAGCCTAATTCTTATTGATTGGTCTTCTTTCTTTGATCCAATTTTGTCTAACCTAGGTTAAGAATCCTTAAATTGCCTTGTTAAAACTTTAGAAATAGGTGTTTTAGCATTGCTAGTTTACTAGGTATTTGGGTAGAAACGTAAAGGTTAACACTAAGTGTTCCATGTGAGTCACAGAGAATGAATGTGGCATCCTCAGTTCTGTCACTGAATGACAGAACGAGACCCCGATGACGGACTGTCGTACCCACGACGGACCGTCATAGGGTCCGTTCCAACACCCCACTATCCAATTTTCTCAAAGTGTCCACCAACGGACACATGCGACGGACGATCGTTCCCTCGACGGTCCGTCTTGCACAATCGTTCTTGTTGTCAGAGGACCTATTCCTAAGGTTCTCTCACTTTTTCTGTGTCCTCTTATGGACATATACGACGGACTGTCATACCCTCGATGGTCTATCCTGCACAACCGTTCTTGTTGTCAGAGACCCTGTTCCTTAGGGTATCCAACTTTTTCCAAGTGTCCTCTTACAGACTTATACGACGGACCGTCATACCTGCAACAGTCCGTCCTGCATAAACGTCATGACGGTCAGAGACCCCTCTCCTAAGGGTCTCCATAGTTTTTCCATGTGTTCTCTGACGGACACCTACGATGGACCGTCATACCCTCGATGATCCGTCCTGCACAAACCGTCATGACGGGAAGAGACCCCTATCCTAAGGGTCCTCATTCTTGTTCTAAGTTTCCCACGATGGACATCGATGATGGACCGTCATCATCACGACGTTCCGTCCTACTTATCCGTAATAGCAGAGACTTTCCTTCAGGGGTCTCCACATAAACATAGTTTTAATTAAGACATGACCGCCCCCATGATGGTCTGTCGTACTCACGACGAGCCGTCACCTGGTCCGTCGTGTTTCACTGTTACTATAGAAATGTTATTACATCTTAACTCTTTTATTTATTTTGTGTTGTTTACTCTTGTCTTGTTTGATCCTTCTAGTACTAATATTGATTCCTTACAGGTACCATCTCTAATGGCACCAAAACAAGATCAAGTTTACGCACGTGGACGATCAAAGTCTATCGCCCCATCTGCTCGCCTGGTCATTGGCTCTGATGATGAGTGTGACCCTGAGTACATGCCCCCAGGCACTGCCACTCCATCCCAAGCTGCACGTGCTGCCAGAGTTACGCACTAAAAGGTGGCGTGCGGCATAGTCACTACCTCCCAGTCTGATGAGGAGCGCACACTGACCGGCACACCTTCTGGGTCAACTACTCATGAAGAAGGAGCGTCTGGATCCTTAGGAGTTTCGTGGTCGGAGGAAGCCTCCGGGTCTGCTGAAGTCCCTGCACCAGCCACAACTGCATAGCCTACCTCGTCCGATAAGGCTGACATTTCTAAATCCACTCCCGTCTCATCGACTCGTTCTCTCACCCTGGCTGCCGACTAGCCCAACCGGTGGTGTGTAGACAGGCAGTATCAAGTTTATTCAGACGCAAAGTTTCTGAATGATAAAGGAGTCATGACAAGGACCCTTACATTGGAGAGGCAGATCCTTACGGGAAGTCTCTCTACTATGCCAGAGATCACAATTTCTTCCAAGACACTGACTGGAGCGGACAACGCGTTCTTTGGGCCGTTATAGTGAAGAGTTGGTCCGAGAGTTCTACGCCTTTTACGTGGCTACTGTCTGATCACAGATTGATAGGCGTGCTGCCCCCACCAAATAGGCCCCACTTGAACATGTCCGAGTACGTGGCATTCATGTTGATATCTCCCTGCCTGCCATCCACCGGTATCTATTATGGCAAGATGTTGACGCCACCGGACCCCTCTCACCGCCGAGTTTGACTACCGGTGGCAAATTATCAAAGATGGCTAATTCTTGCGTGAGCCATTGCTGAGAGAGACCACCAAAAGATGGATGGCCCTGCACTTGTCTGTTCATGGAGAGGGTGCCGACTGGGTAACTGAGCCAAAGGGAGCCATCAAGAAGGCTAACTTGACCTTCACGTCTAAGTTCTTATGGTTGATCGTCCGCCAGTGCCGCTGATAATATAGTCACATGGACTTTGATTGGATTCTACAGGCGGTCATGAACGAGAGGAATTTTAAGGTCACAACTACCCTTTTTCGTGCATGATATTTTCTTTATACAGGTCCGCAGGTGTGCCCATCTGGAACATTGATCAGCCAAGACTCCGCTGGGCACTGTTGATATCGGCCTCATCAGAGATGAGGTCAATGAGTTGGCTCCACGCAGAGGGCTTCGTCTAGAGTTGCCTCCACTTGGTGACAATCTGGTTGATACGGTAGCACAGGCTCACACGGCTACGCAGGCTGCTTCTGAAACAACTGACACTACCCTGGTCAAGTTTATACCGGGTAGTAGCACTGCCTCGAGCTCCTCTCGCTCAGTCCCTTTCCCCGCTCTATTCCCGCTTTCTAAGGTCCAAAAAGTAGAGGCATAGAGGAATACACTTCTGCATCACATTCAGCCTTGGATGCAGAGGTCTATTTCTGAGGCAGAAGAGCGCTTGGAGCGGAGAATGGTCCAGCACACAAAGCGGAAGATGGCTGAGGTTTATCAGCGATAAGACGCTTTTGAGTTGCGGGTGCTAGCCCGGCCATCCCCTCAAGTGGATGTGTCGACCCTTCAGGTTGCGGTCGAGAGTCTTTGAGCAGACATTGACATGATCCTAGAGGCTAGGGTGCCTAAGTCTGAGGCCCCTTCTGCAGAGCCTGCTGAGGACACAGTGATGGCGGCCTTATTCGCCACTTTTGATATTCCACCACCTCCCCTTCGAGAGCATGCCAAGAGGCATAGGGGTCGAGAGGAGGATGAGTCTAGAGCACAGAAGAAGGAGCGTCGTGAGATGGAGGCTGCGAAGAGATCCTCGCTTGCTGATGAGGAGGTGCGTTGGATGAGGGCTATAGAGTCTTGCTGGGGCATCTAGCTCCAGAGATGTGGCGATAGCGGGAGGCAATTCTGATAGTGTTGTTGTTGATGAGAGCACTACTGAGGGTGTCCAGATTACAGAGGTAGTGGGTTCCGGGGAACCGGACCCACCAACTTGCTGATTGTCGGTGCTTTGCACCCCAGATTTGATTCACCTACCACTCTCGTATTTCAATTTTTTATGCATTGGGGACAATTGCATGTCTTTTTGTTGGGGGTGGGATAATGGAAAGTAAGTGCTAGGGTGAAGGCTGAGTAGCCCAATTCACTATCCTCTTTTGGGGTTTTCTTGCCTGTGTTCTTTTTCCCCAAGAGACTGGTTACTTTATTGTTTAAATGGCATGTCTATATCTTGTGTACATAGTTTAACTCTAAAGCATGATGGATAAAATGATATTTTGATGAAATGAAAATGATGCATGACTAGGCATAGTAATTGATAAATGTGTGGCTCTAAGCATGACATAGAGATACACCACTGCATGACCCTAAGTCTAAAATTTGAACTAGGTGTCTGATAATCTGGTAGACTAATGAGATGTCAAGTGAGTGTGAGGAAGATTTGAATAGTCCACTATCTGTACTGAGCTAGAACTTGCCTGGTTAGTCCTGCTAAAAGTAGGCTGTAATAGACTATTAGGAAAGGATCATAGGCCCTTGTTCAATATAGCCGATTTTTAGCCTAAATAACAAAAAATAAAGAATGAAATACCTCTTTGATCCAAATGATTTAAGCTTAAACTAGACGTTTCTTTGATCCAAATGATCCAAATGTGTTGGCCCTGGTCCCTCCTTGGACATGTGCACCTCAACTTATGCCAAAAACATAAGTTGTGGGTGGTAATGCAGTAAACAACCTTTTTATGGCCCTGACCCAACTTTGGGTATTGTGTACTTTGACTCATGGCAAAGCCATGAGTTGAGGGTGACTATTATGAGGAATGCTCTGGAAAGTGGGGTTGAAAGAATAAAGAGAGTGAAAGAACAAAAGTAAAGTGACTCAAGAATCAGTTGAAAGAAAAGTGAAATAATAATAAAAAATACAATAAATACAAGCAAGAAAAGAAGCGAGTCACTTACACAAATGGAAAAAGAGGGTAAAATAGCAAGGTAAAAGAATATGAGAAACTGGGTTAAATAAAATGATGAAAAGAGGTATGTTTAGCCTATATGTCAAGGAGGGCAAAAAGTCACTGAAGTATACCTAAATAAACCCTACCGGACCCTGAGCCTATGTTACAAGCTAAGAAAGTCCTATCGTGATCCTAAAAGTTGTATAGCGAACTTAAAGCAGTGAAAATAAGGGCAAGCCTATGGCAATATGTATGAATGAGTTGTGAATTTGTTTTGAGAGTGAGTGTTGAAATGTAATCCTTATACTCAAACTGAAATCATTGTGTGAAAAATGAGGATGTTGTTTTGAAGTGAGGACACTAGTTGCAATACCAGAAATATAAGCACCTCGGTGAGAAATTGAAGAGGATAGGTGTCAGTGCGTGGTGAGTCAGTGTCATGGTCTAATTCCACATAATGCAAGCCTAATAGTGATAACATGCATAAATATGATGAGACTGGTCGGGATTGATAGCCAAATGATTGGGAAAGATAAAACATGGATACTATTGTACAAAGATTTTTAGTGGATCATAGTGCATCGCTTGAGGACAAACAACGAATTTAAGTTGAGGGTGTTGATATACCGTGGTTTTACGGTATTTTTAATGCTTTTTCCTTAAGGTTAGTGTGTGTCCAAAAGCCTTTTTTATTTATTTTTATGTAAGTTTCTCTTTATTTGCAGGAAATCTGTCTAAAGATGAACGCGGAAGGTTTTGAGCAAGAAATGCAGAAAAGTACCACCTATGGAGCGTATGACAGTCCGCCGTGCTTGTGATGGTCTGTAGGTGGTATCGTAGTGAAGCTGCTGAAGGAAGATGGGGAAGTCTAACCAAGTGTGGGGTTACAGTGCATGATGGACCGTCGTAGCCATGATGGTCCATCCTGCTGGTTCGTCGTGATGATCAGAGAAGTAGTCCCAATACCCAAATTCCAAGAGTTTAAGTGTTATGGAACGGAGACCCTCGACGGACCGTTTTGCCTGTGACGATCCGTCATACCTGCCATCGAGGGTAATGAAGAGAGCAGCAGAAGAATTTGCAAAGAATGGGACGACGGAGTCCATGACGGCCCGTCGTGACCACGATGACCCGTCGCGAGGTCCGTCGACCCAGCCGCGTTTTGACAAATTTCCAGCAATTAGAGTCCTTCTTTGATTAGGTTTTTGTTTTTACAAATAGTTTCAAAAACCTCATTTTTGGGGTTAGAATCTTGGTTATTAGACACTTTCATGTTAGATTCTTTGTTAGTAGATTATTTTGATTATTACACTTTGGATTGTTACACTTTTCTCTTGAGTTGATTGTTGGCGATTTGTCAATTAATCAAGTAAATTTCTGGATTTTATTCTTTCTCATTGAAGTAAGTGCATGAATTATTATATTATATATATGAATATTGTAATTATGAATATGGGTAACTAAACTCCATAACTAGGGTTGGGGGAACCATGGGTGAATAATAAGATAAAATCTAACTAAAATAACAATTCTAGACTAGTGTCTTGCATGTATTGATAATTCTTTCGCTTAGAAGTCTTTTTAACGGATGGCCAATGTTAGAAATCGCCTTAATGATGCTTGTCAAACCAAGGAGGTAGATAATACGAAAAGAATTATCAACATAGATTTAGTGTATACTATCAAATAGGCTAGTATTGATTGGTACGAGGTAATAACTTAGTCAAATATCGAATACAATGCTTAATATGAGGTAAAGGTAAGGACTAGTATAGCAACACACGTAGCCGGACCAAGGTGCTGAGTGAAATTTTCTAGATGCCGGACCAAGAATTTAGAAAGACATAACTTATCACTTTGCATGCAAGATATTAGGAAAGAATTGTTATAGTTAGAATTATCATATTAGGAACCTGTAGGGAACACGTAAACCCTAGTTACTTTTATTAATTGATTAAACTCCAACATTTGAATCTGTTAGGTGTCTACTTTAATCTAGTTAGTTATTTAATTCATTTAGAAATAAAAAAGAACCCCCTTTTATTGTCTTTGTTTTCTAAGGAAATAATTGACTAAATAATAGTAATAATAGATTAAAGTTAAGTCTGAACTATTTTTTTCATGGAAACGAATCCAACCTCATTAGTTGGGTTCTTTACTTGATACGACCGCTTTACTTCTTATATGAGAAGTAAGTTTGAGAGTATCAGTGGTCCTCCGTCGTTCCACACTTAGCTTTTTTTTCCAGATTCTTTCTTCTCCAACTCACATTTACCATTGACGGACAAGGATGACGGTCTGTTGAGAGCACGACAGTCCGTCGATGGATTCCGTTTCTCTACACTTAGAATCTTTTCAAGTCGGGTACTGGAGCTACTTCTATGAACGATGATGGATGTGCAAGATGATCCATCGTGGAGGTGACGGTCCACGAGAGCCTTCGTAGCCCCACACTTAGTCAGAATTACCCGATCCTCCTTCAGCAACATTTCCTTCATACAATGGTGGCCACCTATGGACCGTCGACAGGTCGATGGACCGTCGATGGCTCTTTAGGTCATCACTTCTGCAATTTCAACACATTTCTTTCACGTTTTCATTCTAGACAAATTTCCTGGAAACAAAGAGAAAAAATACATTAAAACTAATACAAAAAGGCATTAGACACACACTAAACTTAAGGAAAAAGAATTGAAAGTACCGTTAAACCACGGTACATCAATAGTATCTTTCATAATTAACTTTGAGAGAAGAAATATATTTTAATTGAATGCTTGTAGCAAGTTGTTGATTCTTGTCTTATTTGTGTATAATTTATTCCCTCTTATCTGTGGTATTACGATCTGAAGGTCAAATCTTGACCAATGGTTGTAGTGTTCTCCCTCTTTTTTTTCCTATGTGGAATCAGGTTATGTTGTTTTACTTGTTGAAACTTCTTTAGTACCTTATAATGTTTCGACTCAAAAATACGTTGTAGATATATGCTCATAACTCTGAACAGGCCAAACACTATTATTGAACCAACTTCTAGATCTCAATTAATAGATCACACTAAAATAGAATACTTGTTGATTTCTTATGAGGACATTACAAGGCAGTGAGGTCTCAGGTCCTGGTGAACTGAATCGCAACAACCGTGTGTCCATTTTTGTAGTATTTAAGGTAAGCGACTTTTCACTATTTCTTGTCCAACCTTTTCTATGTAATATTTAAAGCTTTTGTAGCATTTTAATGTTCAAAACAAATGTAGTTTCTGAATTTTCAGTTTTAGTTAAATAATATTTTGAGTATGAGGTGCAATTCTTTATACTGGCTTTACAATTTCTATATAACTTCTAAGGCGATTGATTTATAGTTTTTTTTTCTTCAGTAAGAAAATCTGTGATGAATCTTCTGAAACTCCATTTAAATATGTTGCGTTTTTATCCTAAATATTACTATATAAGGATGATAAAAATAAGCAGTGGTTTAGGTTACATTTTCTAGCTGTTTAGGTGCTATATATTGACTGACATCTTCTTGTTGTTTAGATGCTCTAATTTATCTCTATTTTAATCATTTTCACCAATAAGACAATCGGCAAGGTACAATTTATCATAATAGCTTAAGTTGCAAGCATTGTATCTTGGTGTTTATTCACTTCTTTTTCATATGTTCACTTATTTGAATCATAGATGAACTGTAAAAAAGTTTGTAGATGAAAATTTTTAATCATTTGATTGCCGCTTCTCCTGTAGATGGTGTACTACACCGATCCTAGTATGACTACTTTGTTATGGATTTACAGTAGTAAAACTAATTCAGCATGCTCTACATTCTCTTCCAGAATGTGGTTCAATTGATTAGTCATATTGTTCTATATTATGCATTTACTTATCAAATAGGTTACACTAAAATAACGCTCTCTTTGCCTACTGACCAACAAATGTGCAATGACGATCGATTCACAAGCTACTTTATAATTTTTCACTTAGATGATATAGATTCTATTCTAGATTCTACATACTTTTGTATGATGTTTGTTTAAAAAAATCGTCTTCATCCTCAACTCAGTAATTTACCTTCTTATCTCTCTTGTTAGAAGAAGTAGTTCTGGTTTATTCTGGCCTTGCTATTTACTTTTGAGACATGTTTGCTCGTATTGCGGCTAAGTCAGTTCAAGGTTTTTTCACTTTTTTGTTGGTTGTTGATATAGCTTTTAAGAAATATTTCAATGTATAGACTCACTGTACTTTATAGCATCTAAGATGGTCGCTGTGTCATATCAAATCCAAAGAAATGAAATCAGAATTATTATTTAGGTATAATTAAAAGTTTCTTATTATGTTTAAGTATTTTCTCTTGATATAGGAGGAATAGGTTGTTATGTGTGTCATTATATCTACTTTACTCTCTTTTGAAGGCTCTAATTTATTCTACTTCTTTGGGAGTCGAGGCCATTTGTCCGCTATTTTTCAAATGGTATACACAACTATTTTTCACTCTATTGTATATATCACCATGGAGAAGCTTGGACAAGTTGAAATTTTTAGGAAATACTGATAAAGAGCCGGTAATGACTCAAAAAGTTTGATCACTGATTTATCTTTAAATTCCCTCTTGGATGTAATTTTGATTTTTGAAATGTTATAACCATCTCCAACTTGCTGTGGAATCATATTATAGAAAGCATCATCTGCATTTGGTGTTCTCCTGATAATATTTGAGTCACGACCTGATGCACTTGTACAGGTAAGCAGCGCTGCAAATTATATATATTTTTTTATCCGAAAGATCTACTGCATTCCAGTTACATGTCTCTCTTATTGTGTAGTTCCTTTTTAAGTTACAAAATCCTATCAAAAATCTATCTTCCAGATGGTATTTGCCACGCTTCTCTGAATTTAAGCATATTAAATACATGATTTATGTTATTAACTTATAATTTTATTTTGAGTGTGCAGAAAAATGCCGGTAAGTAAATTTAAATTTCTTGCCATAAGTAAACTCGATCTATTGTAGTGAATGATGAAGAGTTTTTGTACTATTGTCATATATTTTTTAATGCATTTGGTTTTGTGAAAATTATTGATAATAGAGATCTTTACGAAATAACTTTGTAAGTATTGGTTGTACAAGACACGTTTTTCGAAGTTTATTGATAATATATAACTTCAATTTAATTATTAGTTAATTGTGTGCTTTAGGTCACTTGTGTATTTAATTATGTGATTATTGAATATATGGAAATAAAAAATATTCTAATAACAATAAAAAATTGTGGCTACAAAATTCTACACATCATTGCCACATTTCGAGAGTGTTGTTGTAGGACATCCAAGAAAATTTAAACTTTACAAGTGCTGTTCTAGACGAGATAGAAAAGGCAACACTTTTTAAGTGTTACCAATAACCAAGCAAATACAACACTTTTAAGTGTAGTATAACAAAAAAAGGTGTTGATAATGAATCAATACAAATTGTGCCCTTATATCCATTTAGCCACACTTTATAATTGTAGCAATGATGGCGACATTTAAAAAGTGTTGCCTAATGTCAAAGGTTACGCTTCTTTAGGTCACCCCCTAAAAAGTATTGTCTAAAGTCCAAAAAAGTAGTCTATTATCAAAGGTCACACTTTTTGCTAGTTTAGGCTACAATTTTCTGGCGTGGCTATAGGCCTAAAATAGTGTAGTGGTGTCACGACTCAGGGGCACACCTTAGATGTAACATGGCTTTAACACTCCAAAAGTCTATGACTTTGGTCTAGAGCCTCACTATATGAACTAAGACTAAAAACACTATTTATAAACCTAAAATAATATATTTAAACTAAGTAGGAAGTGTAATGGTCAAAACATTAAGAAACGACCATGACGTCCGGAGAATCGTGAAATGTGTGCTAGTGTGTCTTGACATGTTTCATGGAGTTTTAAGAGTCAGAATTTAGTGAAATTTGGTAAAATGGTACTAAATATGTATTAGAGTGTGTTTAGGGTCGAAACATCCAGGTACGACCCCCGAAGGACAACCCTAAGGGTCCTTGGAGAGGACCCTTTCCATTTGACCCAAAACTACCTGACTTGGAAGTGGCAGTCCACAAATCAATTGACGGGCTATCGATGGGTCAATGGGCCATTAATGGTAGTCATTGGTTATGAATCAGCCATATTTTGAAAAGGGTACAAAATACAGTCTATAAACCCAAACCACGAACCAGCAGGATGGTCCGTGGTCCAATCAATGGCCCGTAGGTCGGGGTCTCGTTGGTTGGGGGTCAAAGTTTACTGTTAAGTAATATTTTAGGAATTAATTAGTTGGTTAGTTAAGTAATTAATTAAGGTATTAGGGGTGGTTATTAATTAAGTTAAGTACTATATAAAGGGTTCCAACTCATTAACTAACCTAACACCCCATTATTTTCCCAAACCCACATCTCTCTAACTTCTCTCTAGCTTCTCTCTTCCCAAACTCAAACCTCCATTAAAGAAACACTAGAGCTCCAAGTCAAGGACGAATTCACCAAGGTTTTAATCTCAAATTATTGGAAAGATCATCACTAAGGTATGGTTTCTGTCAATCATGGGGATCTCTTTTCCCAAGAGGCCCTTTCAGAGATGATTTTCAACTTTCTCAAAAACTAGGATTTTGATCTAAAAATGGATTCTCTTTTAAAAACGAAATTGTTATTCAATTGTGATGAATTGTAGTCATTTATCATTGATTAACTAAGTATTCATGGTCAATTGTTGGTAATCACTCAAGATTGTCCCTTTGAACCCTTGTTCTTCCATATACTCTTTATGCCTTGAAGTTCTATGGTAATTGTGAATGATGATGACTATATGAATATGTATGATAGTAATTGAAATGTATTACTTTTTGAATTTACCTTGTTTGTGTATTGGTTATGTATTCATTGGTAAATGAAGTAAGAAGTCAATGAAAAGGGCAATAAGGTATGAAGATTGATTCTTCTCGAAATCAATTATGAAGTATGAGTTGTTTAGATTGTAATGCTTCTATGTCTAATGTGTGGTTGTGATATTGATTACAAGTGTTATCCATCCTTAACCCTAGACTATTGAATTGATTATGAAGTATGCAAGTATGATATAGTATGATTAGTATATGATTAAAAGTAGTTCCTCATGATTATTATAAAGTGTTGAGTGAAAGGTTTACTCACTTGTATGTGGTTTCAAAAGTGAAAGGGATAGTTCTCACTTATGAATACCTATGAGATATCACAATAATATGTTCACATAGTGGTCTAAAAGAGACTAATGTGATCTTCTATAATGAGTATGATGATTACTAAAGGTAATAAATGCTTAGCACCGAAAGGGCATGTAAATTAATGGAGGTCTCACGTTTAGCAAGTCCGGCCTTCCACATGAGTTTCTTCACATTAGTTAGTCCAGATTCCCAAGATATGTCTTGTCTCATGAGATGGAAACCTCCACGTTTAGTAAGTCAAGGTTTCTAGGAACAATATCCTTGACCCTTAACTATGTGCCTACATAGGACTATAACTTAGTGGATCCACCTAGATAGCTATGTACGAAAGGTTGCACCTTAGTCAAGTGTTAACCCTCTCTTTACGGTGTGGGAGTAGAACACCAGATTCCATGTAGCTCACATGGTCTCATGTCGGTTATTGCACTTCTTTCCCTAATGTAAAAGTAATGAATAAATTAAGTATGTGAACTCTGATTATGGCTTTTCTTGAAGGCTACTACATAGTGTGATAGAGGGAATGTGACTTCTCTTGTACATTGCAAATGTGGGATCCTAAGAGATGGTCTTAGTAGTGTTCTTGTGTGATCATGTTGATTATCTGTTATGTATGTCATGTTATATATGATCTTATAAACCAATCATGTTATGATTATATATGAGGTTATGTCATGTGTAGAAAGTAAGTGACTTAATGTGGTACTTTACTTTGGATAGGGTTATGGGGTTTTATTCTTGGCATTGCACAAGTATTACTTTGGGTTTATTATATGTTGGGTTGACTTATGATGTTCCTTATATATGCATGTTGAGTTACTTGATATTATGCATAGATTTGACTAAATTGTGCTTTTTATCATACATTGATGATTTTATACATAGGATACATACTTAGTACATATGGTTTGTACTAACCCGTATTTCTTCCCTTTTTTCCCAAACATTATAGGTTCTGGCCATTGAAGAGTTTCTAGGCCACTTTGCAAGAAGACTTGGACTTTTCCTCCAAGTTGTTGGTGAGTCCTCCCGTTCGATGATGGTGCCATTTGTTCTACCTTAGTAGTATTTCTATTGTCTAAGGATATTTATTTCTTTCCAACTCTTGAAGACATTGTTGTAAGTCATATATGACAATATGAATTTGTATAACGGCTATGCCCGAATGTTTTACTTCGTTTTAGATGGTTTAATGTGAGAAGATCTTATTAGACTAAATCTTTACGTATTGGTTATGATGACTACACGAGAAGCCTATGTAAGCTTCATATGCGAGGAATCTAAGTAAACTCTACATATAATATGTGAGAGGTCTATGTATACCTCAATATGTAAAAGGTTTTAAATTTTCCCCGTTTTGACCTATGATATGTTATGACAAATTCGAAGGGCTAGTCTAAGTCCTATTCGAGGAAGAAAATGTTGGTTCGTCTAGGGGGTGCTCCCCGGTCGTGGCAATGGCGTACTTGACAACGAAGGGGTCTACACAATCCCTTAGCATATCACAACATAAGATGATAGCAAAATGCGTAATTTTAAAACATTTTCATACAATCAAAGTCTTTATAAAAACAGAGCGAAAGCCTTATTATACTTGTTTCAAACCATCTAGAACATGAACATCTTAGGGAACAAGCCAATAAAATATTTTAAAAAATTAAAACAAAGACATAAAAGGAAATGGCGGCTATATCCTCGATGCTATGAGGACTCACCAAGTTTTCAACTCCTTACTCTTCAAGAAACCTAGCCTCAAGAATGGAACTCAAAATCGTTGGACCTACATTTGATAAGAATGTAGGTAAGAATATGCGTTAGTACAAAAGTACATAACTAGCATAACATAAGGGTTAGTGAACATAAGATATATGCCACAATCATAAGAGATACTTCATGAAACATAAACTATAAGCATAAGAGACAATAACATAGTCATAAGCATAGTCTCCAATATAAGCATCATATAAGCATTAATCAACCCTTAAACCTTCATATCATAAGAAGAACACTTCATAAGTAGCTTCAAGTCATACTTGTGAAATATGTGGATAAGACCCTATAATTTCACCCACACTAAGTACAACCTTAGGCCGTCATACATACTTACTGTATTTGATCTCATCCTCTTCTTAATTCTCATAGACAAGGGAATCTCTCACTCTTGTCAAACATAACAAGGAAGGCAAATATAGCATAATCCTATCTAATCATACATCATATAATAGACACAATTTCTAGGTAACCTTAAGTCATACTTGTGTAATTCATGAATAACACACCATAATCCTATACATACTAAGTATCACTTTACGTCATCATAACTCATACTTCTTGATTAGAGACAAGTTCCCGTTTGAAGACATTGGAACCCTAGGAGATACTTCATTAAGCACATCTTAGTCCCTCTTATTTAATTTTGAACACTATGAAATACTTACTCAAGCATGTCTAATTTCATTATACTTGAACACTTCGAGATGCTTCTATAAGCATGACTTAGTTCATTATTAAGTTTGAACACTTGGAAATACTCCTTCAAATATGTATTAGTTCCTTAATAATCTTGTACTAGTCAGGAATATAGTCTTAACCAAAATTAGACCACATGAGCTATCAATGATCCCCTCTGATGTTACACACACAGAGTAGGGTTGGTCTACTTGCCTATGGTAGAACCTATTAGTTAGCTTAGTTTGACCCACTAGCTAACTTTCCCGCGGGGCATGTAGTTATGAGATATAGAGATTTCTACTAGGAAACCTAACTCCATCTCATGTGACATACTTCGGTAAACTCAGACTCTACTTGTGCGAATTCCTATTTCAGAAGTTGAACTAAACTAGGCAAAAGCTTCCATCTCATTTTGATATCCACTAAGTGCTAGGAATAAATCCCACAAGATAATTTATTAAGCATGACTGATAAAGGGATGTTCTTGACAACTAATCCATGTTTCAAGTGATTGGATCACTCTAAGCATACATACATTCATAAGGTAGATGAGGTGGGTAAATTCCTTCCACAACAATGATATTTACTAGTACCGTTCTCATATAGGCTTCACTCACAAAGCCATTAAAAGAATAACTCAACATATTAGCTTTAATATCAAAGCACTATCAATTAACATTCATGATTACAAGCCCTACACTCAAATCTTTACTTCACATGCTCCATTTTAAAGTAATTCTAGTCATATGTCATCATACAGGTTCAATATCAAGCTTTAATAGTCATGATCCATAACATATACATTATTCTAATTCAATTTATGTTTACATGCTTTTATTCATGAATATTTACTATGCAAGTCAGCAAATCTAGAAGATCATCTATGAATTCTCAATTTCGCATTTAATGTCATAAATCCATATTATTTAGATCTCATAAAATAAACTTGGGTTAACCATCGAAAACATGTAATATAATCGTAATAACATGATTCACTACTAATTCTATCATAATTGATCATTATTTACTCAATTGCATTAACAAACAACAATATCCATAGTATAGGAAGAAACCCTAACAAGAATAAGGGTTCATCTTCACGATTGGGGGAATTCTAGGGGCCCCATGGATAAATAATCTATCATACTTTGATTATAAAACCCTAACAAGTCTTGGAATAAAGAAGTAATTTTACCTAGCTTTTACTGTCCGCCTCCTTATTTTTCTTCTTTTTCTTCGAGTTTTATATAGAGAGGATTTTTGAAAGGATGGACTTTGGGGTCTTCTGGTGTTGTGGAAATAATGAACTTAATTGGAGTAGTCAAAGGATTAAAATAGTTTATATAGGTGTACTAAGACTGTACAATATGACCCCACTTAACCCCACTTAATACTAACTTAAAAAGGAATTTCCCCATTTTCCCTTACATAGGCAGCCAATTCCTACGCACCAAACAGGCTCCAAGAGCCATGGTCCTGACCACAAGTTGTGGTCCTGTAGTTCTCGTGGTCCTTGAGCAATGGCGTGGACCATGTCTTTGGCCTCCAAAAAACAAAGGCCTTTTCATGAGCCTTCCCACGAGTCGTGGTCTTCACCACTAGCCGTGAAGTTGCTCGTGAAGGTGAGCCACTTTGAGGCAACTGAAGGGTAATAATGCCTTAGCCACCACGATCCACATCACGAGCCGTGGTGGTGGTCGTAAAGTGAGGCAGTTCTAGGAAGCCTTGTCCCTTGTCTTGGTCCTTGCCCCTTCGCCTTGACTCTTTCCCCTTTCCTTGGCTTATTCTCCCTCACACATAAACCTAGCTGGACTACTAAACTAAGGGATGTTACAAAAAGGATAAGAAATCAATAGTCAAGATCTTAGAACTTGAAGATAGGTGGACAACCCTCATTTTATGGAAACTGTGCAGAATTGTTTGGATAGAGAGGTGAATGGTACTGGTATGTGGAGATTTTATCAGAAACTGAAAAGGTTGGCCAATACCCTCAGTACTTGGTCAAAAGAAGAGTTTGGGGATATTTTTCAGAAGGTCAGAATGTATGAGGAACAGGTTCACAAAACAGAAGAGAAATACATTATTCAACCAAATGAGGCCAATAGAAGTTCCTTACATGAAATTAATGTTAAGTACATCAAGTTCTGAAGATGGAAGATGTTATTTTGAAACAAAAAACCCAACTTCAATGGTTCAAAGATGGTGACACAAATTCTAAGTACTTCCATTCCATTATAAGAGGAAGAAGAAGGAAATTATTTGTGCACAAGATTATCAATGAAGAAGGGGAATGGATACATGATGAGGAGGAGATTGCACAGACTACTTGTTCCCACTTTGAGGAGATTTTTACAGGTGAAGAGAAGTGTATCAATGTAAACACCTTGGGATGCATTCCAAGGATGGTCACCCAAGAACAAAATGACCATCTAACCAGATGCCCAATATGGAGGAGCTTAAAAGTGTGATATTTTCTATGAATCCCATTTCTGCAGCTGTTCCTGATGGTATGAATGGTTATTTCTTTCAGAAATGTTGGCACATTATCAAGAATGACTAATTGGGAGTTGTGAAAGCCTTCTTTTGTGGACAGATGATTCCTAAATACTTCTCTTATTCTTGTATTGTACTGCTCCCTAAAGTTAGTAATCCAAACAAGTTAACAGAGTTTAGGCCTATAAGTTTGAGTAATTTCACTAGCAAGATTATTTCTAGAATAGTGAGTACCAGACTTAGTCCTATTCTCCCTTCCTTGATTTCCCCCAAGCAATCAGGGTTTCTTAAAGGTAGAAGTATCTCTGAAAACATTATGCTTGCTCAAGAGATAATTCACCAAATTAAGAAACCCAATGTTGGGAGTAATGTCATCATAAAACTTGACATGGCAAAGGCCTATGACAGGGTTTCTTGGCCTTACATATGCTTCGTTCTAAGGAAAATGGGGTTTGAAGAAAGGTTCATAGATATAGTATGGAGAATCATGGCTAATAATTGGTACTCTATCATTGTTAATGGTAAGAGACATGGCTTCTTTCATTCGACAAGAGGTCTCAAACAAGGTGACCCTTTATCTCCTGCCCTATTTATTTTAGGTGCAAAAGTGTTATCCAGATCTCTTAACATGTTACATACTCATCCTGACTATCATGATTTCTTCATGGAAATGAGGGGCCCTCAAGTAAACCATTTAAGCTTTGCTGATGATATAATTCTCTTCACATCTGGAAGGTACAAAACATTGAAGCTTTTAATGATAACCTTAAAGGATTATGAAGAGACTTCTGGACAGCTCATCAATGAGGACAAGAGTCATTTTATGTTACACTCTAATGCTTTCAATAGCACAAGAGATAGAATTAATAGGCTCACTGGCTTCAAGCAAAGAAAAGGACCCCTTACTTACCTAGGCTGCCCTTTATTTGTTGGTAGGCCTAGGATTATCTACTTTTCTGTTCTTGTTAACAAAGTTGTATGCAGGATTATAGGTTGGAAACAAAACAACTTAGTTATGGAGGAAAAGCAGTGCTCACAAAGCATGTATTACAGGCAATACACATTCACCTACTGTCTGCTGTAACTCTCCCATCCTCTGTGATTAAACAGATCCAAAGATTAATGGTTGATTTCTTTGTGGAAGGAGGAATGGGAGGAAGAGATATCATTGGGCATCATGGAAGAATCTTAGTTTTCCATATGAGGAAGGGGGGAGGCATGAAAAGTTTGAAAGACATCTGTAGGGCCTTCCAATTCAAACAATGGTGGACTTTCAAAGCAAAACAAACCTTGTGGGGTGAATTCTTGAATGCTAAATATTGTCAAAGAGCCAATGTTGTTTGCAAAACATGGGACAATAGAGGATCTCTAGCATGGAAGTACATGCTGCTAAATAGTCAGCAGGTGGAATAACATATACAATGGAATCTGCAAGCTGGAAATTGTTCCTTCTGGTGGGATAATTGGCTTGGAAATGGCCCTATTGCACAATTCTCCAACAATAGCAACAAATATAACTACAAAACAGTAACTGATTTCTGGGAAGGAAGGAAATAGAACTGGAACAGACTGATAAAACAAGCTCCAGCCAGTTTGGAAGCTCAATGTCAATGGCAATTTCACCTCTGCTTCAGCCTGGGAGGAGATCAGGGAAAAAAGGGAGAAAATGCACTTTAATTCATTGTTATGGAATAATAATATTCCTTTTAAAGCCTCCTTTTTACTTTGGAGAACCCTAAGGGGTAAACTTCCCACCAATGAAAAACTTACTAACTTTGGCATTGAGCCATCAAAGTGTTTTTGTTGTATTGATAATGCAGGTATGGACAGCATCCAACACATCTTCACCTCAGGTCAATTTGCTGCCAAAGTATGGAGAGAATTTGCAGCCACAGCAGGGATTGAACAAGGCTGCAACTCACTACAACAGCAACTTCAAATCTGGTGGACAGCAAAGGCAAAAAATGCAGCACACAAGATGCTGCTTCAGGCCTCTCCTATCTTCATATGCTGGAATCTATGGAAGAATAGATGTGCAGTCAGATATGGAGGGAAAACAACAAATATCAGCAGGGTGAAGTATGCAATTTATAAAGATAGTTACAAGATGCTAAGCACAACCTTTCCTCACATCAGCTAGCCATCAAAGTATATAGAACTGCTCAAGAAATGTGAAACATGTGTTCATGACATCAAGGTAATGCAGGTGACTTGGAAAAAACCCACATATCGGTGAATAAAGATCAACACTGATGGCAGTGCCCTTGTCAATCCGGGGAGGTTAGGAGCTGGGGGCATTTTAAGGATAGAACTCGCCAGCTGCTGATGGCATTCACAACACCTCTTGGGGAAGGAACAAATAATAGAGCAGAAATAGAGGCTGCTTGCTATCTTTGGTCTGACTTGGGCCTTGGAGCTGGGATACATGAGCATTATAATGGAGATGTATTCACAACTTATTGTTAAATGGATAAACCAAGAAGCAACTACTCAATGGAACTTCATGATTCCTTTAGGCAGGCTGCAATTCTTGATTAGCCAAACCCAAAACTTCAAGTGCATACATGTTTATAGGGAGGCAAATTGGGTTGCTGATGCCTTGGCCAAACACAGCCATCAAACAACCAGCCCACAGGTAATCTTCAGTCATCACCACCTACCTAAGAAAGCAAAGGCTTACTATCAGCTGGATTTAATGGAAATGCCAAGTTTTAGGAGGAAGAAAACTAACAAACTGAAAGAGCCCCCTTGAATTATCTTTTCAACTTAGCTATAATTCAAGGAATTATAGCTTCTTTGAATAGTTTAGTTTTATCTTCTTTTTTTTGCAAATGTAAAGGGAGAGTCTCCCTTGTTTATGCTTCTTAGATACTATGTAAAGAGAGGATTCCTCTCTGTTAGGTACTTAGTATTTTTGAATCATCTTTTGTGTAAGGGGAGGAGTTGGGTTTCCTTTGGAAACTTGATTCCAAGACATCATATTTTGGAGGTTAGGTTTATGCCCCCTCCTTGTATTTTGCTTTTGATATCAATAATAAGTATTGGGGTGTTGCTCAGCCCCTGACCGACCTCAAGGGTCGTTTTTGTTTTAAAAAAAGATAGTACTTCTCTCAAGATACTCAATTAATGGAGTTCATGCAAAATTATGGGCATGAATGACTCAATTCGAGGATCTCAATAATAATGTAGAATCATGAATACACTCTTCTCATAATCATACTCGCTTACTCGAGTCTAGAAACAACCTATAAGTAACCGTAGAAGACTCCTCGAAAAGACTCAAATGGACTTTATCAAACTTTACTCTTAAGTCTACCTTGATTTCGAATTATAAATTCAACGATTTATGTATGATTAGATGTAAAAAAAAAAGCAATTGATAACACTGTTTAATAAAACTCAAAGAAAAAAAAGGACACAAGAGTAGGGGACTTGGCGACCCTGGCACACTGAGTGGCGTGGGGTACCAACCCCTAAACTTCATAAACCCTTCCCTGGCGCACTAATGGAATGGCGCTCCAGCTACCATTGTGAAACAATGGCGCGTCCCGCCAGCCACCCTAATGCATCAGTGGCGCGTCGTGCCACCCCTTCCTCATTATATTCCTACAAATTTTTCTTCTCAATTTTATAATTCACCTATAATTGATAGGATTCTTCCCAAATTTCTTTGATTATTCTACACAAACTCAAGTACATGAAAATCTACTCGAAATTCCTTAAGAATTACACTCACTCGCAATATCTCTCCTCAAGAACTCAAAAATCTCTGTTAACAAGAAATGAAGAATAAAACCTCAAGAAAGTCTTCAAGAATAAAATTACGGATAAAAATCAAATGCTTAGAGTTTGGGTGAATGAACCCAACACTATGATAACTTACATACCTTAAAGAACTAGATTCTTGGCGAAATCTTGGATGAACGCTTGGAGCGTTAGACTTTTTCTCCTCTTGAATCCTCTCACTAAAATCCTAAACATTTTGAGGGATGAATCTGATTATAAACCCTTAATTGGGAGTAATTACCACTTATAATAAATAGGGGGAGGTAAGGAAAAGACTAAAGTACCCCTCTTTAGCTTGGGTAAAAAGGCCACATCTAAAGAGTTTGCACTAAATGGTCATATCTACCTCATTAAGGCTTAAATTTCAGCAAACTTGGTGGCGTTGGAAACATGACTCAAAGATATTTCATTTGATACCTTATGGGTCACCTAACGCATTATGTGCTAAAATTTATTGTTATTTGAAGTTGACTCACAACTTAAAAGAACTTATGGATGACTTAAATGAATTCCTCTCTAGTTCTTTTTGGAACTTGAGGTGCTATATCTAGTGATCTTAACACTTAAGAAAATTTAAATTCCTCAATAAAATTTTTACTCACAATAAAGAATGGTTTGAGTCTTAGCTCAAAAATCTTCCGGGGTGTTACAAGAGTATTCGACATTAAATGTCATTTATCAGTTTCCTTGATTGATGTCCGCATGCATGTATTATTCTTCTTCGTTGGGTGATATGACTTAAAATATTATGAGAGATCTTTATAATTTGTAACCAACCCTCTTTATCCACTAAAAATATTATGCAAAATCTTTAAAGTAACTAGCGATCTTCAAAACTCTCAAATATAACTTAAATGTTTAAACTATTACAACACTTGTTTTTTGAATTACTTCTTTTATAAATTATCTAGGAACCAAGTATAGAAACTAAGTATATCACCTTAAAGTTGTTATGAATGTTTGCAAGGTTAGGTTATCTTTATAAAACTCGAATCAAGTTTTCAAGCCTATTTTGAAGAACATATGAGGTTCCATGAGATGGTTACATGTCATACGCAAGTGACTACGTGATTATGAGAACGAGACTACAAAAGGGTCAAGATTGGAAACATCACTATGGTAACATGTATGTTTCATAAAGCCATGACATGACATATTAGCATTCTACTCCCGAGCTATAATTGGGAGGTATTGGGCCTATTGCCTATAATACAGTATGAGACAGCGGTGGCCATAGGTTGGATGATATGATGCCGCTACAGGGAAGCATCACTATTGCTAGCATTTGGTTGGGTATGTAATGCATTTGTATCTATATATCTATATTCAATACATACGATTATACGATCATACCATGTATATTTAAATGGTAGAAGGCCAAATGTCAGTCATGGATATTATATGAGTTTCAGTTTCAGGTGGTATCTCTATTACCCTTTTTAGTAACTATTTATGATTCTACTTTCTGCTTGACATAACAGTACATTTTTATTCGTACTGACGTCCCATTGCTTGGGGACGCTGCTTTTTATTTCATGCGACTAGGTTCAGACAGGGATTCTGATTAACCCACCTGCTAAGATTCAGGTTCAGCTGTGAGTTGGTAAGCACCATCTTATCCTAGGGCTATCAAAGGATGTTTACTTTTATTGTACAGTTTGGGTATAGTCGGGTCCTGACAGTACTTATGTCACTTATAGAGGTTATTCTAGACACAATATTATGTGTTTTTTTGTAAGCTTCAATCTCCAACCCATAGACTTGGCATGTATATAGGTGTGTAAGTAAGTATGTCTTCCATTCTGGCCTTGTCGGATAGCTAGTACATCTTTATTTTTTTGGCTTGTCGACCATTGTTTGTATAGTTTGTTCTTATTCAAGTCATGACCTTCAGGGTCCAAGCTTCACTTTTCATAGGTTGTGCCGCCCAATCTTTTTTTCTCACAATTTGATTAGCTAGTATGTTTTAGTGGGTAACTCGATAAGGTATCGAGTACCAGTTACACCTCATATTTTGGGGCATGACAGTCTAAAACAAAACTTTAATTACATTTTTAATTTAATTAATTAAAATGTACATATTAAATTTTTCAATCAATATTATACATAGATAAATATGTTTGAAAAATATTGAAAAGGAGAATCTGTGTTAGTTGTTACCTATTAAATGTTAGCTATTATCTTTTTTTTTTATATAATATTCTAATGTTTTAAAAAATTCAAATCAAAATAAAATAATACAAAAATTAAGAAAATAAAAATTTGTTATTTGTTGCTTTTTAGGAGGGTCTAAATCTTTAATTGTTACTTTTTCTCTCTTTTTTAATCTTGCAAAATAATATTGTTACTTTTGTTACTAATTCTATAAATTATGGGTAAAATGAGATATAAAAACTACAAATAATAATATAAATACATAATAAAAGTATTTATCAAAATAAAAAATAAAAATTCTTGAATGAAAATTAATCAAACTTATGAGATGTGTATATTAATTAGTAAGGAATATACTGATAAATATGTACACACATAAGTGACATTTTAGTCTAAAAAATGATAATTTTCTGCTTCTTTCTTTTTTCTTTTTCAAAAAAAAAATTAGAAACTTTTAGCTTCTTTCCTTATGATTAATTGCTTCAGCCTCCATTTAAAAGCAGTTTTATTTCCCTAACACTTTATTTTTCAAAAAAAAAATAGCACTTCTAGCCTCCCAACAACAATACCAAATAGGTTCTCAATTTACTTGTGAAAAACACTTATTACATGAATTAGACAAACACAATTTTTTTTAGCACTTTTTAAAATAATATTTTAAAATAGTTCTTTTAAAAATAAGCAATTTTAACAACAATGTCAAACGGGCTCTAAGTACTTACAAGTCTACTGATAATGGGGCGAGAACCAAACAGGATGGTAAATTGTGAGATTAATTTACTGCAAGATTCTTAAGATTATTGTAAATGCATTTTCACGACCAACAAAAGTTACACAATGTAAATAGCATATTACTTCTCATTTATAGGAAAAGATTATTTTGTTCCTCACATATATGAGACTAATTACATGTGAGACTTTTTGTCTACACTTTAAGCCTATTTTTTTCTCTCAATTGAACTTTTTTCTTCTGTGGATTGTTATTTCAAAATAAAAAAATTATTTAGCCGTAAAATAGTACACTTAAGTTTTTGATGTGTTTTAAGGACACATGAGTTAATTTGACATAGCAATATAATAATATTGAAATAAATTATGACAATCATATATATAAAAAAAACTATAGGTCCGCCTACGTGGAGCCACCACAAACAAGAATTCTCTTTTAATTTATTTATTTCCAAAATCAATCTTTCCTCTTTATGAAAAGTTGTGACTTTTATTGGAAATTTGTGACTCTTACCAAAAGTTGTAACTTTCATGAAAAGTTATGACTTTTATGAAGGGTTGTGACTTTTAATTGAAAAATTGTGACTTTTATGAAAAGTTGCAACTTTTATAAAGAGTTGTGATTTTTATGAAAGGTTGTAAGATATATGAAAAGTTGTGACAATTCGAAAAGGTTGTGACTTTTCCTAAAAGTTGTGATCTTTTCGGTAAGACACAATAAACATTTGTTCACACTACCCTTTGTTGTCTTTAAATATAGAGGTTCCCTCTCATTTTAAAATATAGAAAATTATGAAATTCTTCTTCTTCGTTTGTACACTTTAAATATATGATTCTGAACTTCTTCTTCTTGTTCACAATTAAATATTTGTGTACTTTTCTCCTGTTGAGTGACTTACTAACAAGAGACATTGTGTATTCAGTGGACCTGATTTTTCCTTTCTGCTACCCTATTGTGACAGATCCTGATATAATTTCTTATTGTCATTAATTTATGCTTATGATACTAATTATTTTTTTTGACTGCATGTTTATAACTTTATTGTTTATGTTTATGTTTCTCTAAATTTATTGTTATAAGTATTTGTTAGTAAAGACTTTATGTAAATCCACCTACTGAAGATTCATATTTTTAAAGAATCCATTTATTTACAACATTCTCCAAAGAGATCTTTTCTTTTCCAATAGATCAAGCCTAAAAATTTATATTATTTTTTTTTGTTGTCATAATAATGTTAATATTAATAAGAGTTCAAAAAATAGAAAGTCAAATGATAGAAATAAAACTACCAATTCATTATAATTTTATGATACACAATGATGACTATCCTCTCACACCAAAGTACTTTTTTGAACTATTTCTCATTATCCCTTACTTCTCTGTCGTCCTTTTCAAGAATTCCTTAATGTTTTGTTTGTGCGAAATTTCAATTAAAAACACTATCATAACTATATCACACATGAAATTTGGATTTTGGAAAACACATAAGGACTATATATTAGTTTTTGGTATATCATGTGATTATGGAACCTTTGCGCTTGAAAAACACATTAGTTATATATGTATAAATGTTTCATAATTTGAATGTAATTTACAGTGTTATACTAACATTTGTAAAGAAGAAAATTTAGAAAAAATATCTATTTGACTGTCTAATTAAAAGCACTATGTAACCATGGTAGAATGAAATTAGAAAAAAATAGTGTTATGATTTGTAATTTTTCCTTCCCTTTTAATAAAACAAATGGCAAAGTAGAATTGAATTACCTCTATACTCTTAAAAAAAACTTCTATAAAAATACTATAACATCAAATATACAAGAAAATTTCTATTCTAATAAAAAGAAGAAAGTTATAATTGCGCAAAGCGCGGATCCATTTACTAGTTAAAGAATAAGCGTAAAAGGTGTAATAAAATAAATGAAACATAAGGCATAAATTTTCGCATTTGTTTTGTTAATCCTAATCAAATAAATTAAACTAATCTCGAAATACATAAACCTATTTATACTCTTAGCCTTGGGCAAAAGATATTTTACCATCCTTGTCATAGAAGTCATTACCTTATCTTGGATTGGGAGGAAGAACATAGGACTTTAGTAATCCATAGTATCGACTATGTAACAATCGTGGGAGAACTAAACAATAGTGAGCTTAGAGTATAACTAAAATCATTCACATACAATGTCTTTGATCAAAGTTGTGGAACCCCCTAATACATATGACTAGATAGTTATTATTTATAGAGAAACACTTGGGAGAAGCCTTTGTAAATTTATTCCTCTTGTAGTCGGTGAGGATTTTAGCACCGTCATTCATGAACCGACTAACTTATCTTATCATTATTTTGAATAAATGTGTCTTATCATTTGATTTTTGCTCAGAAGCTAGACAATTTTGTATCGATATATGCTATGACTTAAAATATACGTTAAACTTGGATTAAAGCGATCGATGCCAAAATATAATAACCCAACAAGATTGGGTTGAATGCTACAAAAAATATGGTGAGAGTTTGCTATTAGTAATAAAATTGCTATTCTAACTCAAATCAGTAATTACTATTAGAGTGGGGAGTTTCAAATAAAAATTATTAACTAATTTCACTAAACTTGTTATGGCAAATAAGACATCTAAAGATCCTAAACAAGCCACTTGATATGAGCATGACGTAATAAAATACAATTAAAAATATATAATCAATATAAATCTCAAATCATAAGATGACATAAATGCATAAATATAATCTATTTCCCTCAAACTATGAGGACTTACTATCGAATGTGCTGAGTACAATCTAAAAGATCGAGGCATGTGTGGTCTGGATTCTGAGCAAAAAACTGAACATATATCATAAAATGATGTAGTATAAAAGTATATGTTAGTACTTTGAATGTATTATCATGCAATATATATGCTATGTTTAACAATATAACAACTAAACATCGAAATATATATATATATATATTGAAGCAAAATTAAAAACTGGGTTGGATGCACTGACCAAGTACTAACCATGAAAATAACATGTTGAACCGAATACTGAAGTAAATATTGAATACATGCATGGTTATTGCAATATGAATCTAATTATGGGAAATACTATTGACCAACATAAACCACGTGAGGTAAATGTGGAGTCCAATATATCACCATCAAGAGGACCTAATATACCTTCTTGGTGTATAAAGGTATGACTGTGGTGTGATCACAAAAGTTGATGCCCAACATAGAACATTTATAAATTTAGAGTGGCACGTAGTTCTTGGACTTGAGGGTACGCTTAACCCTAGTCCAACTCGGTGCTAAGTCTGCTCTCAATTGAACGTAAAACTAAAATGCATATAAAATATTGAGTAGCTCAAAATATTGAAATTTTTTTGAGAATGCAACATACTATCCATGGGTCTATACTGATTCTCCAAGAAACATGTAATTAATAACACAGAAACTATAACAACTACATTTTAATTGATCCCTAAGATTTAGGAACACTATGTCTGAACAATTTATAGAAAAAAGTGAAGTATTGACTGAGGCCTAATGGGTTAAAGGAACCCACTAGTGAAATCCCACATACCTGGTGGTCAAAACTACTGAGAAATCCTTTGTATTTCGGGGCTCAACTTCTTGGGAGAAATTGTCGCCTCTTTCTTTTTTTTTCCTTTATAACTTTGATTATTTTAGGAGAATGGGGGTTTTAGGTAGTTTTGACTATATTAGTAGGCTAAGATTGAGTAAAACAATATAGTTTAAGAACCAAACAACCTAGTTAAGTACCAAACACAAAAGAGAAAAGAAGAATGCAACCCCGACTTAAATATTGACAAGGTGACTTCAAGAGGAGCTTCACAGACCATTTAAAGCATCACAATCCGTTTATTGGGTCGTGATGTTTTCCCCGCCCAAAAGGGCTTCAGTTAAACAAACACAACTTCTTACTCGGGACTCGAAATCAAGCAAACTTTGTGGCGTTGGATAGAGGACTCAAAGATTTATAGTTTGATAGTTCATCGTCCACCTAATTCATTTAGTGTTGAAAGATATGATCGTTTGAAGTTGATCCAAAACTCAAAACTTGAAAAGCCTCATTCACGGACAACTTCACAATATGTGTGAAGTTCTACAAACCGTTTTGGATTGTGTGATCCTTCACATTAGGTTAGAGGTTCTGGGTCTTTTTCACGAACAACCTCATGGTCTTTGTGGAACTCCATGGACCATCTAGGCATTCGTGGTACCTCACCTTGGCTAGGTGAAACTATATGAGAAAGGTGACAGGTCTTGGTCCTCTACACGACCCGTGGACCCCTCCGTTGTTTGCCCTTCTCTATTATTCAATCCTAGTTTAGATTTTCGAGGTGTTACAAAAGGGATCCATTGGAGAATTCCCATATATCTCAATAATCAAATCCCTATAATGCAAAGAGAAGGAAACCTTGAAGCTTGAAATTCTAACGTCTTGTCACGACCCAAGGGTACCCCCTAGACGTAACAAGGCATACAATGCCCCTAAAGGCACCATGTAAGCCACTTAGAATACCATAACATGAGGAATAATAAAGAGTAAAAATACATTTTTCAAGTCTCTTAGAAGTTTTCATAATATCAAAGTGGAAGTCTAGACATTGTCTCATTTAGACATCTATTACAATAGAAGTCTCAAAATAAGGTCACATTCCTTACAATAGATATCTGAAAGTCAAATACAATGAAATGAAAGGAGTAAAAATATGTCACTCATCCTTGCATCCATGAGGACTCACCACAAGTTAGGATAACAGTCTATCCAAGCTTGTATCAAAGGAAGAACACCTCAAACACTGGAACCTACACTTTGTGAAAAAAATGTAGAATGAATATGGGTTAGTATGAAAATGGACTAAATGTGATAGTCATGCACAAAACCATGAAAATATTCTAAAAATATAAAATTTAGTTGAAGAGCATGGTCTTTTCCAAGTTTAAGAATCATCATAAAAAGTAGAGTGAAAGCATAATTCATGATTATATTCAATATGTAAGTCATCAAATCATAATAGAAATTCACTATGAATACCCTCAAAGTCTACTTGTGCCATGCATAAGTAAGATCCCATAATTCTACCCATGCTAAGTGAAGTTCCTTGGGCAAATATAGTTAATAATTCATGCTCATTATTACTTTGAGATAAGCCTTAACCGACATAGACCATGTGAGCTTAACATGAAATTCGATGTCATGCCCCACACCGGATAGAGGTGTCATACTTGCCTAAGGTAGAACTAATTGTATTAGGTTTTAGGTGGATCCATGAGCTAAAGACCTATGAGGCACATAGTTAACAGATACAAAGATTGTTATAGAAACCCAACCTTACTTAATTGGGCAACTTCCATCTCATGAGATTAACCTTAGAAACCTGACCTTTCTTAACGGGAGAGCCTCTATCTCATATTCAATATCCATTCGGTGCTAAGAATTAATTCCCACAATTACATGTTTAGACTTGAATTGTATTTACATGCATGAAGGAGTGTCTTACCCTTTATCCAATACAATTCATAAATTAAACCCATAGATTCAGCAGGTGAGAATGGACTTTCAATTAACACAATAACTAGATTATAATCATGTTCATAAAGTATATATACATGAAGCCCATAATTTAGCATAATTTCCATGTATTACCCTTATTGAATCAGGGATCACATTTCTCCCAACAATATATTGGGTTATGTCATTAAACATGGATAATAACATGATTAGAATAACTAAATTACAACAAGTACCATTTCATAAAATTCACCTTACTACAATTTATCCACATCAGAAAGTCATAAATTAGGGATGGAGAATTTATCACAAAATCACCATAACACATCAATTCAATCGTAATATACGGTAATTAATTCATTGAAAACGTTTTTAGTAAGAATCAATGATTTGGAGTGAAAACCCTAGGTTTTGGAGAATTTTCTACTTTAAAATTGAGAGTTTGAGGACTTCATGGGCGAAATCATTCCATGAATCAAACACTACCATACCTTAGGTGAATAATTCCAACAAATTAGTGTTAGAAAGCCTCCTTCTTCAAGCCCTAATTAGATCTTCTTCTTCCTTGGGGTTCCGGAGAAATGATTTTGGAGAGGGTTTGACTTTGATTTGGATAGTTGAGATTTTTATGAAGTGTTTATTTGTTAGTTAATCACTTAAAAATTCTTATATAGGTTTATTAAATAAATATAAAACGACCCTACATTAAACTAACTTAATTAGGCATTTACCTAAAGACCCCTACATTGGTCGAAATTGGAGATCATTACAGGTGTGACCTATGACCTAAGACCTATAGTCCGTGAATGGACCTATTTACTGTTTTGCAGGTCCGTAGGTCCATGGTTTCCAACTCATAGGCAACTCTCCTAATATGCTTCAAAATTTTATATGGGCCTACATACCGGGAACTAAGTTTCCCCTTTTTCCAAAACCTCATCACACCCTTCATGAGTGATATTTTTAAATAGTCTTAATTTTAGGTTATTAGAATTTTAATATTAATATTTAATATATTAAAGTGCTTTATTTTGGAGTTATAAAAATGAACATTGGAATGGATGACTTCAACATCATCCATTAGCATTGGTTATCCATCAATGTATTCATTCTTAATTCCTCCTTTACTCCCTTTGTAACCTATGTAACATATGTAACTCCCTTTGTAACCTATGTAACCTATGTAACTCCTATTGAACTTATGTAACCTATGTAACTCCCATTGTAAATATGTAAATCCTAAGGCCATTATCTTCACTATTTACTACCTCCATATCTTCCTATTCATTGCTAGGAAGACTTCTTGTAGTATAATAGTGGTAGTCTTCATTTGGTTTTAGAAACACACAATTCATAAGAGGAAAACCAAAGAGTGAAAGAGTTAGTCTTAAGAGAGTTCTTATTATGTCACGACCCAAATCGGGGACGCGACTGGCACCCACATTTACCCTCCTATGTGAGCGAACCAACCCATCTAAACCTTAACATTTCAAGATATATCAACGGAAAATAATGCGGAAGACTTAAACTCATTAATAAAAACAATTCAAAACTATTATTAATATCCCCAAAATCTGGAAGTCATCATCACAAGAACATCTATTCTCAAATTACTAAACTAAAACGTCTAAGAAGCTAAAACAAAAAAGCTAGTCCATGCCGGAAGTTCAAGGCATCAAGACTTGAAGAAGAAGACCCAGTCCAAGCTAGACGCATTAGCTCACCCTGAATTTCCGAAGGTAGTGAAGACTGGCTAGATCTACTGTTGAGTTGAAGTTGACGGAACGTTTGCTGCATTACAATAACAAAGAAGAAAACATAAAAGTAGGGGGTCAGTACAACCACAAGTACTGAGTAGATATCATCGGCCAACTCAAAATAGAAGATAATATATATCAATAATAATGTAAATCAACTAAAACTCAACATGTAGCAACAACAAGTACTATAATCATCAACAAGTACACATCAAGTTCATCCATGAGGGCTCAAGCCTCAATACCATACTCACTTGGAAATTAAGTTCATTAGATTGAGTATATTCATTATCTTTCAAGATTCATTATCTTTCTTCCTCTTGTGTCGGTACGTGAGAGTCGCTCCTCTATTTCTATCCTGGTGCCGGAACGTGGCACTCCGATCCTCATATACTATCCTGGTACGGAACGTGGCACCCGATCCATATACTATCCTGGTGTCGGAACGTGACACTCCGATCCTCATTCTATCTTGGTACCAGAACGTGGCACCCGATCCATATACTATCCTGGTGTCGGAACGTGACACTCCGATCCTCATATACTATCCTGGTACCGGAACGTGGCACCCGATCCATATTCTATCCTGGTGTCGGAACGTGACACTCCGATCCTCATATACTATCCTGGTACCGGAACGTGGCACCCGATCCTCTATTTCTATCCTGGTACCGGAACGTGGCACCCGATCCCCTAATTCATCAAGCCTTCTTTTACACTAAGGCATCATCATTCTCATTATATGATTTATCAAGCCTTCTTTCATACTAAGGCATCATCAATAACAAGTGAATTAGGTTTCTTTCAAGATTTGGGATTCAATAGCTTCATCATGCTTATTTATTCACAATTTCATAATCACAATCATGCAAGCATACAATTAAGCATATAGCAGGGTTTACAATACTATCAATACGTATTATTCACTATTAAGAGTTCACTACAAATATCGTAAAAACCATAACCTACCTCCACCGAAGAATTGGAATCCACAAGCAAATTCCCAAGCTTCTATTTTCTCCTCCCTCTCGATCGATTTCTCTCTTTCTCCTTGTTCTTTCTGTTTGGTTTATTCAAACCCTCTTTCTTTTACCCTAATTAACATATAATTAAGTGTAAAAGAGGACAATAAAACCTACTAATTAACTTAAGGTTACCTCTTTTAATCCCCAAGTAATTAGACTTATTAATATAACCCTATAACTTTATAATTAAGGAAAGAATAGTCCAAAACGTCCCTTAAAACGTGTAAAGAAATCCGATTCTGCCTGGGATTTGCGCAACCTGTGACGGGCCGTCATGCCTGCGACGGTCCGTCGAACAGGTCGTCGCAACCTCCTAAAATCCAAGTGGACTGTGACGGTCCGTCACACCTGTGACGGTCCGTCCTGCACTTTCGTCACAGATTACAGAGAGTCGATTTTCAGTACCCAGTTTCAGAATTCCTAAGTATATTGAAACGAGACCCTGCGACGGTCCGTCGTGCCTGTGACGGTCCGTCGTGGGGTCCGTTTCCTCAGCCAAATTTCCAGAAATAAAATCTGCTGCTCAAAACGACTAAACAGGTCGTTACAATAGATACCAATTTACCCATCGTTCGTCCTCGAACGATCAAAAGAAGAGAAACAAGGGTGGAAAGAAGTACCTGAATCTGTAAACAGATGTGGGTATTTTTCTTGCATATCTGCCTCCTTCTCCCAAGTAGCCTCTTCAACTCGATTCTTCCATTGAACTTTGATGGATGCAATTTCTCTCGACCTCAACTTGCGAACTTCTCTATCTAATATCGCAACCGGTTCCTCCTCATAAGTCAAATTCTCATCAAGCAAAACTGAATCCCAACGGATAATGTAGTTTCCATCTCCATGGTATCTTTTCAACATGGACACATGAAACACCGGATGCACTCCGGACAGCCCTGGGGGCAAGGCTAATTCATAAGCCACCTCCCCTATTCGCTTTAGTACCTCAAATGGTCCAATATACCTTGGACTTAGCTTACCTCTTTTGCCAAACCGCATCACCCCTTTCATGGGTGAAACCTTCAACAAGACTTGTTCACCTTCCATGAACTCCAAGTCTCTAACCTTTCAGTCTGCATACTCCTTTTGTCTACTTTGCGCCGCTAGAAGCTTTTCTTGAATGCCCTTCACCTTATCTAACGAATCCCTCAAGAGGTCAGTACCCCAAGGTCTAACCTCAAATGCATCAAACCACCCAATGGGAGATCTACACCTCCTCCCATACAATGCTTCAAATGGGGCCATATCAATACTGGAGTGATAGCTATTATTGTATGAAAACTCTGCCAAAGGTAAGAAGCTATCCCAATGGCCACCAAACTCTATCACGCAGCACGAAGCATATCCTCCAACACTTGAATCGTTCGCTCAGACTGACCATCGGTCTGAGGGTGAAATGCAAGTGCTAAGGTCCAACCTAGTACCCAATTCGGCATGCAATGTTTTCCAAAACTTAGAAGTAAACTGCGTACCTGTATCTGATATGATGGATAGTGGAACCCCATGCAATCGAACGATTTTTGAGATATAGATCTTGGCTAACTTCTCTGCATTGTAAGTCACCTTGACCGGAATGAAATGAGCAGACTTAGTTAACCTATCAAAAATCACCCAAATGGAGTCATACTTCCATTGTCTTTGGAAGACAAACACAAAGTCCATTGCGATTCTCTCCCACTTCCATTCAGGAATGGCATCCTTGAAGAGTTCCTCCGGGCCTTTGGTGTTCATACTTTACTTGTTGACAGTTTGGACATTTGGCAATAAAGTCAACAATATCGCGCTTCATTCTACTCCACCAGAAGTGTTGCTTTAGGTCGCGATACATCTTGGTTGCGCCTGGATGTATAGAATACCTTGTACTATGAGCCTCTGTCAGAATAGTGTTGATCAAATCATCGATGCGGGGTACACATACCCTTCCCTTAATCCTCAAGGCACCTTCCTCATCGAGTGTTGCTTCTTTAGCTCTCCTTGCGACACTTTATCTCGAATCCGGACCAATTTCCCATCATCAAACTGCTTCCCCTTAATCTTGTCAAGGAAGGAGGATCTTGCCTCCACACAAGCTAACAATCCTCCTTTCTCATTTACTTCTAACCTCATGAGGTCATTAGCCAGAATCTGCACTTCTCTAGCCAATGGGCGTCTAGAAGCTTGCAAGTGAGCTAGACTTCCCATGCTTCCCGCCTTTCTACTCAAGCATCTGCCACACACGTTCGCCTTCCCCGGATGATACAAAATAGTGATGTCGTAGTCCTTCAGTAGTTCCATCCATCTCCTTTGTCTCAAGTTCAATCTTTCTGAGTAAAGACATACTGTAGGCTACGATGATCCGTATAGATTTCACACTTAACCCAAATTAAATAGTGCCTCCATTGCTTCAATGCAAACACTACCGCGGCCAATTCCAAGTCATGATTGGATAGTTACGCTCATGCACTTTAATTGTCTTGAAGCATAAGCAATCACATTTTTTCTTGCATTAGCACTGCACCCAAACCCGAATAGGATGCATCACAATAGACAATGAAGTTCTTACCTTTTACGGGCAAGGTAAGGATAGGCGCGGTAGTCAACAAAGTCTTGAGTTTCTGAAAGCTTTCCTCACACTCATCCGACCATACAAATGGAACATTCTGCTTAGTCAAGTTCGTTAATTGGGAAGCAATGGAAGAGACCCCTTGACAAATCGGCGGTAGTAGCGTAGTAGCTATAACCCACAAAAACTCCTTATTTCTGACACATTAGTAGGCCTTAACCACAGTTTTTCACCATCTCAATCTTAGATGGATCCACCATCACTCCATCCTTAGAAACCACGTGTCCCAAGAAGGACACTGCATCTAGCCAAAACTCACACTTAGAGAACTTGGCATAAAGCTTTCTCCCTCAACATTTCCAAAACACAATTCTCAAATGCTCCTCATATTCCTCCTTACTTTTAGAATATACCAGTATATCATCTATAAATACGATCACAAAGAGATCCAAATACGGCTTAAATCCCTTCATCAAGCTCATGAAAGCAGTGGGGGCATTTGTAAGACCAAAGGACATCACTACAAATTCATAATGCCCATACCTAGTCCGAAAAGCGGTCTTTGGCACATCCGTTGCCCGTATTTCAATTGATGATAACCGGATCTCAAGTCGATCTTCGAGAAGACACAAGCACCTTGTAGTGATCAAATAAGTCATCAATGCGAGGAAGAGGATACTTGTTCTTAATAGTTACCTTGTTCAACTGCCGGTAGTCTATGCACATCCGAAAACTCCCATCCTTCTTCTTCAAAAACAAAACCGGAGCACCCCAAGGAGATGCACTTGGTCTAATGAAGCCTTTACTCAACAATTCTTGAAGTTGAGCCTTTAACTCTCTTAATCGGTGGGAGCCATTCTATACGGGGGTATAGAAATGGGGCGAAGTACCCGGTTCAAGATCGATACAAAAGTCAATATCCCTATCTGGTGGCATACCAGGAAGATCTGCAGGAAACATCCAAAAACTCACGGACTACCGAAACCGACTCAATCGAGGGTACTTGGGTAGTGTCATCCTTGAGATGTGCCAAGAAAGCTAAACACCCTTTACTAACCGTTTTCTTAGCACGAAGAAAAGAAATAATACGCACCGGATTGGAAGTGTACGCACCCTCACCGTTTTAGCATTACAATCCAAAATCGCAAAATTCGGAGAAAGCCAAGTCATACCCAGAATTACATCAAAATCCACCATTTCTAAGATAACCAAATCTACATAAGTGTTGCTCCCCACAAAGTTCACCAAACAAGACCTATATACCTTTTCAACTACCACAGACTCACCCACCGGAGTAGAAACACGAATAGGCATGTCAAGTAATTCACAATGCAATTTTAGACCATTAGCAAATGATGAAGATACATATGAAAACGTGGAGCCAGGGTCAAATAATACAGATGCCATGCAATCACAAACCAAAAGATTACCTGTGATAACAGCATCAGACGCCTCCGCTTCAGATCTCCCAGGGAAAGCATAACAATGGGCCCTATCACTAGTCTGTCCGTTGCCCCTACTATGTTTTGTCGTAGTGGCTCCCATTTGCCCATCACCTCTGCCGTTGTGGTGACCACCATTACCTCGACCACCGCGTCCTCCATAATGACGGCCTCTTCCATAACTACCTCTACCTCTAGCTATTGGGGGCGATTACTCTTGTTTTGGACAATATCTCTTAATATGTCCAATCTCCCCACACCATAGCATTCTCTGGGTTCATGCATAGGTCTCTCAGAGAAGTGTTGACCGGTCTGAGGTGGACCCCCAACTACAGTCTATAGTGAAGATGATTGGTCGAACTGAGTAGCCTCCAGAACTCTGTCCTCTAGTATACGAACCGTTAAACTCACCTCCCCTTCGAAACCTTTTTGATGTCGATGTCGTGGTGAAGTCATCTGGCTTCACTCCTTCCACTTCTATCACAAAGTCTACCACCTCTTGGAAGGATGTTGCCGTAGCCGCTACCTGTAAGGCTGAAATCCGCAATTCTGACCTCAACCCCTTTACAAAATGGTGAATTCGCTCTTGTGGACTGAAACAAAGTTGGGTGGCATACCTTGATAATGCACGAAACTTAGCCTCGTATGCGTTAACCGTCATCCTACCTTGCTCGAGACTCAAGAACTCATCCCTTTTTCTATCTCTCAAAGTCCTTGGGATATACTTTTCCATAAACAAGCTAGAGAATGATTCCCAAGTCATAGGTGGTGCCTCTGTTGGTTGACACTCGACATGTGATCGCCACCACATTTTGGCATTTCTTGAAACTGATAGCTCACGAACTCAACGCCAAACCGTTCTACTATACCCATCTTGTGTAGTAGCTCATGACAATCAACCAGAAATCGTAGGCATCCTCTGATTCTGCGCCCTTAAAGACTGGAGGTTTCAATTTCAAGAACTTACTGAAAAGTTCATGCTGATCATTTGTCATAATAGGCCCAGTAGTCAGACGTGGAATGTGCCTATTCCCATGATGCATCCATGCGGGGAGCCATAGTAGCTGCATGTCGTAACTCTGAAAACGGAGGTGTTGGTGCAGAAGAAACCACTGGAGGTGCCTAACCCTGATCGGATAACCCGCTAAGATAATCAAGAACCTGATTGATCATCTCTGGGGTAGGTTGGGTGGTGCATTTCCTCATTCTGGCCTTGTTCAGTTTCCCCTTCCTCACCCTCTCTTACTACCTCCTCAGTCGGTGGGGGAAGTCACCGCCCTAGTATCAGATGGGCTAGGGGCTCGTCCTCTTCCTCTAGAGGACGTCCTCCCACGACCTCTTCCACGGCCTTGCCGCTGCTCTTCCTCGAGCTACAGCCCAGTGGCTGGCTAGTCGTTTCTTGTCGTGCCGTTGTGTTGTCGCTGGTGCGGTCGTTGCTCTAGTTCTAACCATCTGCGAAATAGAGTGAAGATGGTCAGATACCAATTTGTATCACCTAGATACCAATTGGACTCAAGTAGTAGCACGAAAGAAAGAATGAAAGAATGGAATTTTCCTAAAGTCTTATAGCCTCTCAAAGAAAAGTAAAGGCGTCCCCCTACCGTTCCTTAAGACTCTACTAGACTCGTTCTTGTGTGATGAGACCAACGAACCTAATGCTCTGATACCAAGTTTGTCACGACCCAAATCGGGGACGCGACTGGCACCCACATTTACCCTCCTATGTTAGCGAACCAACCCATCTAAACCTTAACATTTCAAGATATATCAACAGAAAATAATGCGGAAGACTTAAACTCATTAATAAAAACAATTCAAAACTATTATTAATATCCCCAAAATCTGGAAGTCATCATCACAAGAACATCTATCCTCAAATTACTAAACTAAAACGTCTAAGAAGCTAAAACATTAAAAGCTAGTCCATGCCGGAAGTTCAAGGCATCAAGACTTGAAGAAGAAGACCCAGTCCAAGCTAGACGCATTAGCTCACCCTGAATTTCCGAAGGTAGTGAAGACTGGCTAAATCTACTGTTGAGTTGAAGTTGACGGAACGTTTGCTGCATTACACAAATAACAAAGAAGAAAACATAAAAGTAGGGGGTCAGTACAACCACAAGTACTGAGTAGATATCATCGGCCAACTCAACATAGAAGATAATATATATCAATAATAATGTAAATCAACTATAAACTCAACATGTAGCAACAACAAGTACTATAATCATCAACAAGTACCATCAAGTTCATCCATGAGGGCTCAAGCCTCAATACATACTCACTTGGAAATAAGTTCATTAGATTGAGTATACATTATCTTTCAAGATCATATATTCTTATCTTTCTTCTCTTGTGTCGGTACGTGACACTCCGCTCCTCTATTTTATCCTGGTGCCGGAACGTGGCACTCCATCCTCATATACTATCCTGGTACGGAACGTGGCACCCGATCCATATACTATCCTGGTGTCGGAACGTGACACTCTGATCCTCATTCTATCCTGGTACGGAACGGACGTGGCACCCGATCCATATACTATCCTGGTGTCGGAACGTGACACTCCGACCCTCATATACTATCCTGGTACGGAACGTGGCACCCGATCCATATTCTATCCTGGTGTCGGAACGTGACACTCGATCCTCATATACTATCCTGGTACCGGAACGTGGCACCCGATCCTCTATTTCTATCCTGGTACCGGAACGTGGCACCCGATCCCCTAATTCATCAAGCCTTTTTACACTAAGGCATCATCATTCTCATTATATGATTTATCAGCCTTCTTTCATACTAAGGCATCATCAATAACAAGTGAATTAGGTTTCTTTCAAGATTTGGGATTCAATAGCTTCATCATGCTTATTATTCACAATTTCATAATCACAATCATGCAAGCATACAATTAAGCATATAGCAGGGTTTACAATACTATCAATACGTATTATTCGCTTAAGAGTTCACTACGAATATCGTAAAAACCATAACCTACCTCCACCGAAGAATTGGAATCCACAAGCAAATTCCCAAGCTTCTGTTTTCTCCTCCCTCTCGATCGATTTCCCTCTTTCTCCTTGTTCTTTCTGTTTGTTTTATTCAAACCCTCTTCTTTTACCCTAATTAACATATAATTAAGTGTAAAAGAGGACAATAAAACCCACTAATTAACTTAAGGTTACCTCTTTTAATCCCCAAGTAATTAGACTTATTAATATTAACCCTATAACTTTATAATTAAGGAAAGAATAGTCCAAAACGTCCCTTAAAACGTGTAAAGAAATCCGATTCTGCCTGGGATTTGCGCAACCTGTGACGGGCCGTCGTGCCTGAGACGGTCCGTCGCACAAGTCGTCGCAACCTCCTAAAATCCAAGTGGACTGTGACGGTCCGTCACACCTGTGATGGTCCGTCCTGCACTTTCGTCACAGATTACAGAGAGTCGATTTTCAGTACCCAGTTTCAGAATTCCTAAGTATATTGAAACGAGACCCTGCGACGGTCCGTCGTGCCTGTGACGGTCCGTCGTGGGGTCAGTTTCCTCAGCCAATTTTCCAGAAATAAAATCTGCTGCTCAAAACGACTAAACAGGTCGTTACATATTAGTTGAAGGGAGGTGTTCTTTTTTGTGGAGCTTTGAACTCAACTCTTGTCGAGAGTTGTTGAGTTATACTTTGTGAAGGCTGTTGTATCCTGGAGGGGACAAGTCAAAGAGGACTACTGCTGGACTGGTGAAAACATTTGCTTGCAGTGGGCTTGAATCTCCTAAAGAGAGCGAGATATCCGCGCCTCAGCCTGAAGAGATTACTTTCTTCATTTTATTTTCAATTGTAATCTTGAAATTTTATATCTTTATAAGTTTTTTCACTAACAATTTTAAGGAGACTCCAAAGATGGCTACAATTGAAAAAAACGCGGGATGTCAAGATGGGAGATCTTAACTAGCCATTTCGGTTCAATGGTAACCATTTCAAGAGATGGAAGGGTAAAGTACTTTTCTACTTAAGTCTTCTCAATGTTTCTTACGTTTTAACCGAGAAGAATCCAAATAAAGAAGACATCACCAATATGAATGATGATGAAACTATTTCTCATCTAGAGAAAGTGGAAAAGTACGATGGTGATTCCTATAAGTGTCGGTATTATCTTCTTAATTGTCTATCTGATAATTTTTATGATTATTATGATAGAACTTACTCTAGTGCAAAGAAAATTTGGAAGGCATTGCAGAGTAAGTATGATACCGAAGAGGCTGGAGCGAAAAAATATGCAGCTAGTAGATTTTTTCGTTTCCAAATGGTGGACAACAAATAGTGGTAGATCAAGCTCAAGACTTCATCATGATTGTTGGAGAGCTTAGGTCCGAAGAGGTTAAAATTGGAGATAACCTTATTGTTTGTGGCATAGTGGATAAAATTCCACCTCTTGGAAGGAATTTCAAAAAACTATGCGCCACAAACAAAAGGAAACCTCTCTTGAAACCTTGATAATGAAAATCCGCATGGAAGAAGAAGCAAGAGGCCATGATGCACTTTTACAAACAGAAGAGAACAACATCACATCGAAGGTAAATTTAATTACTTTGAATAATGCTAATCCTGAAATTCACAAAAATACATCTTTAAAGCCTAAAAAGAAAAAAATCAAGAAAAATAATGGTAGACCTCCCAAGAAAAATAATGGTGAAAATCACCAAGCACAAAATCAACAAGTTCAAGAAAAGGGACCATGCTTTGTTTGTGGCAAGAGTGGGCATATTGCTCGATTTGCAGATTCCGGAAACGTGGTCCTAACCCTCAGGCAAACGTTACCGAAGAACCTTTTGTGGCGGTGATTACCGACATAAACATGGTTGAGAATGTTGATGGATGGTGGGCTGATTCTGGTGCAAACTGTCATGTCTGTTATGACAAAGACTGGTTTAAAAAATATACTCATTTTGAGGAGCCCAAAACCATCATGCTTGGTGATGCTCACACTACTCAAGTGCTTGGAAAGGGAGATGTTGAATTGTGTTTTACTTGTGGAAGGATATTAACATTGAAAGATGTACTTTATACTCCTCCTATGAGAAAAAATTTGATGTCTAGTTTTCTTCTTAATAAAGTAGGCTTTAAACAGATTATTGAATCTGATCAATATGTAATAGTGAAGAAAGGTATTTTTGTGGGGAAGGGGTATGCATGTGATGGGATGTTTAAGTTGAATGTTGAAATGAATAAAACTTCTACTTCTGTTTATATGCTTCTTCTACTAATTTTGGCATGCTCGTTTGTGTCATATAATGATCGTTATGTTGGAATCATGAGTAGTTTAGGATTAATCCCAATGGTTAAAAAGAATTTTGAAAAGTGTGAGGCTTGTAGTAAAGCCAAGATCACTAAAAGGCCTCATTTTCAAGTTGAAAGAAAAAACTGATTTGTTAGAATTAGTTCATACTGATATTTGTGAACTTGGTGGAATTCTAACTCGTGGAGGTAATAGATATTTTATCACTTTCATTGATGATTTTCTAAGTTTACATATGTTTACTTGATGAAAAATAAAAGTGATGCTTTTGAAAATTTCAAAACTTATCTCAATGAGGTTGAAAATCAGTTTGGAAGAAAAATAAAAAGAATTAGAAGTGATAGAGGCCGTGAATATGAATCAAATGAGTTAATTCTTTTGTTAGATCATTGGAAATAATTCATGAAACTACTCCTCCTTACTCTCCTTCGTCTAATGGAGTAGCATAAGGAAAAATAGAACTTTGGTTGAATTGACTAATGCCATGCTTATTGAGTCACATGCACCTTTAAATTTTTGGGGTGAAGCTATCTTAACTGCTTGTTATGTGTTGAATCGTGTGCCTCATAAAAAGTCTAAATTGACACCTTTTGAATTGTGGAAAGGTTACAAGCCAAGTTGGGATATCTAAGAGTTGGGGGTTGTCTAGCCTTTGTGAGGCTAATGGATCCCAAGATTACAAAGTTGGTAAGAAAGTTACTACTTGTGCTTTTCTTGGTTATGCTTCAAATAGTACAGCCTATAGATTTTTTAATCTTGAAGATAATATTGTAATAGAATCTGGTGATGCTATTTTTCATGAAAATAAATTTCCTTTTGATACTAAAAATAGTGGGGGTCAAGGATTGAACAAAATATTTTGGCACTACCTAGTTCTTCTACTTCAACTTTGAAAAATAAAGAAGTTGTTGATTTTGAGTTAAAAAAGAAGTAAAAGAGCTAGAGTAGAAAAAGATTTTGGTCCTGATTTTTATGTGTTTAATGTTGAAAATGACCCTCTAACTTTGAAAGAAGAAACATATCTCACATGATTCTATTTTTGGAAAGAGACTGTAAATGATGAAATGGAATCTCTAATTCTAATAAAACTTGGAAGTTAGTTGATTTACCACCGGGTTGTAAAACAATTGGTTGCAAATGGGTCTAAGGAAAAAGTTGAAACCGGATGGATCTATTGATAAATACAAAGCTAGGCTAGTTACAAAAGGTTTTAAACAACTAGAAGGCCTAGAATTTTTTGATACTTTTTCTTCGGTAACAAGAATTACATCCATTAGACTTTTAGTTGCTATGGCTGCAATTTTTGATTTGCAAATTTATCAAATGGATGTAAAAACTGCTTTTCTAAATGGAGACCTAAATGAAGAAATTTATATGGACCAACCCGAGTGTTTTATTGAAGCAGGCCAAGAAAGCAAAGTATGTAAACTTACTAAATCCCTATGGCTTGAAACAGGCACCAAAGCAATGGCATGAAAAGTTTGATTCCTGCATGATTGAAAATGGTTTTAAAACAAATGAGTGTGATAAGTGCATATATCATAAGTCTTGGAATAATTCTCATGTGATTATTTGCCTATATGTTGATGATTTGTTGATCTTTGGCTCTAACATGAATGTTATTGATGAAGCTAAAAATGTTCTTAGAAGCCATTTTGATATGAAAGATCTTGGTGAGGCAAATTTTATTCTTGGAATAAAAATAACAAGAACATGTGAGGGGATTTTCCTTGACCAGTCACATTATGTTGAGAAAATTTTGAAAAAAATATAACTTTCATGATTGCAAGCATGTTGCTACTCCTTTTGATTCAAGTGTTCACTTATTTCCTGTTGAAAGTGAAAATGATGTAATAAATCAAAAGGAATATGCTAGTATAATCGGAAGTTTGAGATATGTGACTGATTGCACTAGGCCTGATATTGCATATGCAGTAGGAGTACTTGGCAGGTTTACAAGCAAGCCAGGTAATGAACATTGGCATGCTATAACAAGAGTTATGATATATTAATTGGAACGAAAAATTGTGGTTTGTTCTATAAAAAATATCCTGCTGTACTTGAAGGCTTTTGTGATGCGGATTGGAACACTTTGTCAGGTGATTCCTGTTCTACCACTGGTTATCTTTACTTTAGGTGGTGGTGCTGTTTGTTGGAGATCAAAAAAGCAAACTATAATTGCTAACTCTACCATGGAGGCTGAACTAATTGCTTTAGCTTCAGCTAGTGAGGAAGCGAATTGGTTAAGAGATTTATTGTTTCAAATTCCTTATTTTGAAAAACCAATTTCTCCTATTTTAATCATTGTGATAGCACCGCTGCAATTGGTAGAGTTCAAAACCATTATTACAACGGTAAATCCAGACCTATAAGGAGGAAACACAGTAATGTAAGATCGTAATTTGACAAATGGTACCATTAATGTTGATTATGTCAAATCTTGTGATAATCTTGCAGATCCTCTTACGAAGGCCTTAACAAGAGAAAAGGTCTGGAGCACATCGAGGGGGATGGGATTGAAGCCTACAAATTCTTGATTCATATATGAGGAAACCCAACCTGGGGACTAGAGATCCTATAACTAGGTTCAAAGGGAAAAACTAATCATATGATGACTTGTTGTGAAAAATGCACTATTTTTTTCCCTCCATATGATGTGAGTGCATTATTTCCTGTAGTTTGTGAAGGTTGAGTTGATAAAACTCTTAATGAATATCTGTAGTCCGTATGGGTGGAGTGTTAATCTTACAGGAGCACTCTCGACAGATTTCACCTATGTGATGTGTGGAAGTAGGTCGCTTCCTATGAGAATGGTTCTCAAATACACTCATGAAACCGGGATAGCACATGGCCATAACGTGCTGGCTGTTAAAGCTCATGTCAACACCTTGATTATTATGTGTGAGCAGTGATATTTTATTTCCCTTAAGCAGTCATAGTTCAAGTCTGAGACCACTACAACTCTGGAGTAAAAGTTACTGTTTCACTAAGTGGAAGTTCAATGCAGAGCACACCTTCATTATGCATAGTAGTCTTCCTTCAACTGATATACTCTCTTATCTAAATATTAAAATGAGTGGGGGATTGTTAGGTTATTAGAATTTTAATATTAATATTTATATATTAAAGTGCTATTTTGGAGTTATAAGAATGAACATTGGAATGGATGACTTCAACATCATCCATTAGCATTGGTTATCCATCAATGTATTTCATTCTTATTTCCTCCTTTACTCCCTTTGTAACCTATGTAACATATGTAACTCCCTTTGTAACCTATGTAACCTATGTAACTCCCATTGTAACTTATGTAACCTATGTAACTCCAATTGTAACCTATGTAACTCCTAAGGCCATTATCTTCACTATTTACTACCCCATTATCTTCCTATTCATTGCTAGGAAGACTTCTTGTAGTATAAATAGTGTAGTCTTCATTTGTTTTAGAAACAACAATTCATAAGAAAAAACAAAGAGTGAAAGAGTTAGTCTAAAAGAGTTCTTATTAGTTGAAGGGAGGTGTTCTTTTTTGTGGAGGTTTGAACTCAACTCTTGTCCAGAGTTGTTGAGTTATACTTTGTGAAGGCTGTTGTATCCTGGAGGGGACAAGTCAAAGAGGACTACTGCTGGACCGGTGAAAACATTTGCTGCAGTGGGCTTGAATCTCCTTAAAGATAGCGAGATATCCGCGCCTCAGCCTGAAGAGATTACTTTCTTCATTTTATTTTCAATTGTAATCTTGCAATTTTATTATCTTATAAGTTTTTTCACTAACACTTAATTTAATTAAGGTTAATTTATGTAGATTTGAAACTATAATTTATGTAATATTCCATTAGTGTCAATCAAAACTTGTTATTTATATAGACAACAGAGAATGTTCCCACCATTTATATTATTTGACCCTTATTCTAAAATAGTTACTCCGATTCAGTTGTCCAATTATTAAAATCGAAATAATTTTTAAATATTTTTATTTCTACCCTTTAGTATTGAATAGTTGCATAAAGTAATAATAGTCGTAAAATATACGCATTCTTAATACACCGCTTAATCCATAGTCTACTGAAATGAAGGTCATAAAATAATATTAAATTTTGTCACGAATTCCTAAAATTATTCTACTTAAAATGTTAATGAACTTAAAGAAAAAGTTTTTAATACCTACGTTAAAAAATAAATTATATACATGATAAAGAAGTATTACCTAATATGTGATATATAACAAGGGTAAAATGAGCAATACATATAATAAAGGGAGAAGTTTGATTATTGTTCAAAGTTGAGAGGGAGTTTGATTTTTAAGCAAAGTTGGGGGATGAAAATGATTTCACCTCAATTTACTGAATTGATTGATTTAATTCTTTATTATTATTACTAAAACTTATTTCATATAGTATATAAAATCCAAATGCATAATTTTCACATGAAATTTATAAGCAATCATAAAGGGGCATCATCAATTTCAAGGTTGCAACATGAATTTTATCAACCAATTAGTATTTCATTAATATTTATTACCATCAAATCTATCAAAGAATATACTAACCCATAATAGATCAAAATAATAAAATAAATTCCTTTGACCATACAATTATGTCAATATTAAGAGTATAAGTACATTTAATAATTTAGAAAAATTATTTATAAGATATTTAGAATATAAATAAATTTTTCTAATTGATATGTTTAAAACACAAAAAAATACATTAGCAAAATAATTTGGAATGAAGCTATTCACATAGTCAAGATTAGTTGTAGTAAATGAAGGGATAGAATCAAATTTGAACGGATAGAAATTGATCAATATAGATAAATAATAATTCTATCTGGTCATATTTAATATGGGTACAAATATGGTGGATTCATTAAACAGAGAGTACTCATGATATATTTATGATACAAAATATAAAAAATAAATGTAATTTATTTTTTAATTAACTTAATAAAACTTAAATGACTTTTACGAAATAAAAGATAGAAAAAGAGTAATATGCGTGTGACAAATTTTAAATTGAACTGTTTTTATGTTACAAAAAAGTAGGATTACAATTTTTGTGTGAAAAACTTAAACTTGGATGCTCACTACTGAAATTTATCCTGAAAAATTGTGTGCAGATATTTATGAAATATAAGGTGTGCATAACTGCGAGCTTAGAATAATTATTAAATTATATTATGTATATTGATGATAACTAGGTTAGGGAGATGTCAAATTTAAAATTGATTAATGCAAAAGCAAAAATACAGAGCAATCTCAAAAATTAGAAATAAGAATAAGCAAAATTTAAAGGAACAACACAAGAAATTTCAAAGACGTGATGTTTAAAATTCTTCACAAGATCCAAATAAAAACTATAGATTATGAGAAGACCTATAATGTTTTATTTGAGAAAATGAATCAAAATGATAGATTCGAATGTTGATTACATTATGAGTATCTAAGATGACAGTTAGTATGTAGAAAATAGAAATTAATCGTTTTATTAAAAATACTAATAAGGAATCATATATATATATATATATATATATATATATATATATATATATATATATATTATATATATATATATATATATATATATATTATATATATATATATATATGTGTTGTTGTGTGTGTGTGGGAAGCTCCAAAGTAAAAAGTTGAATTATCATTTTGCTTTTTTACTAAATTAAAATTGGATTAATCTTTTAATTATATAAATATATTAATTACATAATGGCAGAATTTAAGTGCTTTAGCCCTTTAATAATTAAATTACTATTTTCTTGATAATGAGTACATTAATATTGTTTTTAATCTTAATTATAATTCTTATAACGGAAAAATTTGAAAAGTTGTGATAAATAAAAATAATGTATCCATCATCATATCATATACCATCCATATGTTATATTATTATTATTTTATTGTTTATTATCGTATATCATCATATCATATTATGTCATTGTTATTTTATTTTATGTTATGGGAAGATGTTTTGTCTAAAGTTGGATTAAGAAAAGGCCCTTCAACTTTTTAAGTATCATTATCATATTATTATAAATAATAATTAATTATTATTCTATAAGTGTGAAACTCTTAAAGTTGAATGACTATTTAACTCTTCAATAAATCACAATTAAAGTTGAATAACTTTTAAATTTTACAAGAAATCACCATTAAAGTTGAATGACTTTTTAACTCTTCAAGAAATCACTATAAATAAGTCTCTTAAAGGTTGTCTTCTGATGACAATATTGTACATTTGAATTTGGTTTAGAGAGCATAAAGCTCTTATCATACTATATTTTTTCAAATCTTTCTTTACATTTAAATTTTTCATTTTTTGCTATCATTCAAATTATATTCTTAAATTGATATATAAATGCTCTCATATGAAAATATACTGCTAAAATTTTGATTTTATGAACTTATGATGTAATCTTTTTCTCATGTATAAATCAAATGTGATTCTTTTGCAGACCATTGAATAGAACTTTTAATAGAAATTGCGCCAATACAAATAAGGTATGCGGCATATCTCTCCAACAATTTTGCTTTTTTTTTGCATGATTACTTTTTAATAAATTTGACATACATACGATTATTGTATTTTAAATTAGATTTTAATAACTTAATGCATGTGTATTTTACAAAGTAGAGCCTCCTTGATAACTTTAGTTTAAAATAATGACTGATTGAAATTTATTTTTCTTCAATCTCCCAGCTTCCGAGGTAAAAAGGATGACTAATGTTTCTTCCTCAATAACATAAAGTATAAGAAATCGAGAAAATCTATGACGAAGACATATTCTAATAAATGAGCTAATTGATTTTAATATGAAGGAGTTTTTAAAACTCAAATATGAATAATAAAGTAAGAGAAAATAAAAAGGATGAAAAACTTAAAATATTATAGAAAGTATGAAAAATAACCATGAACAAACTATTGAAATTCTTTGTTCATGCTACAAAGGAGAATAGACACACTATGTCATTTGAATATAATATGAAGACAACATATTACTTGTTACAAGTACATATGGTGATTCGAACATTGGTACAAATTGAGAAGGTGTCTTATGCGTGTATCTTTCTTAAAAAAGTAACAAACTAATATACTGTAGGTTTCGACCTAATAATATAAAAATGTAAATTACTCATCACATTAAATTTTGTTGTCCAAATTTGTTAGGTTATCTAAATATCTAATTATTTGGAATTTACATTTTACAATAATGAAGTCATTTATATAGGTTGATTGTTCATTTATATTTTTTCGTTAAATCATTTTTGAAATTCTTCAAATGTGATTTTAATAGTTTTTGTTAAAAATTCATTTTTGTTTAATGTAATTTTAATATCACTCCTACCATATATAACATTTTTGTGGGACTCACGTGCAAAGCACGTATCCACGACTACTATATATATATCACAAGAGGAAATTACCCTGTATCTTATATGAAACTAAAAAAGATTAAAATTGAAGCATGCACTACAACATTTTATGTCTACAACCACCCTAGAAAAGTGTGGCCTAAACTATAAAAAAAATGTGGCCTTTGATAAAAGACAACACTTTTTGACTTTAAGCCACACTTTTTCAGGGGTGGATGAAAATCCCATAACCTTAGAGTTTAGGAAATACTTTTAAAGTGTTGCCTTAGCAGCTACATGTAAAATCATTGCCAAAAAATAAAAAGGTCACGCTTTTGCAGCTACACTTAAAAGTGTTGGCCTTAAAGGCAAAAAGACCACGCTTTTCAGCTACGCTTAAAAGTGTGGCCTTAGCAACGACACTTTCAACCGTAGCCTAATAGACAAAAAGGCCACAGGTTCCAGCTACGTTTAAAAGTGTTCCCACAATTATGAAGTGTTGCCTTTTATATCTAATATATGACAACACTTTGAAGTGTAGTCTTTGCCCATATGCATACACAATTTATATACCACAATTTCTAAGTAAAATACACCAATATTGTTTTTCAATAAATAATCTCAAGCATTAAATACTCTTACAAATTTATAGATTTTCCATAAACTTCAAAACATGATATGTGTTATGTACATACACATATTTATAAAGCAATACTCTAAATGTGTACACAATAGTCAAATATACTCTTACAATAGTTCAATATATTCAATAATATATTCAAAAATCAATATAATATATTCAAACTTTTACAATAGTTCAAAAACTCTTCATCATCCAATTCAAATTTATTCACCTCCATTTCCCTGCACAAATCAGATTGCGATGGTTACAGAATAGGCAAAAAGTTTCATACTGCAACATTTATTGAAAAGACAAGAAGTCAAGATTGCAGTAGTTTATATAATCATTCATGCTTTAAATATCTGTTACTCTCAATTTACTGTTTAGAGGTATATTACTCAATTTGCAAAGTGTACTTACTACTAAGGAACTTGGAAACTACATACTGCATTCCAGATTGCAAAACTATTTTCCTTGAAGGCAAACTGCCCAACCTGCCCAAGTATCCCAATCTGCCCAATTATTCCAGATTGCAAAAACAGTAATAAGATTGCAACTATTTTCCTTGAAGGCAAATTCTTTTTATCTTGGATGATCCAGATTGCAACTATTTTCAACAGCAACTATATTCAACAGAAACTATAGCACTCCAGAGAGCCAGATAATAGCAGTAAATAGTTCCACACTGACCTAACTTCCTTAAGATGATTCTCGATTATAATCAATAGTGAAAAAGGTGACAAAAGTGTAAAAGTAATTGGTAGCATCACAAGCCCATAAATATATAATAAAAAAAAATAGAACTCGTTTGAATTCCAACCATACCAAAGAAGCCACTAACAGAACCTTCATTTTTGGGTGGTTCCCTACTATTACTATATGATGTCACTCAATTGTTTGTGTTGTTAAAACTGCAATTATTGATGTTACAAAACTACAGTTACATTATCATCAATCGAATCATTACTGCTTTGATTTTGTAAATAAAGCAGAACAAAATGCAAACACATACTATTATTGGCATTGAAATTTGAACAGTTCCAATTACAGCGCCTCATTTCAAACACATGTCTAATTGATAAAAATACCAGCAAATAACAGAAGGAAAACTAAGACTTCAAAACTCACCTTCCAGAACTTGATGAAAAATGCCCATTCAGTCTCCACAACAATAACCGCACAATCACCACAGCATAACACCGGAAAATTCCATCAAATACCTAGAAAATTTTGCAATTAGATGTCAATCAGTACATCTAATTGTAGATTGGTAGAGCAACCGGAACTCAACTGAAGCTACAGCTCATTATAGTTTCTGCTCGACTATTCACTTACTATAACTTTTAATTTTGGTAAACTACAGATATTTCAGCTGCACTTCTTCGGAGCAGGAGTTAGTAATAATCGAGGCTTGTGGGTTGATACATTGAAAAATTGTGAAGTATAAAGAGATGTGATTTTAGTGTTTTCATTCTTAACTGACTTGTAACATGCATGATGTACACTATTGCTATGCCATTAAGAACTTTTTTTATATATATAATTGTAAACTAAGAAAATTTCACATTGTGTTATTGAGGAAAGAGATAGAGTTCCAGAGAAGAAAAGCAGCAATAAGAGTAGAAAGAAACAGGTAAGAAAAGAAGAAGAGAAGATTATGAACAACAACAAGTATGAAAAGAGAAACAGCATGACAAACAAGAAAAGGGCAAACACAAAGTATAAAGCAAGTGAGGAAATTAGAGGAAGTTCAAAATATAATACAAAACCCAAAAACAGAAATCTAAGCAAACCATGAAAAAGATTAAATTTTTCTTAAAACCTTCAGAACGGTTTAAGATGGGGTTTTCAGTACGTACTAGGAATATTAGATAGAAAAGGATACATAAATCTAACTTCAAAAGACTTAAATGTGTTGCATTCACTTTGCTAATTAGAATGAGTAGTGAACTAATCATTAGCTTCAAGAAAGATAGGAGAGAGTAACATACAGAGGATCGGAGAGAGTAACATACAGATGATTAATTTCACTGTGCTGCCTTCACTGCCTTTACTGTGCTGCTGGTAATGTCCAATGCCTGATAGTAATAAGAAAAAGTAAGTATTTAGATGACAACAACAATTCACATTTACTGATCAGAAAGCAATTTCATAATTGTAACATGAATACTCCAGATATTACTAACCTTAGTCATAGACATCTTAAGATATTTGTATAAAAACAGTCAGATGACCAAAAGAGTAAGTTAGCACTATATGGTCATCACAAAAATAATAAAGATCATGGTGTGTCATCATCAAACTCATCTTCGAATTCATCTTCTGACTTATCTACAGAATCATCTTCATACTCACTTTCAGACTCATCTTCAAACTCCTTTTTAAACTCATCTTCAAACTCCTTTTCATACTCGACCTTAAGTTGTTGATTATCAAATTCCTCTGAAGGCACATCAATAACAGTTTCTGGTACATCAGTCCATATTAATTACCTATCATCACAAATACGTTTTAAAAGTCATGAGTAAGTTACATATTCAGGTTTGATGAGATGATAAATTTTCTTACCTAGTCATGGCTCTTGTGCTATGCCAAATCAAACCTTGAATCCTCCAAAAATATTTCTATATGTTGATTATACTTCTAAGGAAAACTAAGTAAAAATTAATCGAATAGACACAATTTAGAACAAATAAACAAATAGGATAGACACAATTAAATGTACTAATCAAGATTAAAAAATTCTATCAGAAGCATTTTCAAGTTTGCAGATTTGAAGGAAAGAAATTCTCCACTTTATTTATAAGACCAAAAGTTAAAACACAAGCTTGAAACTACAGATTTGCATATTGCGCATTTGCATATTTATATATATATTGTAGATTATAGTTTTTCCACTAAATATAGAACAACAATATACCACAACACATTTTTACGATGCAACATAGATCTGCAGATTTACATGTTGAACATTTTTAAGCCCAAGCACGAATAACTCTCCTAATACAGGTATACTTGTTGATACCACTAACGATTCACATGACATTTTGCAAGAACCCAAGCTATTGTCCATAAAATACAGAACACAAACTCAATAGGAGAATCATCAAAATGGTAAGTCTTCAACCTCTAACTCTATGCTCGACCAGTTTACTCATGATCAAAGAAAGAAAATTTTGAAATTACTATATTTGATTAAAAAAAAATTGAAATTATAAGAGACCATATGAAGGCTTTCTTGATAGAAATGGTACATTTGTATGTTTGACATACAAAGCTAAAGGTACTCATCTACAAAATTTTGTTATTCCAACTAGTTTGAGATTTCAAGAAAATTGAATTGCAGATGACAATAGCTCGCTCTCCTAAAACCTTTATATCACAGTTCTATTTATTGACAATAGAAGATTACGTCGCTTTAGGCTCTTCTAATTACAGAACCATTCACATTTCCTATAAGTTGATGAAATGCACATTTCAAGGAAACTAAATTTAATGATATTGGCCATAGATTTAAAATGCAGAAACTTGATATCTATAAACAATATCAATACTTCAAATGAAATCGTTAATGCTTGTACGACAACTTAAATAAGCATATGATTGATATAAAAAGAACCAAGTTTCCAAAACTATGGTGAAATCAATGTTACCTTAAAGCTTTTGCTATACATATTTTCTTACATATAAGTGTATTTCTTCTCTCATTTTTATAGCGATATATGGCACCAGAATATGCAATGTGTGGCTACTTAACACCAAAAGCAGACATTTACAGCATTGGGGTCGTTACACTTGAAATTGTGAGCAGGAGAAACAGTGATAGTTGCAGGCCAAGTGATCAGACAGTTTACCTTCTTGATTTGGTAAAACCTCAAATGAGAAGTTTCCAATTTTATTCATTGATGCACATGCCTAATAAACAGTTGCCATTGTCTTTTTACTTGAATTCCTTTTCTAATTTGATCGATATATGTTGGTTCAATTGCAGGCTTATGTGTTGCAAGAGCAGGGAAATTTGATGATCCAAAACTTGGAACAGATTATTCTTAGAAGAAGCTAATTCCATTATGGAATTAGCAATGATGGTTAGCAGTATCGTTATATTTTCTTTTTTCAGAAAGAAGGAACTTTGTCAAATCTAACCATCTAAGGGCTCCATCAGAACTGTTTAGCTATCAACAACACAAAAGCAGAAGAGTATAAGACTCATTTTTAAGGCTTAGGGCATCTAGAAATCAACTAATAAAGCTAAATTACGAGCTAGACTCCCAAAAATTGTATAAAAACACAAGAATATCAAAACCCTAAAGCTAAAATTTAGACTTTCAAAGATAGAATTCTTACCCGGTAAAACCTAAATTTGTCTGAAATCAAGTTCTGCAACAAGAAATCTGAAAGAAAAGTGTGACAGAGAGACTTAACTTCAGTTCATCTTGCCAACAAGCCCAATCAATTCCTTCTAAACAAAAAAAACTCTTTCAATATGAAGAAGCTTGATGAAATCTTCAGCTCTTACCTTGACGAAATCTTCAGTTCAGAGAAGAGAAAGCTCGGTCAGCTCGGTAGTTCTACAGCTTGATCTTCAGCTCGATTTTAAGTTTGATCTTCAGCTCGGAGATGAGAGATTGTGAGTTCTTCAGCTCGGAGAAAGAAAGGGAAGCGTGACTTGAATAAAAGTAGTCTAGAATTAGTGTGGTTGTAGACCTAAAATGATATAGTAATATAAACAATTAATAAAACTTACATGATATCTAGACAATAAATGATGTGATTGAGAATTTACTAACCTCTCGAAGCTATTGCACAATTCATCCAAGCAAAACTATTCAGATCTGCAACTTTTTATTAAATTCGGACCAAGTTCTCCAATGAGGGAGCCTTTTTCCCCCAAAAAGATTGTGTGCATTTTTGAGGTTTTATATCATTCAAAACGTTACAAATGTGACTCCAGAATATCAATTTAATATAGTCAAAACACGTAAAGTTACTGTTTCTAGAACATTCTTTTTCTTTTTAATATTCATTAATTAATCAGGCATAGTATGTACCATAAATTCAATAATTGAGTCTTCCAATTAGGTTGTTGATTTGTAAATGAATGAATTAATTCTACCATGATAAATTACATAAATTACAGATTATTTCACTAAAAAAATTGTAATTATATTGCTCGATTTAATTTTAAAATCTATATTAAATTTAATTTAACTCCCCTGTATCAATCAATTAAATTAAATTTATGACAATTTAATTTGTTGATTAATTTAATTCTATATTATTATACTTAACTTATTTCATGGTGGATGTTACATGAAATTTATATGCAATCATAAAGGGGCATCATGAATCTCAAGGTTGAGACATGAATTCATATCAACTAATTATTTATAATTAATGTAATGTATTATCATCCAATTTATAAGGAATGTATTAACCCATAATAGAGTTTCACATTTTGATAGATCAAGATAATAAAATAAATTACTTTGATCATACAGTTACATCAAAATTAAGATTATTGTAACGACCTGTTTAGTCGTTTTGAGCAGCAGAGTTTATTTCTGGAAATCACTGTCTAGGTCGACGGATCCCACGACGGACCGTCATGGGCACGACGGACCGTCGCGGGGGTCTCGTTCCAAAACACTTAGAATTCTGAAATTTGGAAACTGAAATCGACTCTCTGAACTTCGCGACGAAATGGCAGGACGGACTGTCGCGGACATGACGGGCCGTCACAGACTCTTTAATGAATTGAGTCTCTGAACTTTGTGACGGAAGCAGCAGGACGGACCGTCGCAGGCACGACGGGCCGTCACAGGCTGCGTAACCCTGACTGGGTCGGATTTCTGTTAAATGTTTTAAGGGGCGTTTTGGAATATTCATGCTTATAATTATAAAATTAGTGGATTAATGTTAATAATTCAATTACTTGGGGGTTAAAGGAGATAACCTTGAAATAATTAGTGGGTTATTTTTATCATCTTTTATACTTAATTATATGACAATTAGGGTAAAAGAAAAGGGTTTTGAATAAGAAAAATAAAAAGAACAGAGAGAAAAAGGGAAAGACGATCGATCGATCGAGAGAGAGAGGAACGAAGAGGATAGCAGAGCTTTGGGAAAGTAGATTGCTTGATCACAATTCTTCGGTGGAGGTAGGTTATGGTTTATGCTATTCGTAGTAAACTCTTAATAGAGAATGATATGTGTTGGGTAGTATTATAAAACCTTCTATATGCTTAATTGTGTGCTTACATGATGTGATTAAATAATTGTGATGAATTAGCATGATGAGGCTATTGAATCTTGAATCCTAAATTTACTTTGTTAATGATGATGCCTTGGTATAAAAGAAGGCTTGATGAACTAAAGTAATGAGATTAGAGGATCGGGTGTCACGTTCCGACACCAGGATAGTATATGGATCAGAGTGTCACGTTCCGACACCAGTATAGTATATGGATCGGGTGTCACGTTCCGGCACCAGGATAGTATATGGATCGGAGTGTCATGTTCCGACACCAGGATAGTAGTAGTGGAGCGGAGTGTCACGTACCGACACAAGAGGAATAAATATATTGAATCTTGAATTATGATAATATACTAAATTGTAAAGAACTAATTCCGAAATGAGTATGATGGGGAGGCTTGAGTCCTCATTGATGTGCTGGGTGTTATGACCAAGGGTTACGGTAATTGTTGTTGTCACCTGTTAAGAATATTAGTTGATTTTATGTTATTATCTGATATATATTGCTTTCTATTTTGAGTTGGCCGATGATACCTACTCAGTACTTGTGCCTTGTACTGACCCCTACTTATATTTGTTTTTCTTTGTTAATTGTGGAGTGCAACAAACGTGCCATCGTCTTCAACTCAACCGCAACTCTAGTCAGTCTTCATCAAGCCAGATTTCAGGGTGAGCTATTGCTTCTAGCTTGGACTGGATCTTCCTCTTCATGTCTTGATGCCTTGAAATTTCGGCATGGACTAGCTTTTTACTTATTTTAGCTTCTTAGATACTCTTAGATTTAGTAATTTGAGGATAGATGTTCTTGTGGTGATGACTTCCAGATTTTGGGGATAATGATTGATAAATTTTAGAAGTTATTTAATTGATTTCGTTAATGAGTTTTAAGTCTTCCGCATTGTATTTTGTTAATTTTGGTTAAAATATTGGGGTTTAGATTGGTTGGTTCTCTCACATAGTAGGATAATTGTGGGTGCCACTCGCGGCTCATTTTGGGTCGTGACAAACTTGGTATCAGAGCATTAGGTTCGTTGGTCTCATCACACAAGAACGAGTCTAGTAGAGTCTTAAGGAACGGTAGGGGGACGCCTTTACTCTTCTTTGAGAGGATATAAGACTTTAGGAAAATTCCATTCTTTCTTTCTTTCTTTCGTGCTATTACTTGGATCCAATTGGTATATAGGTGATACAAATTGGTATCTGACCATCTTCACTCTATTTCGAAGATGGTTAGAACTAGAGCAACAACGGCGCCAACACCAACACCGGCAAGACAAGATGCAACTGAGCAGCCACTGGGGCTGTAGCTCGAGGAGGATTAGTGGCAAGAGGCCGTGGTAGAGGTCGCGGAGGACGTCCTCTAGAGGAAGAGGACAAGCACCTGGCCCATCTAGTACTAGGGCGGTGACTCCTCCACCGACTGAGGAAGTAGTAAGAGAGGTGAGGAAGGGGAAAGTGAAAAGTGCAGAATGAGGAATTACCACCCCAACCTACCCAGAGATGATTAATCAGGTTCTTGCTTATCTTAGCGGGTTATCTGATCAAGGCCAGACACCTCCAGTGTTTTCTGCACCAGCACCTCAGGTTTCGGAAGTACGACAGGCCGCTGCTGAGGCTCCCCGCATGGATGCCTCATTGGAAATAGGCACGTTTCCTCGTTTGACTACAGGGCCTATAATGACAAGTGATCAGCATGAACTTTTCAGTAAGTTCTTGAAATTGAAACCTCCAGTCATCAAGGTGCTGAATCTGAGGATGCTTACGATTTTCTGGTTGATTGTCATGATTACTACATAAAATGGGCATAGTGGAACGATTTGGCGTTGAGTTTGTAACCTATCATTTCAGGAAATGCCAAAATGTGGTGGCGGTCACATGTTGAGTGTCAACCCGCACAGGCACCACCTATGATTTGGGCGTCATTCTCTAGCTTATTTATGGAAAAGTATATCCCCCGGACCTTGAGGGATAGGAGGAGAGATGAATTCTTGAGCCTAGAGCAAGGCAGGATGTCGGTTACTGCGTATGAGGCTAAGTTTCGTGCATTATCCAGGTATGCTACCCAGCTTTGTTTCAGTCCACAAGAACGGATCCTCCATTTTGTGAAGGGGTTGAGGTCAGATTTGTGGATTTCAGCCTTACAGGTAGCGGCTACCGCAAAATCCTTTCAGGAAGTGGTAGACTTCATGATAGAGGTGGAGGGAGTGAAGCCAGATGACTTCACCACGGCATCAACATATAAAAGGTTTCGTAAGGGAGGTGAGTTTAATGGTTCTTACTCCAGAGGGCAGGGTTCAGGAGGTTATCCAGCCTGACCTATTCAGTCTTCACTGCAGACTGTAGTTGGGGGTCCACCGCAGACCGGTCAACATTTCTCTGAGTTTGGAGGTTATCCCCAGACTTCGTCATTCTCACAGAGACCTATGCTTGAATCCTGAGAGTGTTATGGATGTGGGGAGACTGGACACATTAAGAGGTATTGTCCAAAACAGAGTTACAGACCTCAAATAGTCAGAGGTAGAAGTGGTCATGGAAGAGGCCGTCATTCTGGAGGACGTGGTGGCCGAGGTAATGGTGGTCACCAAAACGGCCGGGGTAATGGGCAAACTGGAGCCACTACAGCACAACATGGTAGGGGCAATGGGCAGACAGGTGATAGGGCCCATTGTTACGCTTTCCCCGGGCGGTCTGAAGCGGAGACATCTGATGTTGTTATCACAGGTAATCTTTTGGTTTGTGATTGCATGGCTTCTGTATTATTTGATCCTGGCTCCCCATTTTCATATGTATATTCCTCATTTGCTACTGGTCTTAATTTACATTGTGAATTTATTGACATGCGTATTCGTGTTTCTACTCCGGTGGGTGAGTCTGTGATAGGTTAAAAGGTAGATAGGTCTTGTCTGGTGACTTTTGTGGGGGAAATACTCATGTAGACTTGATTATTTTAAGATGGTTGATTCGATGTAATTGTGGGTATGACTTGGCTTTCTCAAATTTTGCAATCTTAGATTGTAATGCTAAAACTGTAACGTTGGCCAAGCCTGGGACAGATCCGTTAGTGTGGAAGGGTGACTACACTTCCACTCCAGTTCGTATCATCTCCTTTCTTCGTGCTAAGAGAATGGTTAGTAAATGGTGTTTAGTGTTCTTGGCACACCTCAGGGATGATACTACCCAAGTACCTTCAATTGAGTCGGTTTCGATAGTGTGTGAGTTTCTGGATGTGTTCCCTGCAGACCTTCCTGGTATGCCACCGGATAGGGATATTGACTTTTGCATTGATCTGGAGCCGGGTACTCGCCCCATTTCCATACCCCCTTATAGAATGGCTCCAGCAGAGTTAAGAGAGTTAAAGGCCCAACTTCAAGAGTTGTTAAGCAAAGGCTTCATTAGACCAAGTGCATCCCCTTGGGGTGCTCCGGTGTTATTTGTGAAAAAGATGGATGGGAGTTTTCGGATGTGCATAGACTACCGGCAGTTGAACAAGGTAACTATTAAGAACAAATACCCCATTCCTCGCATTGATGACTTGTTCGATCAGTTACAAGGTGCTTGTGTCTTCTCTAAGATTGACTTGAGATCCGGTTATCATCAATTGAAAATACGGGCAACGGATGTGCCAAAGACTGCTTTTCGAACCAGGTATGGGCATTACGAATTTGTAGTAATGTCTTTTGGTCTTACGAATGCCCCTGCTGCTTTCATGAGCTTGATGAACAGGATTTTTAAGCCATATATGGATCTCTTTGTGATCGTATTTATTGATGATATACTAATATACTCCAAGAGTAATAAGGAGCTTGAGGAGCATTTGAGAATTGTGTTGGAAGTATTGAGGGAGAAAAGGCTTTATGCCAAATTCTCCAAGTGTGAGTTTTGGCTAGATTCAGTGTCCTTCTTGGGGCACGTGGTTTCTAAGGATGGAGTGATGGTGGATCCTTCTAAGATTGAAACAGTGAGGAATTGGGTAAGACCTACTAATGTGTCAGAAATAAGGAGCTTTGTTGGTTTAGCCAGCTACTACGCGTCGATTTGTCAAGGGATTCTCTTCTATTGCTTCCCAATTGACGAACTTGACTAAGCAGAATGTTCCATTTGTATGGTCGGTTGAATGTGAGGAAAGCTTCAGAAACTCAAGACCTTGCTAACTACTGCACCTATCCTTACCTTGCCAGTAGAGGGTAAGAACTTCATTGTTTATTGTGATGCATCCTATTCGGGTGGGGGTGCAGTGCTAATGCAAGAGAAGAATGTAATTGCTTATGCTTCGAGGCAATTAAAGGTGCATGAACGTAACTATCCGACCCATGATTTGGAGTTGGCTGCGGTAGTGTTGCGTTTGCAATGAGACAACAATGGAGACACTATCTATATGGGGTTAAGTGTGAAGTCTATACGGATCACCGTAGCCTACAGTATGTCTTACTCAGAGGGATTTGAATTTGAGACAGAGGAGATGGATGGAACTACTGAAGGACTATGATGTTACTATCTTGCATCACCCAGGAAAGGCTTATGTTGTGGCACACACCTTAAGTAGAAAAGCAGGGAGCATGGGAAGCCTAGCTCACTTACAGGTTTCCAGACGCCCATTGGCTAGAGAGGTTCAGGCCCTGGCTAGCCCTTATGACTTTATGAGGCTAGAAGTAAATAGAAGTAAATAAGAAGGGAGGATTTTTGGCCTATGTGGAGGAAGATCTTCTTTTCTTGACAAGATCAAGGGAAAACAGTTTGATGATGAGAAACTAAGCCGAATTCGGGATATGGTGTTGCAAGGAGAGGCTAAAGAGGCAATAATTGATGAGGAAGGTGTTTTGGAGGATTAAGGGAAGGGTATGTGTGCCCCGTGTTGATGATTTGATCCACACTATTCTTACAGAGGCTCATAGTTCCGGATATTCTATACATCCTGGTGCAACCAAGATGTACCGTGACCTAAAGCAACACTTTTGGTGGAGTAGAATGAAGCGCGACATTGTTGATTTTGTTGCCAAATGTCCAAATTGTCAGCAAGTAAAGTATGAACACCAGAGGCCTAGAGGAACACTTCAGAGAATGCCCATTCCTGAATGGAAGTGGGAGAGAATTGCAATGGACTTCGTGGTTGGTCTTCCAAAGACATTGGGTATGTTTGATTCTATTTGGGTAATTATGGACAGATTAACTAAGTCTGCTCACTTCATTCCGGTCAAGGTGACTTACAATGCAGAGAAGTTAGCCAAAATCTATATCTCAGAAATTGTTTGATTGCATGGAGTTCCACTCTCCATCATATCAGATAGAGGTACGCAGTTTACTTCTAAGTTTTGGAGAACATTGCATGCGGAATTAGGTACTAGGTTGGACCTTAGTACTGCATTTCACCCTCAGACCGATGGTCAGTCTGAGCAAACAATTCAGGTATTGGAGGATATGCTTCGTGCATGTGTGATAGAATTTGGTGGTCATTGGGATAACTTCTTACCCTTAGCGGAGTTTTCATACAATAATAGCTATCACTCAAGTATTGATATGGCTCCATTTGAAGCATTGTATGTATGTAGGTCTCCCATTGGTTGGTTTGATGCATTTGAGGTTAGACCTTGGGGTACTGATCTTTTGAGGGATTCATTGGAGAAAGTGAAATCTATTTAAGAAAAGCTTTTAGCGGCGCAAAGTAGGCAAAAGGAATATGCAGATCGAAAGGTTAGAGACTTGGAGTTTATGGAGGGTGAGCAAGTCTTGCTAAAGATTTCGCCCATGAAGGGGGTGATGCGGCTTGGTAAAAGAGGTAATCTAAGCCCAAGGTATATTGGACCATTTGAAGTACTTAAGCGAGTAGGGGAGGTGGCTTATGAATTAGCCTTGCCTCCAGGGCTGTCAGGAGTGCATCCGGTATTTCATGTGTCTATGTTGAAAAGATACCATTGGGATGGAAACTACATCATTCGTTGGGTTTCAGTTCTGCTTGATGAGAATTTGACTTATGAGGAGGAGCCTGTTGCCATTCTAGATAGAGAAATTCGCAAGTTGAGATCAAGGGAGATTGCATCCATCAAAGTTCAATGGAAGAATCGACCAGTTGAAGAGTCTACTTGGGAGAAGGAGGCTGATATGCAAGAAAGATACCCACACCTGTTTACAGATTCAGGTACTCCTTTTCGCCCTTGTTTTTCTTCTTGTGATCGTTCGAGGACGAACGATGGGTAAATTGGTATCTATTGCAACGACCTATTTAATCGTTTTGAGCAGCAGAGTTTATTTCTGGAAATCACTGTCTGGGTCGACGGATCCCAGGACGGACCGTCATGGGCACGACGGACCGTCGAGGGGGTCTCGTTCCAAAACACTTAGAACTCTAAAATTTGGGTACTGAAATGGACTCTCTGAACTTCGCGACGAAATGGCAGGACGGACCGTCGCGGACATGATGGGCCGTCACAGACTCTTTAATGAATTGAGTCTCTGAACTTTGTGACGGAAGCAGCAGGACGGACCGTCGCAGGCACGACGGGCCGTCACAGGCTGCGTAACCCTGACTGGGTCGGATTTCTGTTAAATGTTTTAAGGGGCGCTTTGGACTATTCATGCTTATAATTATAAAGTTAGTGGATTAATGTTAATAATTCAATTACTTGGGGGTTAAAGGAGATAACCTTGAAATAATTAGTGGGTTATTTTTATCATCTTTTATTCTTAATTATATGACAATTAGGGTAAAAGAAAAGGGGTTTTGAATAAGAAAAATAAAAAGAACAGAGAGAGAAAGGGAAAGACGATCGATCGAGAGAGAGAGGAACGAAGAGGATAGCAGAGATTTGGGAAAGTAGATTGCTTGATCACAATTCTTCGGTGGAGGTAGGTTATGGTTTATGCTATTCGTAGTAAACTCTTAATAGCGAATGATATGTGTTGGGTAGTATTATAAAACCTTCTATATGCTTAATTGTGTGCTTACATGATGTGATTATATAATTGTGATGAATTAGCATGATGAGGCTATTGAATCTTGAATCCTAAATTTACTTTGTTAATGATGATGCCTTGGTATAAAAGAAGGCTTGATGAACTAAAGTAATGAGATTAGAGGATCGGGTGTCACGTTCCGACACCAGGATAGTATATGGATCGGAGTGTCACGTTCCGACACCAAGATAGTATATGGATCGGGTGTCACGTTCTGTCACCAGGATAGTATATGGATCGGAATGTCACGTTCCGACACCAGGACAGTAGTAGTGGAGCGGAGTGTCACGTACCGACACAAGAGGAATAAAGATATTGAATCTTGAATTATGATAATATGCTAAATTGTAAATAACTGATTCCCAAATAAGTATGATGGGGAGGCTTGAGTCCTCATTGATGTGCTAGGTGTTGTGACCAAGGGTTACGGTAATTGTTGTTGTCACCTGTTAAGAATATTAGTTGATTTTATGTTATTATCTGATATATATTGCTTTCTATTTTGAGTTGGCCGATGATACCTACTCAGTACTTGTGCCTTGTACTGACCCCTACTTGTATTTGTTTTTCTTTGTTAATTGTGGAGTGCAGCAAACGTGCCATCGTCTTCAACTCAACCGCAACTCTAGCCTGTCTTCATCAAGCCAGATTTCAGGGTGAGTTATTGCTTCTAGCTTGGACTGGATCTTCCTCTTCATGTCTTGATGCCTTGAAATTCCGGCATGGACTAGCTTTTTACTTATTTTAGCTTCTTAGATACTCTTAGATTTAGTAATTTGAGGATAGATGTTCTTGTGGTGATGACTTCCAGATTTTGGGGATAATGATTGATTAAATTTTAAAAGTTATTTAATTGATTTCGTAATGAGTTTTAAGTCTTCCGCATTATATTTTTGTTAATTTTGGTTAAAATGTTGGGGATTAGATTGGTTGGTTCGCTCACATAGTAGGATAATTGTGGTGCCACTCGCGGCTCGTTTTGGGTCCTGACAATTATAAATATATTTAATAATCTAGAGAAGTTGTTTATAAATATTCAGAATATAAACAAGCATCTCTACTTGATCCGTTCATATATATATATAATATATATATATATAATATATATATATATATAATATATATATATATATAATATATATATATATATATATATATATAAAATTCAGCACAAAATTAGGAATGGAGCTATTTTGTGTCAAGATCAAAATTATATTTAAACTTCTATTACAATCATCAAGATGTTTGTATAACTTTATCTTTGATTTTGAACATAAATTTGTAGTTTATAAGGATCGACAATTTTAATCTTTCTTGAATGAGCTAAATGACCATATACTAAATTATCTACCATATATAAGTGAATGGCATATATACTAAAACAATGATATATTCAAACAAAATTTTATTAAATCAAGCAAACAAAATAAACATCTTTTACAAAGGATGAAAATATAATTGTATACCTTAAACAACATGACTAGTAATACATTCGAACAATCTCTCACTTAGAATTATAACTATGCACTCACATTGGTTCACATGATTATCAAACATTTTCGACGTTAATACTCTTTGTAAATAGATATCCTAAATTATTTTTTTACTCCATTTTCAAAACTCTCACATAACCACCTCTGAGTTATGTCCCAAATCAAGTAATGTTTCCTCTTAATATGTTTGTTTTTCTTATGACTTTGGTTTTTTTATTATTAACTAGGATCGAAAAAGTAAAATCTAAAAAATAAAATGAAAATTTTAAAAAGGAGAACTTTTATGGAAAAGGTGTCACGACCCAAAACGATCATGTCACGACCCAAAACGAGCCGCGAGTGGCACCCACACTTATCCTACTATGTGAGCGAACCAACCAATCTAAACCCCACATTCCAACCATAATAAACAGAATATAATGCGGAAGACTAAAACTCATTAATGAAAATCGATTAAACTAACTTCTAAAAACTCAATACTTATTATTCCCAAAATCTGGAAGTTATCACCACAAGAACATCTATCCTCAAATTTCTAAAGCTAAGAGTATCTAAGAAGCTAAAATAAGTAAAAAGCTAGTCCATGCCAGAACTTCGAGGCATCAAGACATGAAGAGGAAGATCCAGTCCAAGCTAGAAGCAATAGCTCACCCTGAAATCTGGCGTGATGAAGACTGGCTAGAGTTGCGGTTGAGTTGAAGACGATGGCACGTTTGCTGCACTCCACAATTAACAAAGAAAAATAAATACAAGTAGGGGTCAGTACAAGGCACAAGTACTGAGTAGGTATCATCGGCCAACACAAAATAGAAAGCAATATATGTCAGATAATAACATAAAATCAACTAATATTCTTAACAGGTGACAACAACAATTACCATAACCCTTGGTCACAACACCAAGCACATCTATAAGGACTCAAGCCTCCACACCCTACTCATTTGGGAAACAGGTTCTTTAGATTGAGTATATTAACATATTTCAAGATTCATTATCTTTATTCCTCTTGTGTCGGAACGTGACACTCCACTCCACTACTACTATCCTGGTGTCGGAACGTGAAACTCCGATCCATTATACTATCCTGGTGTCGGAACATGACACTCCGATCCATATACTATCCTGGTGTCGGAACGTGACACTCCGATCCATATACTATCCTGGTGTCGGAACGTGACACCCGATCCATATACTATCCTGGTGCCGGAACGTGACACTCCGATCCATATACTATCCTGGTGCCGGAACGTGACACTTTGATCCATATACTATCCTGGTGTCGGAACGTGACACCCGATCCATATACTATCCTGGTGTCGGAACGTGACACCCGATCCATATACTATCCTGGAGCCGGAACGTGATACTCCGATCCATATACTATCCTGGTGTCGGAACGTGACACCCGATCCTCTAATCTCATTACTTTAGTTCATCAAGCCTTCTTTTATACCAAGGCATCATCATTAACAAAGTAACTTAAGGGTTTAAGATTCAACAGCCTCATCATGCTAATTCATCACAATTATATAATCACATCATGCAAGCACACAATTAAGCATATAGAAGACTTTATAATACTACCTAATACATATCATTCGCTATTAAGAGTTTACTATAAGATAGTATAAACCATAACCTACCTCCACCGAGGAGACGCGATCAAACAAGCTATCTTCCCAAAACCTTTGCTTTCCTTGCATTTCTTCTCTTCTCTCGCTCGATCATTTTCTCTCTTTTCTCTCTTTTGTTTCTGTTTTTCTTATTCAAACCCTTTTTATTTTACCCTAACTGTCATATAATTAAGTATAAAAGATGATAAAAATAACCCACTAATTATTTCATGGTTATCTCCTTTAACCCCCAAGTAATTGATTTATTAACATTAATCCACTAACTTTACAATTATAAGCATTAATAGTCCAAAACGCCCCTTAAAAACTTTTAACAGAAATCCGACCCAGTCACGGTTACGCAACCTGTGAGGGTCCGTCATGGCTGTGACGGTTCGTCCTGCAGGTCCGTCGCAAAGTTCAGAGAGTTAATTCTGTGGAAGGATTGGTGACGGTCCGTCGTGCCAACGACGGTCCGTCCTGCCATTCCGTCACAAAGTTCAGAGAGTCGATTTCAGTACCCAAATTTCAGAATTCTAAGTGTTTTGGAACGAGACACCCTCGACGGTCCGTCGTGCCCATGACGGTCTGTCGTGGGATCCGTCGACCCAGACAGTGATTTCCAGAAATAAACTCTGCTGCTCAAAACGACTAAACAGGTCGTTACAATAGATACCAATTTACCCATCGTTCGTCCTCGAATGATCACAAGAAGAAAAACAAGGGCGAAAAGGAGTACCTGAATCTGTAAACAGGTGGGTATCTTTCTTGCATATCATCCTCCTTCTCCCAAGTGGACTCTTCAACTGGTCGATTCTTCCATTGAACTTTGATGGATGCAATCTCCCTTGATCTCAACTTGCAAATTTCTCTATCTAGAATGGCAACAGGCTCTCCTCATAAGTCAAATTCTCATCAAGCAGAAATGAATCCCAACGAATGATGTAGTTTCCATCCCCATGGTATCTTTTCAACATAGACACATGAAATACGGATGCACTCCTGACAGCCCTGGAGGCAAGTCTAATTCATAAGCCACCTCCCCTACTCGCTTAAGTACTTCAAATGGTCCAATATACCTGGGCTTAGCTTACCTCTTTTACCAAACCTCATCACCCCTTTCATGGGTGAAACCTTCAGCAAGACTTGCTCACCCTCCATAAACTCCAAGTCTCTAACCTTTCGATCTGCATATTCTTTCTGCCTACTTTGAGCCGCTAAAAGCTTTTCTTGAATAGATTTCACTTTCTCTAATGAATCCCTCAACAGATCAGTACCCCAAGGTCTAACCTCAAATGCATCAAACCAACCAATGGGGGACCTACATATCCTCCCATACAGTGCCTCAAATGGAGCCATATCAATACTTGAGTGATAGCTATTATTGTATAAAAACTCCACTAAGGGTAAGAAGTTATCCCAATGACCACCAAATTCTATCACACATGCACGAAGCATATCCTCCAATACCGGAATCGTTCGCTCAGACTGACCATTGGTCTGAGGGTGAAATGCAAGTACTAAGATCCAACTTAGTACCTAATTCACCATGCAATGTTTCCAAAACTTAGAAAGTAAACTGCGTACCTCTATTGATATGATGGAGAGTGGAACTCCATGCAATCGAACAATTTCTGAGATATAGAGTTTGGCTAACTTCTCTGCATTGTAAGTCACCTTGACCGGAATGAAGTGAGCAGACATAGTTAATTTGTCCACAATTACCCAAATAGAATCAAATTCCCAATGTCTTTGGAAGACCAACCACGAAGTCCATTGCATTTCTCTCACTATTCCATTCAGAATGTGCATTCTCTGAAGTGTTCCTCCGGGCCTCTGGTTTGTTCCTACTTTACTTGCTGATAATTTGGACACTTGGCAACAAAATCAACAATGTCGCACTTCATTCTACTCCACTAAAAGTGTTGCTTTAGGTCACGGTACATCTTGGTTGCACCAGGATGTATAGAATATCCGGAACTATGAGCCTCTGTGAGGATAGTGTGGATCAAATCATCAACACGGGGCACACATGCCCTTCCCTCAATCCTCAAAACACCTTCCTCATCAATTATTGGCTCTTTAGCCTCTCCTCGCAACACCATATCCCGAATTCGGCTTAGTTTCTCATCATCCAAATGTTTTCCCTTGATCTTGTCAAGAAAAGACGATCTTGCCTCCACACAGGCCAAAAATCCTCCTTCCTCTAGTATTTCCAGTCTCATAAAGTCGTTAGCCAAGTTTTGGATTTCTCTAGCCAATGGGCGTCTAGAACATTTGTAAGTGGGCTAAACTACCCATGCTCCCTGCTTTCTACTTAAAGCATCAGCCACCACATTTGCTTTTCCTGGGTGATACAGAATAGTAATATCATAGTCCTTCAATAGTTCCATTCACGTCCTCTGCCTCAAATTCAAGTCTTTCTTGGTAAAGACATACTGTAAACTACGATGGTCCCTGTAGACTTCACACTTGACCCCATATAGATAATTTCTCCATTGCTTTAATGCAAACACAACTGCAGCCAATTCCAAATAATGGGTTGGATAATTACGTTCATGCACCTTTAATTGCCTCGAAGCATAAGCAATTACATTCTTCTCTTGCATTAGCACTGCACCCAAACCAGAATAGGATGCATCACAATAAACAGTGAAATTCTTACCCTCTACTGGCAAGGTAAGGATAGGTGCAGTAGTCAGCAAGGTCTTGAGTTTCTGAAAGCTTTCCTCACATTCATCCGACCATACAAATGGAACATTCTGCTTAGTCAAGTTCGTCAATTGGGAAGCAATAGAAGAGAATCCCTTGACAAATCGACGGTAGTAGTTGGCTAAACCAACAAAGCTCCTTACTTCTGACACAATAGTAGGTCTTACCCAATTCTTCATTGTTTCAATCTTAGAAGGATCCACCATCACTCCATCCTTAGAAACCACGTGCCCCAAGAAGGACACTGAATCTAGCCAAAACTCACACTTGGAGAATTTGGCATAAAGCTTTTTCTTCCTCAACAACTCCAATACCATTCTCAAATGATCCTCATGTTCCTTCTTACTCTTGGAGTATATCAGTATATCATCAATAAATACGATAACAAAGAGATCCAGATATGGCTTAAAAATCTCGTTCATCAAGCTCATGAAAGCAGTAGGGGCATTCGTAAGACCAAAAGACATTACTACGAATTCGTAATGCCCATACCTGGTTCGGAAAGCAGTCTTTGGCACATCTGTTGCCCGTATTTTCAATTGATGATAACCAGATCTCAAATCAATCTTAGAGAATACACAAGCACCTTGTAACTGATCGAACAAGTCATCAATGCGAGGAATGGGGTAATTGTTCTTAATAGTTACCTTGTTCAACTGCGGTAGTATAGCACATCCGAAAACTCCCATCCTTTTCTCTTCACGAATAACACCGGAGCACCCCAAGGGGAAGCGCTTGGTCTAATGAAGACTTTACTTAACAACTCTTGAAGTTGGGCCTTTAACTCCCTTAACTCTGCTGGAGCCAATATATAAGGGGGTATGGATATGGGGTGAGTACTCGGCTCCAGATCAATGCAGAAGTCAATATCCCTATCCGGTGGCATACCAGGAAGGTCTGCAGGGAACACATCCAGAAACTCACAGACTATTGAAACCGACTCAATTGAAGGTACTTGGGTAGTATCATCCCTGAGGTGTGCCAAGAACGCTAAACACCCTATACTAACCATTCTCTTAGCACGAAGAAAGGAGATGATACGAACTGGAGTGGAAGTGTATTCATTCTCCCACACTAACGGATCTGTCCCAGGCTTGGCCAACGTTACGTCTTAGCATTACAATCTAAGATTGCCAAATTCGGAGAAAGCAAGTCATACCCAGAATTACATCGAAGTCAACCATTTCTAGCAAAAACAAGTCTACTGAGTATTGCCTCCCCACAAAAGTCACAAGACAAGACCTATATACCTTTTCAACTATCACAGACTCACCCACCGGAGTAGAAACACGAATAGGCATGTCAAGCAATTCACAATGTAAATTAAGAACCAGTAGCAAATAAGGAACATACATATGAAATGTGGAGCCAGGATCAAATAATACAGAAGCCATGCAATCACAAACCAAAGATTACCTGTGATAATAGCATCAGATGTCTCCGCTTCAGACCGCCCGGGGAAGGAAAGCGTAACAATGGCCCTATCACCTGTCTGCCCGTTGCCCCTACCATGTTGTGCTGTAGTGGCTCCAGTTTGCCCGTCACCCCGGCCGTTTTGGTGACCACCACTACCTCTGACTATTGGGGGTCTGTAACTCTGTTTTGGACAATACCTCTTAATGTGTCCAGTCTCCCACATCCATAACACTCTCTAGATTCAAGCATAGGTCTCTGTGAGAATGACGAAGTCTGGGGATAACCTCCAAACTTAGAGAAATGTTGACCGGTCTGCGGTGGACCCCCAACTACAGTCTGCAGTAATGACTGAATAGGTCGGGCTGGATAACCTCCTGAACACTGCCCTTTAGAGTAAGAACCATTAAACTCACGTCCCTTACGAAACCTTTTAGATGTTGATGCCGTTGTTGCTCTAGTTCTAACCATCTGCGAAATAGAGTGAAGATGGTCAGATACCAATTTGTATCACCTAGATACCAATTGGATCCAAGTAATAGCACGAAAGAAAGAAAGAAAGAATGGAATATTCCTAAAGTCTTATAGCCTCTCAAAGAAAATTAAAGGTGTCCCCCTACCGTTCCTTAAGACTCTACTAGACTCGTTCTTGTGTGATGAGACCAACGAACCTAATGCTCCGATACCAAGTTTGTCACGACCCAAAACGAGCCGCGAGTGGCACCCACACTTATCCTACTATGTGAGAGAACCAACCAATCTAAACCCCAACATTCCAACCATAATAAACAGAATATAATGCGGAAGACTTAAAACTCATTAATGAAAATCAATTAAATAACTTCTAAAAACTCAATACTTATTATTCCTAAAATCTGGAAGTCATCACCACAAGAACATCTATCCTCAAATTTCTAAAGCTAAGAGTATCTAAGAAGCTAAAATAAGTAAAAAGCTAGTCCATGCCAGAACTTCGAGGCATCAAGGACATGAAGAGGAAGATCCAGTCCAAGCTAGAAGCAATAGCTCACCCTGAAATCTGGCGTGATGAAGACTGGCTAGAGTTGCGGTTGAGTTGAAGACGATGGCAACTTGCTGCACTCCACACAATTAACAAAGAAAAACCAATACAAGTAGGGGGTCAGTACAAGGCACAAGTACTGAGTAGGTATCATCGGCCAACTCAAAATAGAAAGCAATATATGTCAGATAATAACATAAAATCAATTAAATATCTTAACAGGTGACAACAACAGTTTACCATAACCCTGGTCACAACACCAAGTACATCTATGAGGACTCAAGCCTCCACACCCTACTCATTTGGGAAAAAGGTTCTTTAGATTGAGTATATTAACATATTTCAAGATTCATTATCTTTATTCCTCTTATGTCGGTACGTGACACTCTGCTCCACTACTACTATGCTGGTGTCCGAACGTGACACTCCGATCCATTATACTATCCTGGTGTCGGAACGTGACACTCCGATCCATATACTATCCTGGTGTCGGAACGTGACACTCTGATCCATATACTATCCTGGTGTCGGAATGTGACACCCGATCCATATACTATCCTGGTGCCGGAACGTGACACTCCGATCCATATACTATCCTGGTGCCGGAACGTGACACTCCGATCCATATACTATCCTGGTGTCGGAACGTGACACCCGATCCATATACTATCCTGGTGTCGGAACGTGACACCCGATCCATATACTATCCTGGTGTCGGACGTGACACCCGATCCATAAACTATCCTGGTGCCGGAACGTGACACTCCGATCCATATACTATCCTGGTGGCGGAACGTGACACCCGATCCTCTAATCTCATTACTTTAGTTCATCAAGCCTTCTTTTATACCAAGGCATCATCATTAACAAAGTAACTTTAGGGTTTAAGATTCAACAGCCTCATCATGCTAATTCATCACAATTATATAATCACATCATGCAAGCACACAATTAAGCATATAGAAGACTTTATAATACTACCCAATACATATCATTCGCTATTAAGAGTTTAGTATAAGATAGTATAAACCATAACCTACCTCCACCGAGGAATCGCGATCAAACAAGCTATCTTCCCAAAACCTTTGCTTTCCTTTCGTTTCTTCTCTTCTCTCGCTCGATCGTTTTCTCTCTTTTCTCTTTGTTCTTTCTGTTTTTCTTATTCAAACCCTTTTTCTTTTACCCTAACTGTCATATAATTAAGTATAAAGATGATAAAAATAACCATAAATTATTTCAAGGTTATCTCCTTTAACCCCCAAGTAATTGAATTATTAACATTAATACACTAACTTTACAACTATAAGCATGAATAGTCCTAAACGCCCCTTAAAAACTTTTAACAGAAATTCGACCCAGTCAGGGTTACGCAACCTGTGATGGTCTATCATGGCTGTGACGGTCCGTCCTGCATGTCCGTCGCAAAGTTCAGAGAGTTAATTCTGTGGAAGGATTGGTGATGGTCCGTCGTGCCAACGAAGGTCCGTCCTGCCATTCCGTCACGAAGTTCAGAGAGTCGATTTTAGTACCCAAATTTCAGAATTCTAAGTGTTTTGGAACGAGACACCCTCGACGGTCCGTCGTTCTCATGACGGTCCGTCGTGGGATCCGTCGACCCAGACAGTGATTTCAAGAAATAAACTCTGCTGCTCAAAACGACTAAACAGGTCGTTACAGATCCGCGAGTGGCACCCACACTTATCCTCCTATGTGAGCGAACCAACCAATCTAAACCCCAACATTTACCAATATTCCAACCATAACGAACAAAATATAATGCGGAAGACTTAAAACTCATTAATATGACCAATAAATAACTTCTAAAATTTAATACTTATTATTCCCAAAATCTGGAAGTCATCACCACAAGAACATCTCCTCAAATTACTAAATCTAAGAGTATCTAAGAAGCTAAAATAAGTAAATGAATCGGTCATGTCCGAACTTCAAGGACATCAAGACACGAATGAGAGAATCCATTCGAGCTAGAAACAATAGCTCACCCTGAAAATCTAATATGCTGAAGACTGGCTAGAGTTGCGACGAGTCGAAGTTGATGGCACGTTTGACTGCATCCCATAAATAACAAAGAAAAGAATACAAGTAGGGGTCAGTACAAGGAACACGTATTGAGTAGGTATCATCGGCAACTAAAATAGAAAGCAATATATATCAAATAATAACATTAAATCAACTACTTACTCAACAGGTGACAACAACAAGTACCAAACCATTGGCCACAACACCCAGCACATCTAAGAGGACTCAAGCCTCCACACCATACTCATTTGGGAAATGGTTCTTTAAATTGAGTAATTAAACATAATTCAGATTCATTCTCTTATTATCCTGGTG